>CM060329.1:27256183-27386183 GCA_030674155.1 Stramonita haemastoma
CCTCTTCCACTCTTTCACCCCTGGCCCATTTTCCTGCAGGCTCTCTAGCTCTGGGCACTCTGTCAGGGAGGATGGGGGAGTGGAGTGTGTGTGTGTGTGTGTGTGTGTTGGGAGGGGTGGGGGTGACGCAGGGCCATGCGGGTTGTTGACAAGTTGCTGAAGCGGAACACTAATAGCCGGGAGGGAGCAGTGGTTGATTACTGGACTGTCCTGATGACGTCAGTCACTCACCCAGCCTGCTTTCTCTCTTTCTGGGGTAATAAAAAAAGATAAAATAAAATAAAAAAAAGAAGGAAAAAAGCCTACATGTATTTGTTTCTTCAGGGTTTATGTTATACTCTTGATTTCTGCGTTTTTGAAAAGTTCACACGCAAAAAATGCCTACATGTAACTTTTTTTTTTATTGTATGTAGAACTGTGTTGTAACTCTTAATTTCTACGCAGTTAAAAAGTGTAAGGAAAAAAAAGCAAAAAACTGAACCACAGAAGTTTCTCTACTGATCAGAGTAACTAAATCATGGTCCAACCATGTGTCTCGTCAGTTACTCTTAACAGTTTTGGACGTTTTTGCCATGGTTTTTTTTCTGTTCTTTTTTTTTCCTTGGCTTAAAGCTCCAGTGCATTTTTGAACCCACCCATTAGGGTAGCTGCATTCCAACTTCAGGAATACTCCAGGATTTTTTTTTTTTGTTTTTTTTAAAAACATCTTTGTCCTAATTGATCACCTCCTTGACTCAAGGAGGAAATGTTTCCCACCTGTTTCCCCTCCAAGGCGAACAAGAAAACATTATGTCCCAAGGAGTCTTTCCTTTTGGGAAAGGTCAGTTTCCATAATGTGTGGTGGTAAGTGAGCTTCAAAGCTGATGGGAGACTTTCCACACACTTCTCTTCCTCCTCCTCCCCCCCCCCCCCCCTGTACTGGTGCTGTCTGTCTGTCTGTCTGTTTTTTAGCATGTCATTCAGTCAGTTGTTCTGTCTGCCTCTCTCTCTCTCTCTCTCTCTCTCTCTCTCTCTCTCCTCTCTCCTCATCTCTCTCTCTCTCTCTCTCTCTCTCTCCTCTCTCTCTCCTCTCTTCTCTCTCTCTCTTCTTCTCTCTCCCCCTCCCTCCTCTCCCTCTCTCTCTCTGTACTCTCTTCTCTCTCTCGACTCTTGCATCTTCATGATCTTCATCCTCGCCTCCGTCTCCCTGCATCATCTCTCTCACTCTACTCTTTCTCTCTCTCTCTCTCTTCTCGTAATTTTGGATAGACTCTTTCTCTTTCGATGAGTCTTCGGTGGACTTTAAACCGAGGCCCGTGTGCGAACGCATGCAGAACATCTTGCGCGCACGTTAAATCCTGTTCCACTTTTCGTAAGAGTAGGCCATGTGTGCGTGGAAAGATGACATTTACAAAATTGCAGAACTCGGACTGATAAAAGCACAAGAACTTATTCATTATCCTCGATAAAAAGAATAAATCAAATCAAATCTCTTTCTCTGCCTCCACTCTGTGTGTGTGTGTGTGTGTGTGTGTGTGTGTGTGTGTCTGTCTGTCTGCTGTGTCGTGTGGTGTGTGCTGTTGTGTGTGTGTGCGCGCGCATGTGTGTGTGTTCCACCCCTGCCTTCCCTCTCTCCCCTTCCCCTCTCACTCCCCTCACCCCCTCTCTCTCTTCTCTCCTCCCTCTCTCTCCCCCTCCCTCTCTGAGTCTCTCTCTCCCCCCCTCCCTCCCCCTCCCTCCCCCCTCTCACTCTCTCTCTCTGTCTCCCCATCCCTCCCTCTCTCCCTCCCCCCTCTCTCTCTCTGCCTCTCACCCCCCCCCCCCCCCCCCCCCCCCCCCACCCACCGTCTTCCTTTCTCTGATTGGAAGATGTTAATTGGATGTTTCAGTTTTCTTCACAAAAAAGAAGAAAAAAAACCTCTTCAGGGGTTGGAAGCTTTTATGGCAGGTCTCATTTTCTTTCCTCTGTGGTCTGGTTGATAGATAAATATTTGGGATGCCATTTTTCGTAGTCTGTTCTTAGTTTCTTACAGTTCTTATTGGAAGGTACTTAGTATTTGTGTGTGTGTGTGTGTGTGTGTGTTGTGTGTGTGTGTGTGTGTGTGTGTGTGTGTGTGTGATTAAGAGTACACACTCATTCTCTCTCTCTCTCTCTCTCTCTCTCCCCTCCTCTCTCTCTCTCTCTCCTCTCTCTCCCTCTCCCTCTCTCCTCTCTCTCCCTCCTCCCTCTCCTCTCTCTCCTCTCCCTCCCTCTCTCCTCCTCTCCCTCTCTCCTCTCTCCCTCCCTCTCTCCTCTCTCCTCCCCCTCCCTCTCCCTCCCTCCCTCTCCCTCTCCCCTCCCTCCCCTCCCTCCTTCCTTCCCTGCCCCCTTCCCGCTACCTTCAGCGTTCTCCCTCCTTCAGTAGTGGCACAGTCAAGAGGGCAGTGGCTACACTTCATCACTCTTAGCAGCCCTCAACCATCGCCCCCTGCTCTCTCTCATTAATAAGGAGGACTGTGTGTTCAGGAGACTGCCATGTATGTATGTATATATGTATTATTATTATGTATGTTATATATATATATATATATAAAATATATATATATATATATATAATGTTGATTATGTATGTTCCTTCTGCGTTGTAAGTGTAGAGACAGATTCACTCACACACACACAGCACACACACACACACACACACACACAATCACACGCACGCACACACAACACACCACGCACGTGCACACACACACACACATCACACACACAACACACACACACACACTACTCAAAAGTCACACACACACACACACACACACACACACACACACACACACACACACACACACACACACACACACACACACGCACACACACGCACACACACACTCGTACCCTACTGCCTAAAGTGGTCCAGACCATTACTGCTAAGTAAAAGATGAAGGTTATTCCTAGTAGTCGTAGATGAAGGTGGTTATAGTCTGTGGATGCGTACATTTGCTTTTTTGCTGTCATGTCAAGACATACCATTTTTTTCCCTTTTTTAAATTTTTTAATTATTCATTCCTTTTTCATGGATGCTGTAGTCAAGGGGTCAAGGTAGTTTGGCTTCATGAGTGCATGAAGTCATGGGTTTGAATCTTGGGAGCGGCGACTGGTGAATTAACTAGGGTGGGTTTTTTTTTTATCCTTCCAGATCACCGTTAAGTGCAGACCTGCCAGTGCCTTAATTCTCTTCATGTGTATGTCACACATGAAACCATGAATCGAGGCCCCATGTGCAAATGCACGCAGAACATCTTGGGCACACATAAAATCCTGTTCCGCTTTTCATAAGAGTAGGCCATTGTGTGCTGGTGGGAACAGATGACAAGATTTACAAGAACTGCATACACACAGAGACTGGATGTAAAGAAGCACACGATTGCTTATTCCATTATCCTCGATATAAAAAGAATAATATGGGGAAGAAAAAAAAGAGTTAGGGATACCCTACTATATAATGCTTCCTTCAGTCCCTCTGGTGATTCAGGTAAAGAGAATACATGACACAGAGAGCTGATTTTAAAGCTTGACTATGCATTGGTTCCTTTGTCTTCTTCTCTTTTTTTTTTTTTCTTGCATGGAACCAATCTTTTCTATAGAATGCAAAATGGAATAGGCTTTTCCAGGCATGGTAGATTCATGAGGCAATAAATCTTTGTTATCAGGGGCTGTTTGTTTGAGGACGTTATGAGTTTCTTTATTGTCTAAAACACTGATGTGAAAAAAATCGAGGGTTGTATTAACTGACGCTGATTTTATTGTTTTTTTGGCTAGAGTGATTCACAATGGAAACTGAAAAATTGGCATGTTTGTTTTGAACAAGACTCATAAGAGAGATTGTTTTTTTTTTTTAATGAAGGCCATTTGTAAATTAAAAGTTTTTGTTGCTGCCCTACACACCTTTACACCACGGATGTAAAGGATGATGATGATGATTGATGATGATGATGATTTGTAAATTTATTGTGTTGAGTGTTGTGACATTCCGATACGATTCATTTACTGACCTCTGAACTATAAAGAAGAAGGGGGAAGAAGTTGACATTTCAAATGGAATGCTTGTACATTGTACCACCATTCATTTAAGCCTCGCAGTATTTTTTAAATATGCCCTTTTTCGGCCCCCTCAAATGATTGTACCGGTGTAACTCTTTATCGTTATCATCATAGGCTGGTGCATGGGTTAGGGACAGAAATTTATTCATATTTATTTTGATTTTCTATGGGAACAAAGAATTTTCACGGATTCGGAGCAGTGAAATGGAGAAAACTATTGATCCATTTATTTTATAATGACCCATTACTAAGCGCGTAATGATAGGCACACTGGTGTTACACACATTAAATCACTAAAATCAAACACAGGAATTTGATATTGTAAATAGCAACAACAGCACCGCAGCAACAACAGCAGCAGGAGCAGCAGCAGCAATAGGAGCAAACAAAATAGCAGCAGGAAAAGGACAGAAAAGGAGCAGCCGCAATAGGAGCAGCAACAACAAAAACAAAAAAAAAAGCAGCAGGAGCAGCAGCAGCAATTAAGCAATAGGAGCAGCAATACAGCAATAGGCAGCAGCAAGGCAGCAGCAATAGGGAGCTAGCAGCAAATAGCAGCGATAAGACAGGAACAGAATTATTTGAAAGGAGAGAAGAAAACAGCAACAGCTGCCTGTGTCCCAGGCAAGGGCCAGTGTCAGTCAGGTCAGGCTGAAGAGGGCTGTATGCAGTGAGGGACAAAGTGAGGACAGAAGGGGGGGAGGAGCTGTGATGAAAAGAGGGGGGGGGGGGGGGGAATGCTGACTGAAGGGGGGAGAGGACTGAGTGATTTGCAGTGGAATGGAGAGGGGTGGTGTGTGTGGTGGTGATGATGGTGAGAGATTGAGAGCAGTGAGATACAGGGGAAGAGGAGGATGGTGGTGGTGGTGAGGCATGGAGAGGGGTGGTGATGGAGGTGAAGGACGTGTCGAGAGTGTGACCAGGGGTGGGGAGAAGGACAGAGAGAGGTGATGGAGAGGGGGGACAATGCAGACATAGGGCCATTGTTACAGGGTCTGTGGACTCTAATTTCCCTGGAGGGGGAGGAGGGAGGTGGGCGAGGCTGGCTGCTGGGTCACTTGAGGCCAGCCCTCAGTCACTGACTGCTGCTGTTTTCCTGGGGAAGCAAGAGCAGGGATGCCTCCTGCCTGCCCCCCCCCCCCCCCCCCCTTCCTCCTCCCCTTCCCCTCCTGCCCTCCCTCCCCCCCCCCCCCCCCCCCTGCCCCCCAGGTCTGGCTTTAACTGTAATGTACAGGGCTGTACATGTCTGTCTGTCTGTTCGACCATCGGTCTGTTATCTATCTATCTATCTATCTTAACATCTATCTATCTATCTATCTATCTATCTATCTATCCTTATATCTATCTGCCTTGTCTCTATCTGTCTGTCTATCTGTCTGTCTATCTGCTGTCTGTCTATCTGTCTGTCTGTCTGTCTGTCTGTCTGTCTGTCTTCTATCTATCTATCTATCTATTGTCTATATGTCTATATGTCTATGTATCTGTCTGTCAATCTATCTGTCTGTCTATCTATCTATCTATCTATCTATCTATCTATCTATCTATCTATCTATCTATCTATCTATCTATCTATCTATCTATCCCTTAGTTGGCGATGTATACATATATATGTATGTTTTTGTATGTATGTATGTATGTGTATGTAGTATGTGGTAAGTAAAATTATCAAGTTAAAAACACATCAGTACAAAACAAGTTCAGCCCTTGATGGTACACACACACACACAGGTCGGCAAAAAATAACAAACAAACAAACAGTCACTCATTCACAGCTCATCAACACAACACAAACACAACAACATTCAAACACTGAGTCATCCAGCATCTGACACATACCATGCTTTGTACCTTACAGTATTTAAAGTGTTGTGTTCGGTGGACTACACAGTAGGTAGAGGAACAGCCTATGAAGTGAGAGCTGCTAGAGCAGTGTAGTAAGAGCACAGCCTCCAAATCCTTCTTATGACTAATGGAGAGTACTATTCCCAGGTCCACCCATACCCTTCAACCACCCTCCCCCAAAGTCCTTCGCGACGAGACTATAAACCGAGGCCCCGTGTGTGAACGCACGCAGAACATCTTGCACACACGTTCAGTCCTGTTCTGTTTTTTTGTAAGAGTAGGCCATTGTGTGCTGGTGGGAACAGATATTTACAAAACTGCATACACACGGGGACTGGGTGTAAAAAAGCACAAGGAGTGCTTATCCCATTATCCTCAGTGTAAAAGAATAAAAAATAAAATTAAAATAAAAGGCTGCTACTGTCAGGGGTGAAAAGACAGCTTCAGTGTCCCCTGTAGGGATTTTGTCAGTCAGTTTCTGTGTGGTGGGAGGATGACATACCTGTAACAGACCTACAGGGAGATTTATTTTGTTAACTGAGCAAGCAACAGATTGTCTTTTCTTCCTTTTTTATTTTTAATTTTTATTTTATTCCTGGCTTGAGTAGAGAGAGGTTTTTGTTTGTGTGACTGTGTGGTGTGTGTTGCATGGTGTGTGTGTGTGTGTTGTAACGCATTGCGCACGCACACACACACATGCACACACAGCATTGCACACACATGTATGTGTGTGTGCGTGTGTGCATGTGTGTATTTAGAAGAGTGGATTGCTGACCAGTCAGAAAGGGCTGACATGGACAACACAGTGAACTGAAGCCTCAAGGACTTGTCACAAATCTTTAATTAAGGGGTGGGGGTTCAAGGGGAGGGGGGTGGGGGAAGAAGGGAAGGGGGGGGGGGGGAGGGAGCACAGGGTCAGATGGGGGGAGGGGAGAGGATGAAATGATGGAGGTAGGGAATGGCTAATAGGGGGGAAAACCCAAACCATTACTTCTGTCATTATTGTTCACTAATGCAGAGCAGTGTGTGTGTGTGTGTGTGTGTGTGCGTACGTGTGTGCGTGCGTACATGCATGCGTGCGTGTGGGTGTGTGTTGTCGTGCTTGTGTGGGAATGCATTTCTCATAACAAAGAATGTCACTCCACACAGCATAGAATAGCATAATAGGTATCATGCAAAGTGTTATGGTATCTAGTCACTGTTTTTACAATGCACTGTTATGTCAACAACTCTCTGTCTCTGTCTTGTCTGTCTGTGTCGTCGTCGTCTGTCTGTCTTCTGTCTCTGTCTCTCTCTGTCTCTCTCTCTTCTCTCTCTCTCTCTCTCTCTCTCTTCTCTCTCTCTCTCTCTCTCTCTCTCTCTCTCTCTCTCTCTCTCTCTGCTCTCTCTCTTTCTCTCTGTATTTTGAGTGTTGAGACTGATACAAAAATTCATTGTGTATTCTGGCACGTTGTTTTTATATTGTGCACACTGTAACACCATTCATACATTATGCGTATTGTTACAAAATCCGTGGGCAAACTTTGACAGCATTTTTGTATGGTGTAATACCATGCAGACTTTTTTTTGTTGTTTTTTGCATTCAGACATTGTGCTGAGTGTTAGAGCAGCCAGTCATTATGCAGAGGTCTGTAGCATTCAATCATTCATTCATTCATCTATTCACTCATTCATTCACTCATTCATTCGACCCAGGTTTGATTCCCGTTCAAGGGGATTTTTCCTCTGGAGTTAACATGGGTACTGACTCTACTCTCCCAAAAGTCCTTCAGATGAGACTATAAACTGAGGCCCCGTGTGCAAATGTACATCTTGCGCACACATTAAACCCTGTTCAGCTTTTCGTAAGAGTAGGCCATCATGTGCCGGTGGGAACAGATGACAAGATTTACAAAACTGCATACACACAGAGACTGTATGTAAAAAAAGCACATGAGTGCTTATTCATTATCCTCCATATAAAAGAATGAATAAATAAAATTCATGCATTCATTAACTCATTTATTTATGCATTTATTCACTCATTCATTCATTCATTTATTCATTCATTCATATGATGGGTGCATTCTGATATATGTGGGTATTTTTTCTGTGATATTGATATGTTTACATGTTTACTGTTTTAATGTATGGCTTGTAGCTACTTGAATTTCTCTGTCTATGAGATAATAAAGCGTTTTCATTTTGAATTTCATTCATGCATGCACTCACTCACTCATCACTCACTCACTCACTCACTCACTCACTCACTCACTCACTCACTCACTCACTCACTCACTCACTCACTCATACTCATACATTCATTTATTTATTATCATTCATCCATCCATCCATTCATTCATCATCCATCCATCCATCATGCACTCATTCATTCATTCATTCATCATTCATTCATTCATTCATTTATTCATTCACTGTGTAGCCAGATTTGGTAACCAGCAAAATGGCCAGCAGAGGTTTGGATTGTGGACAAAACGCCACTGCTGTTGTGTGAATCAGTCTGCAAAATGCCACCAGAAGATAAAAGAGGGGTGGATTTCAACAGGTGTGAAGTGAAGATGGATGGGGGTAACTAGGGACGGGGGGGGGGGGGGGGGGGGGGGGGGTAGTAGAGGGGGAGAGAATCCATCGATCAGGGTTGAGGGGTCATCAGTGGAATGCGTTCCCTTTTGTCATGCCTGTCCAGATTGATTCTGTTTGCGTGGCCCTCATTTTTGCCACAAAAGAGAGGAGAGAGGAGGGGGGGGGGGGGGGGGGGGGGGGGGGGGAGAGGAGAGAGAAAGAGAGAGAGGAGATATGGGGGGGGGGGGGGGGAGAGAGAGATGAAAGAGAGAGGGGGGGGGGGAGAGAAAGAGGGGGGAGAGAGAGAGAGAAATGAAAGAGAATGAGAGAGGAAAGAGAGAGAGAGGGGGGAAGAGAGATAGAGAGAGGGGGGAGAGAGAGAGAGAGAGAGAGAGAGAGAGGAGAGGAGAGAGAGAGAGAGAGAGAGAGTGAGGAAGAGAGAGAGAGAGGAGAGAAGGGGAGCAAACGCATGCGTTTGAATTATTGATGTTCTTATTTGGGGACCTCATTTGCTGCTGCTCCTCTTTTTCCTTTCTCTACTCTCACAATGTGGCCCTTTCACAGTCTCTGTCTAGGTACAGGTGGTTACAGTGGTACTTGCCCTTCAGGGATGATTCAATGTGTTTTTGATACTTGACTTCACTTTGACTTGACTACAGATCTACTACCGAATTAAAAACAATGCGTCCAATCTCTATCTCTCTCTCTCTCTCTCTCTCTCTCTCTCTCTCTCTCTCCTCTCTTCTCTCTCTCTCTCTCTCTCTCTCTCTCTCTCTCTCTCTCTCTCTCTCTCTCTCTCTCTCTCTTTATGATATGAAACTACAGTTCGAATCTGAGTATTGCATTCACAGTTCGGTCCCAAACTGTTCTACTCCTTCTTCATCATCAAATGTCCAGGCAGCAACCATCATTGCCTGTCATATGAGCGAAAATGCATTTTATTGCTGTGAAGCGTCTGACAAGTCAGGTCCAGTGCATCCAACCTTGGCATGAAAAAACGATTCAAAACCACTGACCACTGTCCCAGGCAGAGTGGTCGGCAGAGTTATAAACATCAAGACTTATTTATTTAGGTATTTATTTATTGATTTATATCGAGGATAATGGAATAAGCACTCATGTGCTTTTTTTACATCCAGTCCCTATGTGTATGCAGTTTTTGTAAATCATGTCATCTGTTCCCACCGGCACACAATGGCCTTCTCGAACGAAAAGCGGAAAGGATTTAACTTGTGCGCAAGATTTCTGCGTGCGCTTGCACACGGGGCCTCAGTTTATAGTCTCACCTGAAGGACTTTGGGGGAGAGTGGAGTCAGCACAGATATTAACTCCTGGAGAAAAGTCCCCTCGACCGGGAATCGAACCTGGGTCATCAAATTGCGAGTGTAATGTTCTGACCACTAGGCTATCCCTGTGTGTGTTTGTGTGCATGCATGTATGCGTTGGTGCGTGCATGCGTGCGTGTGTGTGTACGTGCATGCGTGCGTGCTTGAGTGTGTATTAGTTCTCCAGTGTAACGTCCTTCCACAAATCAGTGATATCAGACGTGTGTGCGTGTTGCAGGAGGATGCGCGGCAGTTCTTGTCGCTGGCGGGCAATGCGGACGAGGGGGAGATGTCTCCGGAGCTGGCCTCCATCATGAAGCGCCTGTGGAAGGACTCCGGGGTGCAGGAGTGCTTCAGCAGAGCACGGGAGTACCAGCTGAATGACTCCGCTGAATAGTGCGTAGTCTGTCTGTCCTGGGTGTGTGGGGGGGAGTGTGTGGGTGTGTGTGTGTGTGGGGGGGTATGTGTTTGTGTGGAGTGTGTGTGTGTGTGTGTGCATGCATGTGTGTGTGTGTGTGCATGCGTGTGTGTGTGTGTGCATGTGTGTGTGTGTGTGCATGCGTGTTTTTTTTTTTTTTTTTTTTTTTTTTATTCTTTTATATCGAAGATAATGGAATAAGCACTCATGTGCTTTTTTTCCCATCCAGTCCCCCTGTGTATGCCTGTTTTGTAAATATTGTCATCTGTTTCCACCAGCACACGATGGCCTACTCTTACAAAAAGAGGAACAGGATTTAACATGTGCGTAAGATGTTCTGCTTGCATTCGCACATGGGACCTTGGTTTACAGTCTCATCCAAAAGAGTTTTGGGGAGAGTGGAGTCAGCACCGATGTTAACTCCAGGGGAAAAATCCCCTCAAACAGGAATCGAACTCGTCAAATTGCCAGCGCAATGTTCTGACCATTAGGCTGTCCTGTCCCCTTGTGTGTGCGTCTCTGTGTGTGTGTGTGTTGTAAACAGTGTGTGTTTTGGGGTGAGGGTGGGGGGAGAGGGGGTGGAGTTGCTTTTTATTCTAAATGAGTTGTGTCACCTGCTGACATGACAACCTGTCAGTTTTCAGGGAAAATCTTCATTCATTTTTGGAAGCCAGTTTTGTTGTTGCACAAATTGGAATCTGGAATTAGTTTTTATTCCATGTTAGTTTTCTCTTTTATTAAACTATGTACGGGTGTTTACTCTGTGTATTTTTTGTCATTTGATGTTAGATTATGTTTGCCATGTAAGGTAATGTTTGATTTTACTTTCTCAACTTTGTCTTGTACACTGTCATTTGCTTAATCTATCTTATACTTTTATCCTCAAAGTCAGAATACAGCTACTTTAATGGTCAGTAAAATGGGTGCATATGCAAAATCTCTACATTTATAAACCTCAGTTGTACATGAAGATTAAAAAAAAAAAAAAGGAGAAGAAAGCAAAAATCCAGAATTCTTCAAAAGTTTACTGTCATTCACTAATAATGGATTTCTAGGGTCCTAGAAACACTTTGTTCATACAAACAATTTCAGGAGCAATGCCACCCATTATTTCTTTTCCTGTCTGCAACTGTATTTTGTTTCCTATCAGAGTGGCATTTTCGTACAAAATTTCACCAGGGACACCTCTCTTGTTGCCATGGATTCTTTTACATGAGCTAAATAATGATGTGTAACACACGGGACCTCGGTTTATCATCCTATCCAAAAGACGAACACCGAGACCACCACTCATGATGGTCTATTGGATCTAGGAAAAGTTTTGGGCTGTAATGGGATTCAAACCACCGCACACTTCTGACCCGGACTTTCCGTATTCTAGACAGGCACGTTACCTCAAGACCACCAATCAAATTTGTGATGACAGCAGCGTGTGTGTGTGTGTGTGTTGTGTGTGTGTGTGTGTGTGTGTGTGTGTGCGGTGTGTGTGTGTGTGTGTGTGTGTGTGTGTGTGTGTGTGTGTGTGTGTGTGTGAAGTCAAGTCAAGTCAAGTCAAGTCAAATTTTTTGTTCCAGATGGTACATAACATTGAATAAGCATTGATTTACTTTTTTTTTCATTGTGTTGTGTGTGTGTGTGTGCATGCGTGCATGCGTGTGTGTGCGTTGCGTGCGTGTATGTGTGTGTGCGTGCGTGTGTGTGCAGTTACCTGAATGCCCTGGACAGGATATCGTCACCTGCCTACATTCCCACAGAGCAGGACGTGCTGAGAACTCGAGTGAAGACCACAGGCATTGTGGAGACCCACTTCACCTTCAAAGACCTCCACTTCAAGTCAGTAATAGATATATAGATATGTGTGTGTGTGTGCATACCGTCATGCGTGTGGGTGCATTGTATACACAGTGTGAAGCATGATTTTCATGTTTGGTGCACATACGTACAGACACACACACAGTGACACACACAGAGACATAGACACACAGAAACACACACACACACACACACGCTGCGCGCACACACACACACCACACACACTCACACTCACACTCACACTCATGCTCACAGTCCCATACACCATGCAAACGCATGCACACACGCATGCTTAACAGACAGAGATGCGGCTTAAACGCTCACACACACTTGCACAACGCAACACACACACACACCACCCACACACCACACACACACCACACACACACACACACACCACCACACACACACACAACATACCCATTAGCACACACACATTAGTTTATTCCACTGTTTATGCGAGCATAAGTTTGTATTTATATGGTCAGAAGCAGATGTGCCATACGCATATTAAATCTTGCATACCAGAGATTAATGCCTCACACACATGCACATGCTCAAACATGTACACACACACACACCACACACACACACACACACACACACACACACACACACACATCCTCTCTCTCTCTCTCTCTCTCTCTCTCTCTCTCTCTCTCTCTCTCTCTCTCTCTCTCTCTCTCTCTCTCCCTCTCTCTCTCTCTCTCTCTCTCTCTCTCTCTCTGCTCATCTACTAAATCCACACACACTGTTGTATTGTACAGCAGCTATAAAAAGAGAAAGAGGGTGGGGGATCCGATGGAATGTTTCCGTTTATGCTGTGAAGCACAATGATATAGCACTGGCGCATGAACAAGAGGGGGTAGGGGGGGGGGAGGTGAGCTATCATCAGATAAACCATGTTGTCAGGGCGTGATGACAGATGTCATTCATCATCACCCCAGCGTAGTAGTCGGTTCAGCAGTTATCACGTGATCTGTCATCACTTTTTTCCTGTTTGCATCATGCGCCATCATCCACACACAGCCACACACCGCACAGTCTGCATGGCCAAAGAGGAAGTTTAAACCCCATAGTACAATCCATTTTTCTGGGCTTAACCTTGTAGTACAATCCATTTTGTCGGCTTAACTTCGTAGTACAATCCATTTTGTAGGCTTAGCCTCGTAGTACAATCCATTTTGTAGGCTTTTAACCCTATAGTACAGTCCATTTTGTCAGCTTAACCTTATAGTACAATCCATTTTGTTGGCTTTACTTCGTAGTACAATCCATTTTGTAGGCTTAACCTTATAGTACAGTCCATCTTGTCAGCTTAACCTTATAGTACAATCCATTTTGTAGGCTTAACCTTATAGTACAGTCCATCTTGTCAGCTTAACCTTATAGTACAATCCATTTTGTAGGCTTAACCTTATAGTACAATCCGTTTTGTAGGCTTAACCTTATAGTACAATCCATTTTGTAGGTTTGACCTTATAGTACAACCCATTTTGTAGGCTTAACCTTATACTACAATCCATTTTGTAGGCTTAACCTTATAGTACAATCCATTTTGTAGGCTTAACCTTATAGTACAATCCATCTTGTCAGCTTAACCTTATACTACAATCCATTTTGTAGGCTTAACCTTATAGTACAATCCATTTTGTAGGCTTAACCTTATAGTACAATCCATTTTGTCAGCTTAACCTTATAGTACAATCCATTTTGTAGGCTTAACCTTATAGTACAATCCATTTTGTGGGTTTAACCCTATTGTACAAATTACAATCCTTTTTGTCAGCTTAACCTTATAGTACAATCCATTTTGTAGGCTTAACCTTATAGTACAATCCATTTTGTCAGCTTAACCTTATAGTACAACCCATTTTGTAGGCTTAACCTTATAGTACAATCCATCTTGTCAGCTTAACCTTATAGTACAATCCATTTTGTAGGCTTAACCTTATAGTACAATCCATCTTGTCAGCTTAACCTTATAGTACAATCCATTTTGTAGGTTTGACCTTATAGTACAACCCATTTTGTCAGCTTAACCTTATAGTACAACCCATTTTGTCAGCTTAACCTTATAGTACAACCCATTTTGTCAGCTTAACCTTATAGTACAATCCATTTTGTAGGCTTAACCTTCCACTTTATTTTTTTGAAAAGTAGGCCATTGGGTGCTGGTGGGAACGGATGACAAAATTGACAAAATGGCATACACTCGGGGACCAGATGTAAAAAAGCACATGAGTGCTTATTCCATTATCCTGAAAATAAAAGAATAAAATAAAAAATACAAATAAATAAAATTGTATTGGAGGGCAGCATTTTCTCGTTTTCATCTCATCAGATTGTCAAACATTATGTGATTACTTCTAGTCAATAGTAGTTTGAGTTATCACCCCTGATCTATTGATTTTGTTTCAATGCAGCAGGTTTTTGTTGGTTTAAAAAAAAAAAAACCCAAAAATCTTTTTATCTGATTTGACACTTGACAAATAATGTGATTGCCAAAACAAAATTTTAAAAAACCAACAAAAAGAAATGATGTAATCGCTTTTGATGCCATGATGAATAGCTGGTATCCTCTTAAAGTATTGATTTTCATTAGAGTGCACCATTTTTGTCACTTTATTTTTGATAGTGCTTCAATTTGCTTGCTTTACAAGATTCAGCGTTGTTTAAATTCCGTATTTTATTATCATCATTATTATTATTATTATCATTATTATATTTCACAATCAACGAGTTTGTTGGGTATTACTGCTGCTACTGTTGTTGATTTTTTATTCTTGAATCACTTGTGATGTTGTGTCTCAGTTTGACTGGTGGTATACTATAGTTAAGTGGTTTAGCCTCTTTGACTGCAGTCCTGTGGGTCCATCAAGTCGTAGGTTTGAATGTCTGAAACTGCGTCTGGTGAATGAAGGGTTGGGGATTTTTTTTTTAACAATCTCCCAGGTCGTCGTAAATTGTTACCCTGTCCGTGCCAAAGTTCCCTTTGTGTAGACACACACACATTCATATATGCAGGTAAAAGATCACATAATTAATTCATTCATGTCAATGTCCACTGTGTCAGTCTGGCAAGTCCGACCCCCCTCCCCCCCCCCCCCCCCCCCCCCCCAAAAAAAAGAAAAAAAAGAAATTTAAGTTTTCAGTTTTGATCTGAAGTTCTACAATGCTTTTTATCCTCAAAATAAAATAAAAATCAAATAAATTTACAGTTCATATATGATAACTGAAGGCTAGGTTTGTTCCCATCATGTGTATTATTATTATTATTCTTTTTTTAATTCAAGGCTAATGGAATCACCACTCATACCTTTTTTACATCCAGTCCCTGTGTGTATGCACTTTTTAAATAAATTTTCTCGTCCGCTCCCACCGGCACACAATGGCCTACCTACTCTTCTGAAAAAGCGGAACAGGGTTTTAATGTGTATGATGCAAGCTTTGACCAGTGGGCATTGGCAGAGTGGTGACTGTCTGTCTGACTGGACTGTGGTCATCAGAGTTAGCTCCTCGCGTGATTGACCTCCAGGGGTTGTTCCTGGAGGAAAAACCTCATGGAGGTGAATATTTGATGTCCTGCAACATAGGGAGCGATGCAGGCAGGCAGACAGACAAACAGTGTTGTGTGTGTGTGTGTGTGTGTGTGTGTGTGTGTGTGTGTGTGTGTGTGTGTGTGTGTGTGTGTGTGTGTGTAGGGAGAAAGGGAGAGAGACAGGCAGGCAGACAGACAGATAGAGACACAGACAAACAGTGTGTGTGTGTGTGTGTGTGTGTGTGTGTGTGTGTGTGTGTGTGTGTGTGTAGGGAGAAAGGGAGAGAGACAGGCAGACAGGCAGGCAGCAGACAGGCAGGCAGGCAGACAGGCAGGCTGACTGGCTGGCTGGCTGGCTGGCTGGCTGGCTGACTGACTGACTGACTGACTGACTGACTGACTGACTGACTGGCAGGCAGGCACAGCGACACATAGACAGGCAGACAGACAGACAGATAGCATACAGGCAGGCAGGTAGGCAGACAGACAGACAGGCTGAATGCAATGTATGCGTGTCTCCACCACTGCCATGCACATAACACACGAGGCAGACCTTTAAATTTTTACAGGATATCACATGAGCAAGGTCAGACGAATGCTGTTGTACAGTCCTTCCACACAACTGGAAGCTCATAAACTTTGCACACAAAAAAAACAAAACCAAAAAAACCCACCTGCGCTTGGTGGTAATATGATATTTTTAGAACGAAGGTGGGCCCCCCCCCCCACTTGTCTCTTTTGTGTGATTACAGCTAGAGATGTTGTATGTTGTGCATTGTGTTTTTACAAGGTGCCTCCCCCCCCCCCCCACCTACACACACACACACACTTGTCTCTTTTGTCTGATTACAGCTACAGATGTTGTGTGTAGTGCATTGTGTTTTTACCAGACTTAATTCTGTACTCTTCATCGAGTATCAGTATGTCAAATTGTTCCCCGACTCCTCTGAAGTCAAGAGTATGGCTGCCTATGTGGCATGGTCCTTGCGCGTTGAAAACCATTCTGCTTTTTGGAAGAGTAGTCCATTTTGGCCAGTGGGGAACGGATGACAAAATTGACAAAAAATTACATACACACAGGGACTTGATGTAAAAAAAAAAAAAGAAGCACTTGAGTGCTTATTCCATTATACTTGAAATAAAAGATAGGGAAAAAAACAAAACCCAGCTCGCTATATGCAGAAGCTTCTCATCCAGTGTGTATTTACAGTCTCACCTTGGTTTCTAGAAGTGCAATGTATGAGAAAAAGAGTGCATATCTTGGAGACCCCAGGGTGTTAAGCAGGAAAGTGCCCCCCCACCCCACCCACCCAAAAAAAAGTGCCCCCTCCCTGGGAAAGTGCCCTCCTCCCTGGGAAAGTGCCCTCCTCCCTGGGAAAGTGCCCTCCTCCTGGGAAAGTGCCCCCTCCCTGGGAAAGTGCCCCCACCCTAAACCCCACCCTGGGAAAGTGCACCCCTGGAAAAGTGTCCTCCTTGGAAAGTACCCCCCCCAGGAAAGTGGCCCCCACCCTGAGAAAGTGCCCCACCCCACCCCTCTGAAGAAAAATGTCCTGATGAATTGTCAAAGGCGAAAAATGAGTTCATTGAAATGCTTTGGCTGTGTGTGTGTGAGCAGGATGTTTGACGTGGGAGGTCAGAGGTCAGAGAGGGAAGAAGTGGATCCACTGCTTTGAGGGGGTGACGGCCATCATCTTCATCGTGGCCATGAGCGAGTACGACCTGACGCTGGCCGAGGACCAAGAAATGGTGAACAGAAAAATTCTTCTCTTCTCTTGTTGTAGTTGTTTTTTTAATCTTTGAAAACTCATGGGATCTCTCCTTTAAATGGTAAAAAATCTTCCCTTTCTGTTTTTTTATTTTTTTTATTTTTATCTTTGAAAACTCATGGGATCTCTCCTTTAAATGGTAAAAAATCTTCCCTTTCTGTTTTTTAAAAAAAAGATGTTATTTTTGAAAACTCACGGGATCTCCCCTTTAAATGGTAACAACTCTTCTCTTTCTGGGTTTTTTTTTTTTTCTTATCTTTAAAAAACCCACGGTGTCTCTCTGTCACTTTAAATGGTAAAAACTCTTCTCTTTCGCTTTTTCTTCTTTTTTTTAATGTTTCAAAACTCATGGGATCTCTCTGTCACTATAAATAGTAAAAAAAAAAAATCTCTTCTCTTTCTGTTTTTTTGTCTTTGAAAACTCATGGGATCTCTCTGTCACTTTAAATAGTAAAAAAATCTCTTCTCTTTCTGTTTTTTGTCTTTGAAAACTCATGGGATCTCTCTGTCACTTTAAATAGTAAAAAAAAAATCTCTGTGTTTTTTTTCTTTGAAAACTCATGGGATCTCTCTGTCACTTTAAAATGGTAAAAAAAAATCTCTTTCTGTTTTTTTTTCTTTGAAAACTCATGGGATCTCTCTGTCACTTTAAATGATAAAAATCTTCTCTTTTTTTTTGTTGTTGTTGAAAATTCACAGCGTCTGTCTGTCACTTTTTTCTGAATGCTGACCTCTTGCTTGCACTGCTTATTAATTTGTGTGTAAGGTGACTTCATTTCTGTAAACACACATTTCTGCTTTCATTTCTGCATACACACAGGGACTGGATGTAAAAAAGACATGTAAGTGCTTATTCCATCATCCTTGATATAAAAGGATAGATAAACACTGACTTCAGTCTGATTTGACGTCTGTAAAGGTTGAGGTTGATATTTTGTTTTGTATTTTTGTTTCTGTTTGGTCTGGACTTGACTGGAAACTGTTGGGTTTTTTTTCTGACTTAACTCCAGAAAATGATTCATCTCTAGGTTTTTTCTCCTTTAAAAAAACCAACAACTTCTTTTGCTCTTCGGGTACATTTTTTTTTTTTTTTTTTTTTTGTTCTGGTAAAAAACTTTATTTTTCACCGGATATACCTGTCATGCTATTTTTCCTTTCTCCACCTATCATCCTGAACCTGCCCCTTCACACACACACATACACACATATAGGCAGGCAGGCACGCACACACATGCACACACATACGCATGTGCGCGCATGCACACACAACACACACACACACACACACACACACACACACACACACACACACACACACACACACACACACACAGTTGCATATGAGCACTCACGCGCACACATACGCGCTCACATGCACATGTAGGTACGCACACAGACAAACATACCCCCACACACACACATACACACTTATGCACACCAGTGACACAATTTACATTTTTTCACGTTTTTTTTCTCTCATCTAATATCACTGTGAGTGAAGAGATGTTAAATTGAAGAAGCCACACACACACACACACACACACACACGCACACACACACACACACACACAACACACACAGACACACACAGACACACACACAGACACACACACAGACACACACACACCACACACACACACACACACACACACACACACACACACACACTGTAATTTTTTCTTTTTAAATCTGGATATGTCTGTCATTCCTCCCTCACATACAGCCCCACCCTCTTTGTGATTAAGCTGTGAGGTTTTTCTATTATTAAAAAGTAATATATGACCTTAATGTTTTTTTGTTTTTTTTTTATTTACACTTTGTTCTTACTTTATGTATTGTTCTGGGTGGGGGTGGGGGGGTTTATGGTGTTCTTTCCCCTAATTCCCCAACATACATACAGTTACACCTACCTTTTTTTGTCAAGCCCTACATTTTTTGGGTACACTTTGTTTCTCTCTCTCTGTGTGTCTCCCCTCCCCCCCCTCTCCTCCCCTCCCCTCCTCCCCTCCTCTCTCTCTCTCCTCCTCTCTCTCCTCTCTCTCTCTCCTCCTCTCTCTCTCCCCCCTCTCTCCTCTCTCTCTCTCCCCCTCCTCCCCCCCTCTCTCTCCTCTCTCCTCCTCTCCCTCTCTCTCTCTCTCTCTCTCTCTCTCTCTCTCTCTCTCTCTCTCTCTCCTCTCCTCTCTCTCTCTCCCTCTCTCTCTCTCTCTCTCTCTTCTCTCTCTCTCTCTTTGTCTTGTTTAATTAGGTTATCTTTTTATCTTGATGTTATCCCTGAAAAGGGCGGGGACTGGATGTAAAAAAGCACTCGAGTGCTTATCTATTATCCTCGAATAAAAGAATTTGCCTTTGCCTTGCCTTGCCTTGCCTTGTCTCCCTCTCTCCCCCCCTCCCCCCTCCTCTCCCCCCTCTCTCTCTCCCCTCTCTCTTTCTCATTCTCATTCTCTCTTCTTCTTTTTTTTTAAACACCTCTGTCTTCTTGTTGTCTCTTATCTTGTTGAGATGCTGTGTCTTCAGTACAGGCTTCCCATCTTATCCCATCTGGTTGTCCGAAAAAAGTCTTCTGCTCTGTTTATCATCGCTGCTCTGTTTAACACTTCTGGTCTGTTTTACTTTATCATTGCTGCTCTGTTTATCTTGCTTTGCTGGTGTGTTTCCCATTGCTGGCCAGGCAGTTAGTTCTACCTGCAGAGGACTGGTGTTCAGAAGGATAGCCATTAAGGGGGACAGGTGTAGGTAGGGAGGGGCTTCTGTCATGCCTGCAGCACTTACCCAGTGTCTGTGTGGTCCAGGTATTGGGGGTAGGGGGGGGGGGGAGGGTTACCTTTTTGGTGTGTGTGGGATGTTTGGCTTACTGTTTTTTTGTTTGGGGTGGGGTTGGTGGTGCAGGTGGAACCTTTTACCTTTCGAAATATTGGAGGGGTTTGTTTGATAGTTTTTATGAAAAGTAATGGTTACTCACCTTTTCATATTATCGAGGGTTTGTTTTGTTGTTGTTATAGGGTGTTTTTTGTTGTTGGTTTTTGTTGGTTTTTTGGGGGGGGGGGGGGGGGGGGCTGTCAGTTTGTTTGTTTGTTTGTTTGTTTTTTTTACTGTTGAGTGTTCATACTTTCAGTGTCAGTATAGTGAATAGCAAAGTTTTCACATTATAGATTTTTTTTTTTACATTACAGAGCTGTTGTTTTTGTTTGTTTTTATTTTTGTCAGCTTTTCACTGTTCACTGTTCATATTGTCAGCAATCAGAAAGGAAATGATATTCAGCCATGTATTCATGGAACTCCAGAACTCACACATGCATGCAGGCATACACACACAACTCTGCTCAAACTTGGAGGCGTGTGGACATACACCCATACATTAATATTGAGTAAAAGAGGGGGAAAAAAAGATTTATCATTGAAATTTGCTTTTTTTGACTACATAAAATTGTCAGTTATACTTATGGCATTTTAAAATCCAACCTCAAGACATATTTACTTCAAACCCAAGATTTCCCCTTCTGTTTTCACTCCTATCTGCCCCTGCCTTTAACATCTGAAATCCCTTCACCCTGCCAAAGTGTATAACCTGTGTGTGTGTGTGTGTGTGTGTGTGTGTGTGTGTGTGTGTGTGTGTGTGTGTGTGTGTGTGTGTTTACATTTGAATTTGCTACAGCTATTTAATTGTTATTGGTTGCTTGTGTGTTGTATAGGTCAAATGCAAGCACTTGGATTTGTTTTTGCAAGATATAACGCAATATAAATTCTATGTATTATTATTATTATCATCATTATTGTTGTTATTGTCATTATTATTATTGTCATTCATCATTATCATCATAGTCATTGTTGTTGTCATTATCATCATGCTCTTCATCATCATCATCATCATGTGATTGATCATTGTGGTTTCAGAATCGCATGATGGAGAGCATGAAGCTGTTTGACTCCATCTGCATCTGCATCATCATCATCATCATCATCATCATCATCATCATCATCATCATCATCATCGTTGTCATCATGTGATTGATCATTGTGATCATGGTTTCAGAATCGCATGATGGAGAGCATGAAGCTGTTTGACTCCATCTGCAACAACAAGTGGTTCACAGACACCTCCATCATCCTCTTCCTCAACAAAAAAGATCTCTTTGAGGAGAAGATCAAGAAGTCGTCCCTCACCATCTGCTTCCCCGAGTTCACAGGTAAGGAAGACAGCCTGTAGTCTGTTAAAAAGTCGGGTCAAGTCAAGTCAAGTCAAAAACACTTTAATCATCCCTGAAGGGCAATCATAATACTGACAGGCATATTGATACGAATCATAATCAACAAGCAAACGAACGAGGCATTTTCTAGATTTGTCCATTTCAGTTACTTTAAGAGTTATGCTCAGGCAGAGTTTGTTACAGTGGTATTTCTTTATCTATCTTATCTATCTATCTTATCTATTTCTTCATCATATCTATCTATCTATCTATCTCTATCTATCCCTTAGTCTGACGACCGTGGGGGCACCCCTTAAGACTTGACAACCAGTTCCCTCCATTCCTCTCTCTGCTCTGCCTTTTTCAAAATTTTGTTGAGTTCTAGGCCTGTCCTTTCGCTGATGTTGTCCTCGTATCTCTTCCTATATTGGCACCAAAAACAAACAAAGCTTATTCCCTGGAATACTCTGTGAAGACAGCCTTGAAAGGCAACAAACATCCATGTAGGTGTTAGACAGGTTGTCAAGTACATGCTAGTGCAGTGCAGTGCACTCAGCATTTTGGAGTAGTATATGGAGCTGTATGTAAAGTCACAGGGTTTTGAAGAGGATGAGTCTTTTAAGACAAGATTCGAAGACATTTCAGACTAGATTTTAAATGTGTTGTGTGTGTGTGTGTATGGGGAGAGAGAGAGAGAGAGAGAGAGAATGTGTGCGTGTACGTGTGTGTGTGTGTGTATTTGTTTGTTTGTATTTGTGTGTGTGTGTGAAGGTCTAATTTTTATTTCTAGATGGTGCATTGAAGTGGAGTTTGTGTGTGTCTGTGTGTGTGGTGTATGTGTGTGTGTGTGTGCGTGCATGCGTGCGGTGCGTGCGTGCGTGTGTGTACACAGGATCCAACTCCTACGAAGAGGCCGCTGCCTACATTCAGCTGCAGTTTGAGAACCTGAACAAGAAGAAGGACACCAAAGAGATCTACACTCACTTCACCTGTGCCACTGACACCAACAATGTGCAGTTTGTCTTCGACGCCGTCACTGACGTTATCATCAAAAACAACCTCAAAGACTGTGGGCTCTTTTAAGGTCAGTTTGAAGCAAGGATTTAAAAAACATATATATATATTATTTAATAAATAATAAAATAAAACCTCAAAGACTGTGGGCTCTTTTAAGGTGAGTTTGAAGGAAGAATTTTTCAGTGTCCCACTAGAGCTGTTATTGTTTCTTTTCTCTTTTTGCTGATAAAATTGGCTGGGAACTGAGCAAAAGGTTGTACAGAGACACTTTCAGGGCAGAAAGTAGACTGAGGTAAGTTCTGAAGGCAAAGAGTGGATGAGTTTCTAACGTGTGCTACATGTTGTGCATGTGTTTCAGTGGGGAACATCAGTTATAGTCTCATCCAAAGGCGTCATAGGGGAATGGAGTGGGTACCAATGTCAGCTCCATTGGAAAAAAACAACTCATGAATGGACTCTCGGCAGAGTGTTGGTGCAGCATCCATGGTTATTGTCAGATCACAATATATACACTAAAGACTCAGTCATAGGGTCAGGCTAACTGAGATTGCCACTGAACAGACCCCTGTGAATTAACACACTCAGACTGATGAATTTGACTCCATCATTTGCCACTCAACAGACAGACCCCTATGAACTTACACACCCTAATGAATTTGACACCATCATTTGCCACTCAACAGACAGACCCCTATGAACTTACACACCCTAATGAATTTGACACCATCATTTGCCACTCAACAGACAGACCCTGTGAACTTACACACCCTGATGAATTTGACTCCATCATTTGCCACTCAAACAGACTCCTGTGAACTTACACACCCTGATGAATTTGACACCATCATTTGCCACTCAACAGACAGACCCCTGTGAACTTACACACCCTGATGAATTTGACACCATCATTTGCCACTCAACAGACAGACCCCTGTGAACTTACACATCCTGATGAATTTGACACCATCATTTCAGGCATGGGTGTGGAAGGAAGGGAATTAAAAACCAAGCCCTCTATGAAAAAAGGTCACAGCAGATGGTGAAATTTGAGATGTGTTGTTGATAATGGATCTGTGGAGACGGGGCAAGGTTTTGACTGTGTAGCATGGCTGTGTTTCATCTCTCCCTCTGTGGACAGCCTGTAACAAGTGCTTGTGATGATGGTGTGGTATGCACGCGTATATCAGGTTGATGTTGATTGTACGAAACATGAAAATGAAAATGCTTTGTTTGCTTCCTGGTAGGACCATGCTGATTACAGAAAACAACTATACTGATTTTGCGTGTGTGTGTGTGTGTGTGTGTGTGTGTGTGTGTGTGTGTGTGTGTGTGTGTGTGTGTGTGTGTGTGTGAATGTCCATGATTGCAGGAAAAAACTATACTGATTTTGTGTATGTGTGTGTGTGTGTGTGTGTGTGTGTGTGTGTGTGTGTGTGTGTGTGTGTGTGTGTGTGTGTGTGTGTGTGTGTGTGTGTGATTACAGAAAAAAAACTTATTGATTGTGTGTGTGTGTGGTGTGAGTGTGTGTGTGTGTGTGTATGATTACAGAAAAAAATTAAATGTGTGTGTGTGTGCATGTCAATGATTACAGAAAAAAAACATTACTAATTTTGTGTGTGTGTCCATGACCACAGAAAAAAACTTTACTGACTTTGTGTGTGCATGCATGTGTGCAGAGTGCACTGACAATGCCACACCCCTGCTCAACCTGACAACCACCTCTTGTTGGCGGAAATCCACATGTGGAGTGTTTTCTGATCATAGCTCGCTCATCGTCTCTTCCCCTCAACTCATCACTTTTTTCGTTATCTCTCCCTTCAACTCATCAGTGTTTTCGTCATCTCTCACACCTCTTTGGAATGGAAGTGAGGGCAGGGAGTGGCTTGTTGCAACACTTCGGCATCTGGAGACCTCTGGTCAGGGACTGGATGTTAGAGAGAGAGAGACAGACGGACAGCTGGACTGCTGTGTTTTCCAATCTCTGAGAAAGTGTGGACTGTGCGGTGTGTGTGCCGTTACTGACCCGTCAGTATGAGGTCAAGACTGTTCAGCATCTGCCTGCCTCCCTGTCTGGGGAAGGGGTGGAAGGGGGGGGGGGGGGGGGGGGAGAGAGGGATGATGAGCTCACCACTGTATTGTTTCACTTACTACCGGGACCACTGGTTTTTTTCCCATTCCTTGTATTTTTATTGATGGTGTTCACACATGTCGGGGTTTGTTTTTTTTATATATATACAGCGTTTTGTGTTTGGTTGGGTTTTTTTCCCTGATTGTTTTGTCATGTTACAGGGACGGATCCTGACCTCACTGACAACAATCATGACTGCTGTGGGGGGGAATTTCACTGATACAGACATAGGCCAGAGTGATAGGTTTGCTGTAGAATCAGCCAGTTTCTTAGTGACAGGTTTGGGGGGGGGGGGGGATTGTGTCAGTGACTGCTATCCACTTGTCCCAGTCACAAGAAGCTCTCTAGTCTTCACCACTCTTGTAGTAAAATGGGAACTAGAAAAAAAAGGTCCAGTGAATTAATGTAGAGAGCCGATGTTTGATATTGATGTGTATATATACATACAGAAGGATTACTAACTACGCCTTAAGTCACTTGTACTACTAGTATTTACTGTGGGAAATGCTTTAAGTTGGCTGAAACATGCGTAAGTAATGGCAGTGGCTGAAGAAAACGACGCTGAAGTTTACCCTTTGGAACATCTGCTGAAGTCATATCCACAGTCCTCCAGTGCTTTGCGAACTAGAATCTCATCAGTAGGAACAAACTAGTGTCCAGAACAAGGGAGATGTACTGTTGGCAGGCAGGAGATGCGCTTTTGCATACGTTTGTTTGTAGATACCTGTACAGGGGGTCTGCATATAGCAGTTAGCTTGCAGGTAGGATTGCTGCCGCTGTAGTCTAGTGGTTAGGGCGTTGGACTCGTAATCTAAAGGTTGCGGGTTCGATCCCAGCTTTCGGCTATGGCGTTGTGCCCTTGGAAAAGGCACTTTACGGCTATTTTCTCACCCCACCCAGGTGTAAAAGGGGTACCAACCTTGTGTTGGGGGTTAACCCTGCGATAGACTGGCGTCCTATCCAGGGGGGAGTCTATGACTCTCAGTCGCTTAACGCCACAGAAACCGGGATAAGCACCGGCCTGATGAGCCTTAAGGCTCGGGACAGACTTTAACTTTTTTTTTTTTTTGCAGGTAGGATCATGTTTCAAAATCAAACCGACGGTTTGGATGTTTTGCATTTGCTTCGTTACCTGTGAATTATTGCTGTGTTTCAAATAAATGGCTGATGTTGTCAGATGTTCCCCCCCACCCCTCCATCCCCCTGTCATGTATCAGCTTCGACTGTTATGTCCAGGGGGGAGGGGGGGGGGGGGAGAAGCTTTCCCTGTTCCAGTGTCTGTTGGTTTTTCTTCGCTGCCTTTCTGGAGCGTGAATGTGATGTGGTTGTCCGTTGTTACTCTGCCTTGGATGTGAAGGGACTATTTTTAAACGTAGCTTTTGGCGACGACGGCAGTGCAAGCGGCTCTTGTTGATACACGCACACACACCCCTTTGCTCCCACCACCACCCCTCTTGTTGTTTTTTGTTTTTCATTGTTGTCGTTGTCGTTGTCATTGTTGGGATGATAACTGTTTTGATGTTGAATCCCATGTGTTGTGTTGTTGAAGGCCCAGTGCCTAGGCATGAAAGTGGAAAACTTGCGGCTGCTAACATTGGGGAGGGGGGGGGGGGGGGGGGAGGCCAGTGGCCAGGGTAGGCAGCAAGTTGTCAGCTGTCTGTCTGTCTGTGACTGTGTGTCTATCTGTGTGTTTAGGTGTCTGTGTGTCTGTCTGTCTGTGTTTGTTTGGGTGTCTGTCTGTGTTTGGCTGTCTGTGTTTGGGTGACTGTCTGTCTGTGTGCATGCATATGCTGAATGATTCAGGTGCTTGGGATTTTTGCAAGGTGATGTGTGCAGTTCACTGTGTGCCATCTGCTGTGACATCTTGTGTCTTGACCACATTGCAGCCGTTATTTTGATGTTGACGTCAGCACATGTGATCGTTTGTATGTTTCACCACCATCCCCAGGCTTGAGACACAGTGGTGTCACAAGATGTATGTGTCTGTGTTGGTGTGTGCTCTGTACTTTCTGGTGGTTTGTCACTCGCAGAGCTTTGTACGGTTTTCTGTCTTTGTGTTCAGCATCTCGGAGCATCTCTCTATGGTGAAAACCTAGGAACTCTAGCAGGAATGCCTGTTCATGCACAAAGAGTCTCACAGTGAGGAATTTACATCATTCACATTCGTAGCAAAGTACTGGGACATTTTGTTTGAGTCTTGTTGCTATGTGTGACTTTTTGTGAACTGAGCATAGTCTTTTTGCTCTTTTGGGAACATTTCAGTTTACACATTTTTTGTGTGTTTCTTTGTATTATTCTTTAATGCAAATTTTTATGTGGAATTCCTCACAGTTATTCAGCTGAACAGTCCATAACCTATTTGGCTCATACTGAGTTCTTCTCCACCATGTCCCTCCATTTACAGATGAAAATAGCAAAGTTACTGACATGCTTGAATAAACACTTCGTAAGAACGGAAAATCTGAATTCCCAATAATTCAAACATCAGTGAAGAGAGAGAAAAAAAGGCAAGGTGTTGTCATCAGTTGTTTAGATGCCACTAGAACAGATTTAATGAAAGGAGGAATTGACATTGAACCGGCTGCAGTAAAAGTTAATGCAGAGCAGTCATCACTTGCTTAAATCTGCATTAGAGACCAATCATCAGTTTATTTTCTGTATCTATCAGTTCATGAAACAGTTTCTTCTTCAGAAAAGCCTGTGTCAGTTGATTTGTCTATGTGTGTCTATGTCTTTACTTTTTTTTTTTTTTTTTACATTATCTGTAAATTTTTGAAAGTATGTATGAGATAAATAACTTAAAACCTATGTATATCTAATCATGTTATTGCCCACAATGTCCTGTTGTACCTGTTCTTCACCAATCACTCTATAAAAAAAAAATCTCACTAACTTATACACAAGTTATTCTGAAATGTGTGTGTGAATCGTTTGATTTTGTGTCACTGTTTCTGCCAAAGAGCATTTTTCTTTCTGATCTGCCGCTGTTACGATGAAAGAAGGCATGCTTTCTGGAGGATGCGTGTCTTTTTTTGTTGGTGTGTCTGGTGCAGAGAGAGATCTGGAGGGAAGCCATGAAGAAAGAGGAAATACCGAGTGTTGAAGACGATATGTTGGTTGGTTGGATCTGATCCTTTTTTTTTTTTTCTTTTTTTTTTGTTGGATCTGATCCTATTTTGTTTGTTTGTTTTTTTTGTTGGATCTGAACATAACTTGTTTCATTGTCGTCTGTCTGCCCCACTGAAGCTTTGCTCCTGTCTTGTCCTGATGCTGCAGGGTCCAAAGGTTGTACATGGGTCCTGATTTGAATTGTTAATTATTGCTGACGAGCACAAACATCTTTGTGATCACTTTCAGGACGGTGGATTTGTTTTGTATGAATTTCGTTTTCTTTTAGTGGATTCTTATTTTCTTCCACTGGCGGTTCAGCCTGTTTGTATGTTTGGCGTGATACTGGAAAAAGTTACTTGTTTCCTTTTCAGTTTCACAGAGAAAGATAATGGACCATAGCATGTTTTCCATATCAAAATATATCCGTTACTCACGTATGGTCTGTAAGAGAGAGATAAGATTGGTAAAAGAGTGCCCCTTTGTTCCAGAGTTTTTAAGGATGTGGGGTAAAGTATTGGTGTGTTGACGGTAGGGGAAGTATTGCTGTCCAGTAGGAGTTACTTGAGGACTGAAACTTCATGGCTCTTTGGCTGAGCTTAACTCACTTCTTACCACCAGTTAGTGCACTTCTGTGTCCACTTAGCGTTATGAAACGAGTACTCTGTTAAAAAATACAGTGGTTAGTGGGAGTGAACAAGGTAGATCAGAACTTGTACTCTCAGTCTCTTATGCATGTAACCAGTAGCACTCAATAATAGTCCTAGACCTATTTGTTACCACTGAAACTGCCAGTTATGAATCAAATCTGTTGAAGAAGAGTAAAGAAAAATCAAATTTGTTTGCTTATGTGATTGTAGTTGTGAGTACCTTTAGATTACTCTGTTTTGCCTGTGGAAGCCTTAGTTGAAAGAACAATCGAGATTCGACAACATTTCAGGGTGTTTAGAAAAGTTCAGAATATGTTGCATTTATATGTTTTTGGTTAGTTGGTTGGTTTTTGTTGTTTTGTTTTTTTAAATAGTAAATACTTTCACTAACATTTGCTTTATGCGCAGAACACAAAATACACAAGATCTGCAAATGAACAAGTTTGCGCAGATCAAAAGAGAACAAAAGTATCCATTGATGAGAGAAATATGGCCCTAATGTATAATTTGATGTAACAACTGCTGTATTGTCATGATTCTGTGAATGTGGGTAGTCTGTAGGTTGGCTTCAGTTGCTTCCCCTGAATGTGAAATAGTGTAGATCGGGGCACAAAACTGAGACAGTTAGGGTTTGGGGCCGTGATTTTGGTTTGTTTGGAGGAGGGATTTTTTGTAAAATTTCTTTTTTGGTAGTGAAGGGGATGGTTTTGAAATGATGCACATTGGAATGTACAACATTGGCCATAAGTTGCCAAGTACAGTGGATAGTTCTGAGATGATGTCCAATGTCAAAGTGAGTGCCAGTTTTCTGATAGCATGGGACCATTCTGTGTTGACTTGGGACCAGATCATGGGAGAGAGGAGTTGGGAGGCAAACTGGTGCCTAAGAGAGAGAAAGAGAGAGAGAATGAAAAGGTAAAGATAAAAATTTAAAAAAAGACTGGTGATGCAAACGATGAGTGATATGGTGGTAAGGAATTCATGGAAAGAAAATCTTGTGTGTGACAGTGCTTACGAATCTGTTTTTAGACTGAAACAGGCAGAGGAGAGGAGCCCCTGTGGTGTTAGGCGTTTGAACCGTTACTAGCAAAGAAGCCCACCTGTGGTGTGATAGAACTGGCATAGTCTTAGAAAAGAAATGTTTGTAGCCTGTCAAGTGATGTGGAACTTGTGAAGTGACAAAAAATACCTGAAGTGGTGACAGACAGGAAGAATGTGGAAGAGTCCTCAGTGCCCCAGTCTATAGAGTGGTTCCAACCTTTGACTTGCGCCCATTTACAAGTGCAAAAAGTCGTTTTTATCAGCCTAGCTAACGTGTGATATATAGTTTTGTGTCAGTCATGTTAACGTGGTGGATAATAATATTCTTGTATCATTCATGTTAATGTTGTGTGACTGTATAGTATGTAACTTTTCGTCTGTTAAGTGTGGTATAATAATATTCTTGTATCAGTCATGTTAACGTGGTGATATATATTCTTGTATCAGTATGTTAGTGTATTTTTTAAGTGTAGTGGTGATATATTTTTCATATCAGTCATGTTAACGTGGTGATATAATTATAATTCTTGTATCAGTCATGTTAACATGGTGATATAGATTCTCGTATCAGTCATGTTAACGTGGTGGTATATATTCTTTTATCAGTCGTGTTAACATGGTGATATAACAATATTGTAGTATCAGTCATGTTAACATGGTGATATAGATTCTCGTACCAGTCGTGTTATAAGAAAGTCCAGTACAGGGTTAAATCAAGAACAGTGTAAAGGACAGGGGACTTGTATTCTGGAGAAGAAGAAGAAAAAAAAGAAGGTAGTTTGCATTCAAGTTTATGGCAACTCAGGGTCCAATTCAATGTATGAGTGTGTGTTGTGTGCTGCATTCACTGTGTACAGATTTTTTCATTATTTCATGATCAAAAACGTGACATGCTTTGCTTTGTGTTGTCTGTTTTCCCTCTTCTGTAAAGGGCCATTGGATGTTCTCTGTGCTTCTAGTCAACTTGCAGAGGCGATGTCACAGCTGTCGTGTATATATTGATATTGGACATATTTATGTGCAGTTTCTGTCTTTTCCTGTTTTGTGATTTGTTTTCCCTCTTGTGTTGTGTAATAGTCTTCTGCTTCTTTGTTCATCTCTTGAAGTCATTTGATGTCTTTACTTTCCCACCGTAGTGGCAGGTGTTTTTTGTTGTTTGTTTTTTTTAAATATACATATATCCGTAGACTGGTCCTTTTTTTTTTATATAGTTTTGAACAGGGTTTAAAACAGAAGGTATATTGTAGACATCATCGTGTACTTTGAAAATCACAGTATTTTTGAATGGAATTGTTTGGATCAAATTTTTTTCTTTTTATATCAGTATATTCAGTGGATCATCACTACCCCTGGTGTTTTTTTTGGTTTTTTTTGGTTGTTTTTTTATGATTGTATTGGTTATCACAGTGTAAAACATCTCAGCATGGTACAGTATTTGATTTCATATCAACTGTGCAAAGTTCACGGTGAATTTAGATGTTTTATAATAGCATGCTTGTCTGGAGAGAGTCTGGTTTCTTTTGGAATCTGTGCTGACTAGCTTCAGTTATTATTTGTTGGTATGGTTTTTGTTTTATCTTTTCTGCTTCTGATGCTCCTCTCCCTTACAGAAAGCATTGTAGTTGTTTACATTTGGGAAAGTATCTCACTCTGTCACTTCTTGTTCTTTTATCTTTTTTTTTTTTGGTCTGTCTGTCTCTCACTTTTTTGTTTTTGTTTGTTTTTCTCCCTGTCTCTTCATGCTTGCTATTTCTCTGATTTTGTTTCTCTGTGAACTATCTTGGCTTTTTACAGCTGTCTTTTGCTGTTGGAAGAGATCAGTGCATGTGTGAACAGGTTTTTTGTTTGTTTGTTTGTTTGTTTTTTGTTCTTGTAATAAATATTTTAGCCTTCTGTGGCATTCTACATGCTTGAAGTGTTGAGTTGGAGTGTGTGTGTGTCTGAGTGTGTGTGTGTCTGAGTGTGTGTGTGTGTGTGTGTGTGTGTGGTGTGTTGTGTGTGTGTGTGTGTGTGTGTGTGTGTGTGTGAAAATAAACACGGGTGAGAAATAACTGGAAGCAAACAAGAAAGCACCGCTAGATTTGACAAAACTTACATTGCTACCAACAGACGTGCTGTGCACACATGCACAAACTCACTCTCTTTCTCACTGATTCAGTTAGTAATTCTCTCCGACTCTCTGTCGTCTGTCTCTCTCTCTCTCTCTCTCTCTGATGTGACTATAAACCGAGGCACCATGCATGAACGCATGCTGAACATCTTGCGCACACATTAAATCCTTTACCGCTTATTGTGTCCAGGTGGGAACGGGTGACAAAATTTACAAAACTGCATACACAGGAGGATTGGATGTAAACACGTACATGAGTGCTTATTCCATTATCCTCAATATAAAAACAATTTTTTTAATGAAATAAAAAAAAGAAGAAAAGGAACTATCCTGAGGGTAGAGAAGACAGGACTAGTCTCCCTACTGGACTCCGCTCCATGAACTACAAAGCTGAGGCAGAGGTCATGACAACATCAACACTCCACATCACGTTCAGTCCATAATCAGCAGTCCACATCACGTTCAGTCCATGATCAACAGTCCACATCATGTTCACTCCATGATCAACAGTCCACATCACGTTCAGTCCATGATCAACAGTCCACATCATGTTCACTCCATGATCAACAGTCCACATCATGTTCACTCCATGATCAACAGTCCACATCATGTTCACTCCATGATCAACAGTCCACATCACGTTCAGTCCATCATCAACAGTCATGACAACATCAACAGTCCACATCACGTTCACTCCATGACCAACACTCCACATCACGTTCAGTCCATGATCAACAGTCATGACAACATCAACAGTCCACATCACGTTCAGTCCATGATCAACGGTCATGACAACATCAACAGTCCACATCACGTTCAGTCCATGATCAACAGTCATGACAACATCAACAGTCCACATCATGTACAGTCCATGATCAACGGTCATGACAACATCAACAGTCCACATCATGTACAGTCCATGATCAACGGTCATGACAACATCAACAGTCCACATCACGTTCAGTCCATGATCAACAGTCATGACAACATCAACAGTCCACATCACGTTCAGTCCATGATCAACGGTCATGACAACATCAACAGTCCACATCATGTACAGTCCATGATCAACGGTCATGACAACATCAGCACTCCACATCACGTTCAGTCCATTATCAACAGTCCACACCACGTTCAGTCCATGATCAACAGTCATGACAACATCAACAGTCCACATCATGATCAACAGTCATGACAACATCAACAGTCCACATCATGTTCAGTCCATGATCAACAGTCATGACAACATCAACAGTCCACACCACGTTCAGTCCATGATCAACAGTCCACATCATGATCAACAGTCCACATCATGGTCAACAGTCCACATCATGGTCAACAGTCCACATCATGTTCACTCCATGATCAACAGTCCACACCATGGTCAACAGTCCACATCATGATCAACAGTCCACATAATGGTCACTCCATGATCAACAGTCCACATCATGGTCACTCCATGATTAACAGTCCACATCATGGTCACTCCATGATCAACAGTCCACATCACGTTCACTCCATGATCAACAGTCCACATCATGGTCACTCCAGAAACTTCCCACTGCGTCGTCCTGTTGACCAAGGCCTTGTTTGCTTCTCTTACAGTTAAAGAGAACTGTTGACATGGGCGACAATGTACCAGTCCTTTATTATAGCAGCATGTTTGCAATGGGACTCTCCACAAAAGTCCTTCGCATGAGACTATAAACCGAGGCCCCGTGTGCGAACACACGCAGAACATCTTGAGCACACATTGAATCCTCTTCCGCTTTTCGTAAGAGTAGGCCATTGTGTGCCGGTGGAAACAGATGGGAAAAAATACAAAACTGCATACACAGAGGATTGGATGTAAAAAAGCACATGGGTGCTTATTCCATTATCCTCGATATAAAAGAATGAATAAATAGATAAACAAATGTCCATGCAAGACTGACAGCTGGACAACAGAACATGTCTACTACCTGAGGCACCCAAAAAGACGATCTGGCTGTAGCAAGGCTCTATGACTCGGAAAGCCTGCAGCACACTTTTGCCTTCATTGCACAGACTGAACTGTCCTTTGGTGTCGTGGATCTTCTGACAAAGTTCTGTGAATCGCCTTGCTGTTTCATTCCCTCCATTTTTTATGAGTTCAGCTGGGATGTTATCAATTCCAGGGGACTTCCCCTTCTTCAATTGTTTAATAGCTGCATCTACTTCACACCTTAGTATTGGTGGGTCTTTATCTTGGTGTTCAGGGGGTTTGTCAGAAACTATGTTGGTATCTGGGCGTAGTGGGTAGTTGTACAATCCCTCACAGTATTCTGTCCAGCGTTGGAGGATGGCATTGTTTTCCGTTAAAAGATTTCCTTCTTTGTCTTCAATAACAGAGGCTTTAGGCTGTGTGGTTTTCGTTAGTGCTTTCAAAGTGTCGTAAGCTGTTTTGCTGTTTCCCTTGGTCATTCCAGCTTCGATGTTGTTGCATTGTTCTTCTATCCACCCTTCTTTGGCTTCTCTCATCTTTTTCCTCACTTCTCTGTGGCTATCCATGTACTTCTTGTAAGCTTCTTGACTTGTGAACTTTTGTTTCTTAAGTTCTCTTCTTTTGTCGCAGAGGTCAAGAACCTCATTTGTCACCCAGAGTTGTTTCTTTGTTCTGCTTCTTCCTAATGTTTCTTCTGCTGCTGTCGTTAGCACTTCTTTGATGTTGTTGGCCAATGTGTCCGCATCATTGTCGATGGCTGTGAGTGCGGCGAACTTTCCTCCTATGTTGGCTTGGAAGATCTCAACCACTGTTGGGTCTTTGAGTTTTTCCAGGTCGAATCTTATGCGTGGGCTTTTTGGCTGTTGTTTTGCTTTCAGTTTCAGTCTGATGGTGGTAAGTACAAGGTCGTGGTCACTGCCAATGTCAGCTCCTGGGAATGTTCTTGTGTTTGCCTTGTTTATGCTGGATTTGAATCTTTGGGGTGACAGAATGTAATCAATTTGATTATGAATCAGACCATTTGGTGAGTGCCAGGTTGATGTTCTAGATGGCTTGTGAGGGTGGAGTGTGTTAGCCAGAGTTAGTTTGTGCTTCTTTGCGAATTCCAGCAGCCGCTGTCCTCTGGCCAAAAGAATGGACACAGTCTCTTGTAATACCCCTGCCAAAGAAAGGAAACCTCAAGAAATGCCAGAACTACAGAACCATCAGTCTCATAAGTCATCCTAGCAAGATCATGCTGCAGGTAGTCCTCAACAGACTGAAAAACCAAGCAGAAAAACTCCTGGCAGAAGAACAAGCGGGCTTTAGACCAAAACGCAGCACAATGGAACAAATTTTCAATCTGAGAATTCTGATAGAGAAGCATCTCCAACACCAAAAAGACTTGTACCACAATTTCATAGACTTCAAAAAGGCCTTTGACAGGGTATGGCATGACGGCCTCTGGCAAGTACTCAGGCACTTCAACATTGACAGCTGCCTAATTGAAGTCATCAAGGCTCTGTACGAGAACGCAAAAAGTGCAGTTTTCATGAACAACCACGTGGGCGAGTTCTTCAAGACCACGGTTGGGGTTCGCCAGGGCTGCCTTCTCTCACCTGTACTCTTCAACCTCTTCCTCGAAAACATCATGACAGAGACACTGCAAAACCACCACACTTCCATCTCCATTGGTGGAAGACCCCTTTGCAACCTCAGATTTGCAGATGACATTGACGTCATGGGCAGCAGCAAACAAGAACTGCAAATCCTCACAGACAATTTAACAGATCGAGCGAGCGCATACGGCATGGAGGTCAGTACAGAGAAATCAAAGATCATGGTCAACAGCGCAAGTAATAACATCACGGAAATAAAGATGAATGGAGAAACACTAGAATAGGTGAGCCAATTCAAATACTTAGGCTCCATCCTAACAAAAGATGGCACATCAAACAATGAAGTGAAAGCTCGCATTGCAACAGCAACATCTGCTCTAGTCAGACTCGAGAAGATCATCAGAAGCAACAACATCAGCTTCGGCACCAAATACCACCTTTGCAAATCCCTCGTGATATCTATCCTCCTATATGGCTGTGAATCATGGACTCTGACAGCAGAGTTAGAGAGAAGAATCCAAGCATTCGAGAACAAGTGCCACAGAAGACTTCTCAAAATATCATACAAAGAACACAAGACCAATAACTATGTGAAAGAAGAAATCAAAAAGCGTGTGGGCCCCCAAGAGCCTTTGCTCTCCACCATAAAGAGGAGAAAGCTGATGTGGTTTGGTCACACCACAAGACACAACACCCTAGCAAAAACCATCCTGCAAGGAACAGTCGAGGGCAAGAGAAGAAGAGGCCGCCAAAAGAAATCATGGGTTGACAACATCAAAGACTGGACCGCCCAACCCCTACAACACCTCCTACTAGCCACACAGGATCGTGAAGCATGGAAAAAGATATCTGTTGCGTCTTCTCTCATGTCCCCCCTACGTCCTTTGGGACATGGGACTGAGTGAGTGAGTGAGTGAACTGTCCATCGGACAAACGAGAGAGTGTTGATTTGACTTGACCCCCCCCCCCCTACACACACACACACACACACACACACACACACACACACACACACACACACACACACACACACACACACACACACCTCTTTCTTGCTTGCTTGTTTGCTTGTTGCTTCATTTCTGTTAGTCTGTTTTTTGTTTAGGCTAAGTGGATTTTAGTTGTTTTTTTGTTTTTGCTGGGGGGTTTTCTTGTGTGCATGCAAGTTTAAAAAAAAAAATTATTATTATTTTTTTAGATAGATGGCTTGATGAAAAAACACAAATTTATTGCTTACTCAATGTACCATCTGGAAATAAAATTTTGATTTGATTTGATTTGATTTGATGTGATTTGATTTGATTTCTCTCTCTCTCTCTCTCTCTCTCTCTCTCTCTCTCTCTCTCTCTCTCTCTCTCTCTCTCTCTCTCTCTCTTCTCTCTCTCTCTCTCTCTCTCCATTCGTTCCTTTCTTTCTATCTTCACTCACTCACTCACTCAGTCCCATGTCCCAAAGGACGTAGGGGGGACATGAGAGAAGACGCAACGGAGATCTTTTTCCATGCTTCACGATCCTGTGTGGCTAGTAGGAGGCGTTGCAGGGGTTGGGCAGTCCAGTCTTTGATGTTGTCAACCCATGATTTCTTTTGGCGGCCTCTTCTTCTCTTGCCCTCGACTGTTCCTTGCAAGATGGTTTTTGCTAGGGTGTTGTGTCTTGTGGTGTGACCAAACCACATCAGCTTTCTCCTCTTTATGGTGGAGAGCAAAGGCTCTTGGGGGCCCACACGCTTTTTGATTTCTTCTTTCACATAGTTATTGGTCTTGTGTTCTTTGTATGATATTTTGAGGAGTCTTCTGTGGCACTTGTTCTCGAATGCTTGGATTCTTCTCTCTAACTCTGCTGTCAGAGTCCATGATTCACAGCCATATAGGAGGATAGATATCACGAGGGATTTGTAGAGGTGGTATTTGGTGCCGAAGCTGATGTTGTTGCTTCTGATGATCCTCTGGAGTCTGACTAGAGCAGATGTTGCTGTTGCAATGCGAGCTTTCACCTCATTGTTTGATGTGCCATCTTTTGTTAGGATGGAGCCTAAGTATTTGAATTGGCTCACCTCTTCCAATATTTCTCCATTCATCTTTATTTCCGTGCTGTCATTACTCGCGCTGTTGACCATGATCTTCGATTTCTCTGTACTGACCTCCATGTCGTATGCGCTCGCTGGATCTGTTAGACTGTCTGTGAGGATTTGCAGTTCTTGTTTGCTGCTGCCCATGAGGTCAATGTCATCTCCAAATCTGAGGTTGCAAAGGGGTCTTCCACCAATGGAGATGGAAGTGTGGTGGTTTTGCAGTGTCTCTGTCATGATGTTTTCGAGGAAGAGGTTGAAGAGTACAGGTGAGAGAAGGCAGCCCTGGCGGACTCCAACCGTGGTCTTGAAGAACTCGCCCACGTGATTGTTCATGAAAACTGCACTTCTTGCATTCTCATACAGAGCCTTGATGACTTCAATTAGGCAGTTGTCAATGTTGAAGTGCCTGAGTACTTGCCAGAGGCCGTCATGCCATACCCTGTCAAAGGCCTTTTTGAAGTCTATAAAATTGTGGTACAAGTCTTTTTGGTGTTGGAGATGCTTCTCTATCAGAATTCTCAGGTTGAAAATTTGTTCCATTGTGCTGAGTTTTGGTCTAAGGCCCGCTTGTTCTTCTGCCAGGAGTTTTTCTGCTTGGTTTTTCAGTCTGTTGAGGACTACCTGCAGCATGATCTTGCTAGGATGGCTTATGAGACTGATGGTTCTGTAGTTCTGACATTGCTTGAGGTTTCCTTTCTTTGGCAGGGGTATTACAAGAGACTGTGTCCATTATTTTGGCCATTCTTTGGTGTCGTGGATCTTCTGACAAAGATCTGTGAATCGCCTTGCTGTTTCATTCCCTCCATTTTTTATGAGTTCAGCTGGGATGTTATCGATTCCAGGGGACTTCCCCTTCTTCAATTGTTTAATAGCTGTGTCTACTTCACACCTTAGTATTGGTGGGTCTTTATCTTGGTGTTCAGGGGGTTGTGTTGGAAACTATGTTGGTATCTGGGCGTAGTGGGTAGTTATACAATCCCTCACAGTATTCTGTCCAGCGTTGGAGGATGGCATTGTTTTCCGTTAAAAGATTTCCTTCTTTGTCTTCAATAACAGAGGCTTTAGGCTGTGTGATTTTAGTTAGTGCTTTCAGAGTGTTGTAAGCTGTTTTGCTGTTTCCCTTGGCCATTCCAGCTTCGATGTTGTTGCATTGTTCTTCTATCCACGCTTCTTTGGCTTCTCTCATCTTTTTCCTCACTTCTCTGTGGCTATCCATGTACTTGTTGTTGGCTTCTTGACTTGTGAACTTTTGCTTCTTAAGTTCTCTTCTTTTGTCGCAGAGGTCAAGAACCTCATTTGTCACCCAGGGTTGTTTCTTTGTTCTGCTTCTGCCTAATGTTTCTTCTGCTGCTGTCGTTAGCACTTCTTTGATGTTGTTGGCTAGTGTGTTCACATCATTGTCAATGGCTGTGAGTGCGGCGAACTTTCCTCCAATGTTGGCTTGGAAGATCTCAACCACTGTTGGGTCTTTGAGTTTTTCCAGGTCGAATCTTATGCGTGGGCTTTTTGGCTGTTGTTTTGCTTTCAGTTTCAGCCTGATGGTGGTAAGTACAAGGTCGTGGTCACTGCCAATGTCAGCTCCTGGGAATGTTCTTGTATTTGCCTTGTTTATGCTGGATTTGAATCTTTGGGGTGACAGAATGTAATCAATTTGATTATGAATCAGACCATTTGGTGAGTGCCAGGTTGATGTTCTAGATGGCTTGTGAGGGTGGAGTGTGTTAGCCAGAGTTAGTTTGTGCTTCTTTGCGAATTCCAGCAGCCTCTGTCATTTGTTTCTCCCAGTCCAAAGCGTCCTGTGGTTCCTGCCCAGGTGTCATAGGCATCAGGTCCCACCTTAGCATTCCAATCGCCTTCCACTTTCTATCTTCAACTTTCACATAGTCTATCATAAACTTATTATTAGATAGAAATGTTTTGGTTCCTATGTTGGTTTTGAAATTATATTCTTATCGTCTTAATAAGCACAGTATCTTTTTTTTTTTTTAAATGGTTTGCTTGTCGTTGCTTTTTCCCTCACATCTATGCTACAAATCAGTGTATCTGTTATAGTACTAATGCTTGGGTCAGTTGTGGATTATGTGCTTATTAAATACACACCTATCTCTTTTGTTGAAATAATTAACAATGTATCCAGTTGGAGATAATGTGGTTGAACATTATATCTGTCTCCATTCTTTAAATCATAGGTTGAACTTTTGTTGTTCGCGGTGGTGGTTTTTACGGGGGAGGAGGTTGTTATTATATGATTTTGGGGGTTTTTAGTTTCGTTTGTCTTGGGTTTTTGGTGGTTGTTCTTGTTTGTTGTTGTTGTTGTTGTTGTTTTAGGGGTTTTGCTTTCATTTTGACAGTCCCTAATCATGGCAAGGGCTGAATGAAAAAAAAAAGTAAATGCTTATCTGTCACCCTTGAAAATAAAGAATAAAAATAAAGAAGGGAGACAAACTAATTAGACCAATATTACGCAATCGGTATGCATAGGGGACACTACTCGGAATTGCGCGTACTCGAAGCAGACGCTCGGTTTGGACAGCCTGCAGAACATACACATCAACAATGGAAACTGAGCGTAAGATATTTTCCTTCCAGATTTTAATGTCAGCGATCGTGTATATTCTTTAAATGGCATGCATAAGTATCTGTTAGGGGAGCAGGCGCATGACGATTCACTTTATTTGCAGGGCGTGTCCGTCGAATACAAAAAATGCTAGGCTACTGGAATTCCCGTCTATGGCCTAGGTCAGTCGGTGTAAATTTTCAGGACTAAACCGCGCAATCGAAACGCCTCCGCAACAACTCTCGCTAAGACCCAGATTTCTGAATCGATTTGTTTGAAACGTTGCGTTACTTGCAGACAACCGGCACAATTTCTTTCACAAAATATGTGCGATACGGGCAGTGCTTCGTCTGTGTTGTTGGCGAGAGCTATGTAGGTCTATATGTGGCCTTGACCCGAAGTCCAGTCAGAAGCCAAAACCGTAAGGAGAGACAAGGCAAGGCAAGGCAAGGCAAAATTCTTTTATTCGAGGATAATAGATAAGCACTCATGTGCTTTTTTACATCCAGTCCCCGCCCTTTTCAGGGATAACATCAAGATAAAAAGATAGCCTCAACTTAACAAGAATAATTAAATGATCCAATTACCAAGAGCAAGAAACCATACCAAGTATCAAACAAGAAGTAAGAAATAGAGATCCATATTAAGGTAATGTTATAAAAAGGGCACTCATTCTGAAACGAAAGTAGGCAGTAAGAATCAATGATGATTTTGATATGAATAAAAGAGAAACAAACAAATTTAACAAAAACAGAACAAAACGAAACAAAACAAAAAAAGGCGCAATAATTAAAGATCAAACATGAGAATATGATGAGGTTAGATGACTGAGAACATCAATCCACCACCATCTATCATCAAAACAAGTCCCATAAAACATAAAATTTTGATAAAAGGTGGGAAAGAACAACAACAGGTAAGAAATAAGACAGAGATACAATATTAAGGTAATGTTATAAAAAACACTCATTCAGAAACGAAAATATGAAGTAAGAATCAATGAAGATTTTGATTTGAATACAAAAAAACAAACAAAAACCAATCAAAGCCCCAAAAAAAAAATATAAAAAGGCACATAATTAAAGAGCAAATATGAGGATATGATGAGGTTAAATGACTGAAAACATCAATCCACCACCATCTATCATCAAAATAAGTCCCATAAAACATAAGTTTTTGAACAAAAAAACCCCAACTCACACACACACACACACACACACACACACACACACACACACCACACACACACACCACACACACACACACACACACACACACCACACACACACACTCACACACACACACATACACACACACCTCACTTAGTCTTATGATTATGGTCATAAGATCATCATAATCAGAGAGAGGTGGGGAGGGAGAGGGCAGATAGTTTGAGAGGGGAGAAGTGTGGTTTGTTATTTTTGATGCATCAAGTGGATTAGAAGGTGACTTTTGAAGGTTGTTAATGATTGATGCAGTTTAATTGAGTCAGGGAGGGAGTTCCATAGCGTAGGGCCTGAGTAAAGTAAACTAGTTTTGAACAAGTCTATTCTTGGGATTGGGACACTTGGCTTTACCCTATTTCTGGAATGATTCATTGGGAATTTGTCTTTTAAGGATGTGGGGACATTTCCTGTCAGTATCTTGAACATCATGATGCCTTTGTTATATTTTAGTCTTTGGTGTAGGGGGAGGATATTTAACTGAGTATAATCCCCTTCTAGCAAGGTTGTTTTCTTCAGATGGACCAGTTTCAGACTACGTTTATACAGACTTAGTAACGGTTTCATGATGTTTGCACTGGCAGAGTCCCACAGGGTTGCAGCATAGTCTATTGAGGATTGTATATAAGCTTGGAAAAACAGTTTCCTTGAATGGAAATCGAGAAAGTGTTTAATTTGAATCAACTGGTAGACTTTTTTGGACAAGACAGACAGACAGACAGACAGACAGACAGACAGACTGCATGATGGACGATCTGGAGTCATTTAGAAATCAGAGCAGTTGTAAAGTGTTTGCAATGCAAGCTGATTGATGCCTTCATCTCATTGCATTGCACCCAGTCCATCATTTCTGAAACAAGGAGGAGGAAAAGGAGGAAGAGGAGGAGGAGAAGAAGGAGGAGGAGGAGAAAAGAGCAGGGTAATATGATATATTCCCCAGAGAGAGAGAGAGAGAGAGAGAGAGAGAGAGAGAGAGAGAGAGAGATTTATTCTTCTTTTATATCGAGGATAATGGAAGAAGCAGTCTCGTGCTTTTTTTAATTTTTTTTTTTTTACATCCAGTCCCCATGTGTATGCAGAGAGAGAGAGAGAGAGAGAGAGAGAGAGAGAGAGAGAGAGAGAGAGAGAGAGAGAGAGAGAGAGGACTAATTAGAAGGAAATGGTATAATTTATTATAAAAAACAGTGAAAAGGAAAAGTTAGGAAGAGAGAAATGGCAAGTGAAACTGGAAACAAAGCAATTGGGAAAAGAACAAGAAGAAAAAAGACAAGTGAGGGGGGTAGAAAAAGATAACAACAAAACACAAATTAATAAAGAGGAAGAATTGAATAAGTAGTATTATGAAGAAAAGCTCCAAAGGAAATCAAGTTGGATGGGATAAGGAAATAAACTACAGCAGTGAAGGGGAAAAGCCCCAATAAAACACCCAACAAGCAAATAAAAAAAAAAAGCAAGGAAGCAACAGGACAGAAATTAGTATTAAACAAAGAATAAACAATAAAATACCCCCCCCCCACCCCTTAAAAAAAAAACCCAAAGGAAAACATGCACATTTTACACATGCATGCATGCATGCATGCACACACAGTCACACACACACACACACACACACACACACACACACACACACACACACACACACACACACATAGAGGAAAATAAATTCAAGAGAAAGGAAGAAAAATGGAGCTATCAAAAGCCTTAACTTCTTCAACTTAGTGCCCTTCACAGGCAGTCAACCTGACTAACAAAAAACTTAGACATAAACAACAGTAGGTGAATATTAGTGCAGTATTGGGATTGAAAAAAAAGCAAAAAAGCTAAAGCTCTAAGGTTCACGAGTGAAGAGAATTTTGGTATGCGACTATATACCAGTGTACATGTGAGAGTATTAACTATTCTAACTCAGAATTTTCTTTGGTCATTCGCTCTTGCTGGCATGACTGACCTACTCTTCTGAAAGGCAGAACAGGTTTTGACATCTGTATAAGATGTTCTGCATATGTTGAATACACAGGGCCTCACTTCAGTAGTGTCATCCGAAGGACTTTTCAAGTGAGTGGAGTCAGCACTGATGTCACCCCAGGGGAACAGTCCCCTTGAAAGGGCATGTTGATGGTGGCTCATACCTGGGCTCGATCCAGGCTGTCAAATTGTGGGAGTAATGCTGTAACTCCTAGCCTATCCCACCCCCTGGAGTAGCCTAGTGGTTAGAACATTGCACTCGCAAATTGATGACCCTGGTTCGAATCCTGTTCAAGGGGATATTTTTCCCTGGAGTTAACATCAGTGCTGACTCCACTGTCCCTAAAAGTCCTTTGGGTGAGACTATAAACCACGACCCTGTGTGCGGACGCAAGCAGAACATCTTGCACACACGTTAAATCCTGTTCCACTTTTCGTAAGAGTAGGCCATTGTGTGCCAGTGGGAATTGATGGCAAGATTGACAAAATGCATACACATGGGGACTGGATGTAAAAAAGTACATGAATGCTTATTCCATTATCCCCGATATGGAAGAATAAATGAATAAAGAATGAATAATAAATAATAATAATAATGATAATAATAAATATATGAAATATTGGGTCTCCGCTTCTTTGATGATTTTTTGTTGTTTTGTCCTCAGCATGGCACCCAGGTGGAGAGGATGGGGCACCGGAGGAGTGGAGGGAGGGGGAGGGACCACACCCTTTTGCAGAAGAAGGGGAGGAACCGGATATTCCTGATCCCAGTATGGACGGCATGCCGACCATCTGGGGCTACGAGGACTGTGACTTTGACAAAAGTGAGATGATTAACACATGATATAAAAGGTAGCTGATGGATGATAGATATTGTGTGGTCTATACATTGCTTGCGCATGCTTTCAGTTTAAGGAAAACCTAAGCTACCCGTTATCCTCCAGCACAGATAGAAGAAAAACTATCTCCATTTTTTTTCTGTCCCTGTCTCTTTGTTTCTCTGTCTCAGTGTCTGTTTCTGTTATCCTTCAGTATAAATAGAAGAAAAACTATCTGTAAGTATCTCTGTCCCTGTGTTTCTGTATCTGTTTCCCTGTTTGTCTTTCAGTCTCTAAGTCTGTGTTGCTCTGTTTTAATGTGATGCGTGTGTGTGTGTGTGTGTGTGTGTGTGTGTGTGTGTGTGTGTGTGTGTGTTGTGTGTGTGTGTGTGTGTGTGTGTGCTTGAAAAGAGTCTACAGAAGACAGAGAGTATGAATTGCTTATCTGCTCTCTTTGCAAGTAAAGATTTCATGTTTTTCTTTTTCTTTTTTCAGATGCTAAAGAGTTTGTATTGCTATTTGTGTGTTTTTTATTAATGTTAATTTAATTTTTTTCAGAGAAAAAAGCGCGGCCTCCCCATGAGCACCACAAGAGTTACGGTGAACCACTGCCTGTGGAAATACAAACGTGAGATTGATGTTTTCTGGTGCTATCTTTTAACTCAACATTTCTGTAGCTTTTTTTCTCCTTGTTTCTGTTCCTCATCCATCTTCTTTACTAGTGTAGTAGCGATGTGAGCGCCTTACTTTGCATGCATGTAATACAGACATAATGATAGTAATATAGACATAATGCAGCCATTATGTGCAGAGACATTCATGCACACACACAACACACACACACACACACACACACACACACACACACACACACACACACACACATGTACACACTCACATACACACACGCACGCATGCACACACGCATGCACGCACGCACACACTTACTCAGTCACTGACTCACTCACTACAAAATGTTGACTGAAAGACTTTTCTGATTAATTACATGGCTGACTGAAAACATACTTCTGTATTTTAACACACAGAGAATGTATCGTCCTGTATTGTTGATTTATTAAAAAAAAAAAAAAGTAGACTGAACAGACATCTACATTAATTCTTCCATTGATGAATGTGATGTTGTTTTCTATGGATTTTTGACAGAAGTTAAGCAGCATCAAGCATGGTTACCAGTTGGATGGGTGACTGTTTGTGTACCTTGGCTTCAGTACAGTCCCCCAGTTCACCTGGCTGTAAATGGGGTACCTGCCCTTTTTAGGGTCAGGGAAGGTAAAGCAGTGAGGGAGAGGAGATGGGCGCCGCTCTCAATATGCTGGCCCCTAGAGAAGTTGAGGTCTCTGATGCCTTGCTCCCCTACAACAACAAAGGTTATGGTACACCTTTGCCTTTACTTTTAAGAGGGTGGGTGGGTCGGTGAATCGTTTGTTTTATTACAATATCAGCATATGTAACTTTACAGTTTGATGTGATGACAGCAGAGCAGGATGATGTCATTGCACAGCAGAGTACAATATGATTGCAAATCAGAGTACAATATGATTGCGCAGAGTACAATATGATTGCACAGCAGAGTACCATATGATTGCACAGCAGAGTACAATATGATTGCACAGCAGAGTACCATATGATTGCACAGCAGAGTACAATATGATTGCACAGCTGAGTACAATATGATTGCACAGCAGAGTACAATATGATTGCAAATCAGAGTACAATATGATTGCGCAGCAGAGTACAATATGATTGCACATCAGAGTACAATATGATTGCGCAGCAGAGTACAATATGATTGCGCAGCAGCGTACAATATGATTGCACAGCAGCGTACAATATGATTGCACAGCAGAGTACAATATGATTGCACAGCTGAGTACAATATGATTGCACAGCAGAGTACAATATGATTGCACAGCAGCGTACGATGATATGATTGCACATCAGAGTACAATATGATTGCGCAGCAGAGTACAATATGATTGCGCAGCAGCGTACAATATGATTGCACAGCAGAGTACAATATGATTGCACAGCAGAGTACAATATGATTGCACAGCAGAGTACAATATGATTGCACAGCAGAGTACAATATGATTGCGCAGCAGAGTACAATATGATTGCGCAGCAGCGTACAATATGATTGCACAGCAGAGTACAATATGATTGCACAGCAGAGTACAATATGATTGCACAGCAGTGTACAATATGATTGCACAGCAGAGTACAATATGATTGCACAGCAGCATACGATGATATGATTGCAGTGTGGAGGTGGTTGGAGAGGATGTGTGTCGTCGTGTGGTCACAGAGCATGTGCAGAGTGACTGCTGTCTGGGCAAGGAGCCCATCAACACCATGGTCATCAACAACATCAGACCCTCCAATGCCTATCGGGTTAGCACTCTCTTTTACACAGATTTTTCAAACTTTTTGTCCATGTTATCTGTTTTTTCTTACTACATGTCTGCTGAAGTCAAGTGTATGTTCAAATTTGTTCTGTTTCATTTATCTAAATCAAGACTGTGATTAAAAAATTTTTTCACTTAACCCATTTCCTTCTTTTCGTATGTTCTTGATAGCTTCATTTGTGTTTCTTGTTATGTATTTTTATTTTATCGTTATGTTCTTGATTTTTTTTTTTGTGGGGGGGGGGGGGGGGTTATGAGGGTCAGATTGGAGAAAGAAATGTGTGATTTTTAACTTTTACCTTTTGTGAAGGTTATTTTGACGTGATTTGACTTTTCTTGGCTGTATGAAGAGTGTTACTGTGTCATGGAGATCACTCACAATATTGACAACTTCGCCAACACCGTTGTTGGGGAATTAAATGAACAATCTTGCCAACAGGAAAAAAAGCCCCTGCCAGTGTTAATTATTTATAATTCATGGAATCTGGTGAAGCAACCAAACAAATGAAATCCCAACCAAACAAATAAAAAAAAAAGAAAGAAACAACACCATCAGTACAACCATACAATACAACCAGTACAACAGGAGCAGGAGCAGCAGCACAGAGAGAGTCTTGAAGTGTATGGAAAGTGAAAGCACTTGACTTTTGCCATTCATATACTTATCAATATAAGTAGGATTCACAGTGGAGTTACGACACCTATGGACCATACATAATCCGTCATTAACCAGACTTATAACCATACTTTACTGTATTGCAAGGCATAACTCAAAGATGAGGATAAAAAAGTTTGCCTTCTTAGTTCCTGAAATACTGAAAGTGGATCAGCAATGGTGTAATGAACAAGTGAAAAGGCTGCCCCTCTCAGCCTGTAGAAAAAGAAGGATGGGGTAGCCTGGTGGTTAGAGCATTGCTGTCGTGACCTGACAGCCTGGTTTGGAGAGACCACTGAGCTGTCAGTTCAAGGGGACTTTTCCCTTGAGGTAACATCAGTGCGGACATCACTCCTGTGAAAGTCCATTAGACGAGTCTACTCCCATGAAAGTCCACTACATGAGACTACAATGAAAGTCCATCTGATAAGACTACAATGAAAGTCCATCAGATAAGACTACAATGAAAGTCCATCAGATGAGACTACAATGAAAGTCCACTACATGAGACTACAATGAAAGTCCACTACATGAGACTACAATGAAAGTCCCATCACATAAGACTACAATGAAAGTCCATCAGATGAGACAACAATGAAAGTCCATCATATGAGACTGTCAGCCAAGATCCTGTATGCAAACACAGAGAACATTTTTGTGCACATGTTAATTAAGAAACTTGTTCTTTTTTTCAGGAAGAGTAGGCCATTTTTTGCTGGTGGGAACAGATAACAGACTCTACAAAATTGTACGCAAATGGGGACTTGGGGTAAACAAAAAAAAAAGCACATGAGTGATTATTCATTATCTCAAAGTCAAAGAATCTAATAAAAGAATTTCAAACAAGTTTATCGGTAGATTTTCTCATTGTTGTCTTTGTGTGTGTGTGTGTGTGTGCGTTGTGTGCGTGTGTGCGTGCATGCGTGGGTGCATGCATGTGTGCGTTTGTGTGTGCATGCGTGTGTGTGTGTTTTGGTTTTATCCCTCAGTATTCTGTGGAGACGTTTGTGGAGAAGCGCAAGGTGGGTTATGAATACAAGCCGTACAAAGGAGGTGAAATCGATGACCCCTCCCATGGCCGGGCCCCGAGTGTTGGGAGATGAAGGTCAAGTTCAAGGACTACTTCAAGAATGATGATGAGAAGAAGGAGGTTCCTCATACCTCCTCTGTCAGGGTGAGTGAGAGTGTGTGTGTAGTGTGTGTGTGTGTGTGTGTGTGTGTGTGTGTGTGTGTGTGTGTGTGTGTGCATGTGCGCGCGTGCGTGCGTGCATGTGCGTGAGTGAGTGAGTGTATATATATATATGTGTGTGTATGCATATGCACGTGTGCGAGTATGCAATCACCAGACTAGACCAACGTGAACATGTTGATATGTGTGTATATATATGTATATAAACATGTCACTTTTGTACAGACTATTTTTTACCCAGTATTTTTTACACTTCTTTTCCCTCTACCCAGACATGTCACTACTGCTGTGGGCTGGGTTTTGTGCGGTGCCATGCGTGCAAGGGTTGGGGGTGCCACATCTGTCGCCACTGTTCGGGCATCACCTCCATGGTGGAGGGGGGGGAGGGGGCAGAGGGGATGGCCATGTGCTCAGCTTGCAACGACACGCACCACGAATCGTGAGTATGGTCTTTTCCATTGTGAGTATCGTCTCTCCCATTGTGAGTATTGTCTCTCCCATTGTGAGTATGGTCTCTCCCATTGTGAGTATTGTCTCTCCCATTGTGAGTATTGTCTCTCCCATTGTGAGTATTGTCTCTCCCATTGTGAGTATTGTCTCTCCCATTGTGAGTATGGTCTTTCCCATTGTGAGTATTGTCTCTCCCATTGTGAGTATTGTCTCTCCCATTGTGAGTATTGTCTCTCCCATTGTGAGTATGGTCTTTCCCATTGTGAGTATTGTCTCTCCCATTGTGAGTATTGTCTCTCCCATTGTGAGTATTGTCTCTCCCATTGTGAGTATGGTCTTTCCCATTGTGAGTATTGTCTCTCCCATTGTGAGTATGGTCTCTCCCATTGTGAGTATTGTCTTTCCCATTGTGAGTATCGTCTCTCCCATTGTGAGTATTGTCTTTCCCATTGTGAGTATGGTCTTTCCCATTGTGAGTATTGTCTCTCCCATTGTGAGTATTGTCTCTCCCATTGTGAGTATTGTCTCTCCCATTGTGAGTATGGTCTTTCCCATTGTGAGTATTGTCTCTCCCATTGTGAGTATTGTCTCTCCCATTGTGAGTATTGTCTCTCCCATTGTGAGTATTGTCTCTCCATTGTGAGTATTGTCTCTCCCATTGTGAGTATTGTCTTTCCCATTGTGAGTATGGTCTTTCCCATTGTGAGTATTGTCTCTCCCATTGTGAGTATTGTCTCTCCCATTGTGAGTATGGTCTTCCCATTGTGAGTATTGTCTCTCCCATTGTGAGTATGGTCTTTCCCATTGTGAGTATTGTCTCTCCCGTTGTGAGTATTGTCTCTCCCATTGTGAGTATGGTCTTTCCCATTGTGAGTATTGTCTCTCCCGTTGTGAGTATTGTCTCTCCCATTGTGAGTATGGTCTCTCCCATTGTGAGTATTGTCCTCTCCCATTGTGAGTATTGTCTCTCCCATTGTGAGTATTGTCTCTCCCATTGTGAGTATTGTCTCTCCCATTGTGAGTATTGTCTCTCCCATTGTGAGTATGGTCTCTCCCATTGTGAGTATGTCTCTCCCATTGTGAGTATTGTCTCTCCCATTGTGAGTATTGTCTCTCCCATTGTAACCGAGGTGTTGTAGTGTTTGTGAGAGGAGTTGGTGAGGTTTCTTTTTCGGCTGAGTAGCTTTTTTTTGTTATTGTTTTGTTGTTGTTCATTCAATTTAATGTCTGTTCACACTCAGTGATATTAGTTTTATTTAATTTAATTACATTTTTTAAATTCTTTATTAATTTTTTGTTGTTGTTGTTGTTGTTTGGGTCGTGAAGATTTTGAAAAGTATTAGAATGAAGTATGAGAAGTTCTGCGAGTGAAATTTTGCAGATGAGATACAAAGTCAACTGTCAGGAAAACCAAGCATTTTCTAGTTCTGTCTGTTCTTGAGAAAAGGGGAAAAATATCAAAGCAGTAACACCAGAAGAAAAGCCAAGATTTTTGTATGTGGACATTGTGTGGTCAAGAGTATATTAGAATTAGCATCAAATATTGAAGCAAGTAGAAAGATTTGATATTAACAATGTTAGGAAGCTGGTTTATTGTTTTTTTTCTTTGTTTTCGTTTTTTTTTTTCGGAGAGGGGTGGTGGTGGTGGTTTGTTTGGGATTTTTTTTGTACAACTTTCATCTATTCTTGTGAAAAATGTCAAGGACTTTTGAGGTTTACACCAGAAAAGTGGAAAATGTGTTAAAAGAAATTGTGTGGGCGACAGTATAAAGAAAGTAACACCCAAAATTGATATCAGTAGATAGAAGTTATATGAGCAATTTAAGCTTATCATCTGTATTTTCTTTAGCTATGAATTTTATTTATCCTTGAGGAAAATGGCATAGATTTAGAGCATCAAGACCAGAAAAGATTTTTTTTTAAGTCTGGATTTTCACACATATAGAGTGCTAGTAGTAGTAATAATTAAAACATGGAAAGTTTTGTCAACAATTGACAATGGGAAAGAAAAATCAGAAAACTGAAGATTCAACATTTAGGAGACAGATTAATAATGTTGATCATACTTCAAATGAAAGAATATGATTTGCTCTCCCTTCTGGTTCATGATCTTCTGTTGAGAACTATGAGACAGCAAAGGTAAAGTAATTGAGGGGATTTCTTTGGAGCTGATCTTGCATCCAAAAAAAAAAAAAATTACAATTGCTGTATGAATTACTCAGGAATTTGAGAATCATGACAAATTAAGGCTTTGCCCATTTATGAGTTAGGTACCAGAATAAGAGTAGGCTTCATGAAAATGATAAATCTAAAGCATGCAAGCGGTTAGTGGTATGTGTGGTGGCTTGTATGGTGTCAGTTGAAGCCAGAAAGGAAGGAACACTCAGCTGTCAGTTTCCCCCACTTTAAGCTCTTTTCATCCGCTATCCATTTCATCCCAGCTGGTGCTCATCATAGCAGGAACTGACTGCACTTGGATTTGGCAAAAGGAAGGGGATAATTTTAGCACTGGACCTTGGACCCTTGACTGAGTTATGCTGGAGTAGAGCTTTGTGAAAACTGTTTTGAAATTTGCACCATGTGTGCATCAATGAACAGAAGACTGAAAGAAACCAGCCGCCATGGCGCAGTGGTTAGCGCCTTGGATTCCAACTGGAAGGTCGTGGGTTCGAATCCCATAAGTCATAGGGATTTTTCGGGCTCCGGCTGGCTTCTACCCAGAGTGAGTGTGCTGTGGGCTCAGTGTGGAAACTGGGACCACACAGTCGAGCTTCATCCACTTTACGGATGCGAATTTGAGGGTGTTGCTCAAATTACCTGACCAACACTGCAGGTGTCTGTATCTCTCGGGCCTGGTTGATGCCGCGATATATTATGATAGTAAGCGTAGAGTACAACCCTGTCAAGTAGTCTCAAAGCGGATGCACTTCCACAGCAGCATCATTACATCATCTTCATCATCATTGATCATCATGCAATAATAAAAATTGCCTCTGATTCGGTGGCACCCATTGCTCTGGTCTCATGGTGACCTGAGGTTCGGTTTACACATACACTCCTGTGCCTGTGGTGAGTTTGTGTAAAAGCCTGTGGGGTTGGGGGCTCGCGGGGGACGGTCGTTGGAGGGACGTTGTGGTGGTCGTCACCTCGGGTGGGTGGCTCACTCAGTCTGGCTCCGTGACTGAGCTAATACTGTCATTAGTAGGGGGCTTAGTAGGTGGTGTCCTGCATATGTTAGCTCAGAACAGGCACCACTGAACACCACCAAAGAGACCCAGCAGAAGTGCAGGGGCCCTCTGGCTGGTGGCCCCGTGGCGGCCTAATATTGATGGGCTCCCTGTGGACTCCCGACCCCAGGGATGAGACACAACGAATCTGGGTATGGCTGTGGTGGGGAGACTGAAATGAGCGGCGTGGGAGCAACAGAGCGGGGACATCACTGAAGATGAGGCAGCAAAAAAAAGAAAAAAAGAAGTAGACTGAAAGATGTGGTGGTGTGGTTTCAGATGTGAACGATGTGGGGGAGACGGTCGCATTGTCTGTCCTGCCTGTGATGGGTTCAGAGCGATCCGCTGCTTTATTCAGCTCAAGGCCAAGTTGTAAGTGATGATGTTTGTTGATCTTCTTTTCTTCTTTTTTTAAAATTTTTTATATATATATATATATATATATATATATATATATATATATATATATATATATATATGTGTGTGTGTGTGTGTGTGTGTGTGTGTGTGTGTGTGTGTGTGTGTGTGTGTGTGTGTATATTGATTGCTTGTCTTATCAAATGTTAATTAATTTGCCCGAGAGTTGGAAAAAAAGTACTATTTTCATTTCTCCAAAAATGTTGGATAAATGGCACTCTTCCTAATGTCTGGAAGCAGTCGATTGTAGTCCCAGTTCTTAAAAGCGGCAAATCTCAATCAGCATTAAGCAGCTACAGGCCAATTGCCCTCACTTCTCATGTTGAAAAAGTACTTGAAAAAATAGTTCAAAAACGTCTATGGCATTATTGTGAAAAAAACAACATAATTCCTATAAACCAGGCTGGTTTTCGAAAAGGGAGATGTACAACTGATCACCTAGTAAAGTTAACCCATGATATTAAAAAGCAGTTTTCCAAACGAAAGAGTACACTAGCTACTTTTTTGATGTAAGGAAAGCATACGACAGGGTTTGGCATACGAGGTTATTATACAAATTGAAAAGTATCGGCGTTAGTGGCATGATGTTTCAATACTTAAAGGATTTTCTGTCTGAAAGATCAATCTGTACCAAAGTGAATGGTGTATATTCAGATTTTAAATCTGTTGATATGGGGATACCACAGGGAGCAATTCTGGCACCAATATTATTCTCTATTTTAATTCATGATCTTCCACAGGCGTTGTCAAAAAATACGACTATTGTTCAATATGCAGATGACATTGCTATGTGGATCAACACTTCTCTTAAAAAGAATACGAAAAGTAGAGTGATAAAATGTGTTCAAAAGATTTACCAGGTTGAACTGAATAATCTTAGTAATTACATGAAAGAGAATGGATTGGAGTTATCTGGAGAAAAAACTTGTCTAGTTCTTTTTAACAATGGGAAAAACCCCCAAACACTACCGTCATTAACACTTGATGGAACCACACTTCAATACAAACAAGATGCCAAATTCTTGGGAGTCCATTTAACTAGCAAGTTAAACTGGAAAATGCATATTGAAAACTTGATTTTGAAAGCCAGGAAACGATTAAACTTCTTAAAGATTGTGAGTGCTCAGCCGTGGAGTCAGGATACAAAAACACTCATGCACCTTGCTGTTTCTTTAATTCGGTCTAAACTCATTTCTGGTCAAGAAGTGTATTTTTCTGCTCCAAATTATCTCTTAAAAAAGCTGCAAAGTGTGGATAGCAAAGCAATCAAAATAGCCTTAGGAGTTCCGATTCATGCCAGTACACTAAAAACTTATACAGAAGCTCATTTACTTCCATTTTCTGAGCAAAGAATGTTATCTGTCTCTAAATATGTCATTCGAAGTCTTGCTATTTCAAATTCTGTTCATGATGAAATATTTATTAATCAAAAGGATTATCCAAAAAGAGCTAGGAACATCTCTTTTTTGCAGCCCATAAGAAATTATACTGAAGACCTTATGAAGGAAAATAATATCGATATATCAAACGTCCCAGTTTTACCAGTAGTTCCCCAGATTCCACCATGGGAACATAAATATGCAAATTTTGATATTGACTACACAGAAGCAAAAAAGGACACTAATCAAAACCTACTCAAAATTGAGGTTCAAAATCATATAAATTGTCAGTATTTAAACCACTTGAAAGTATACACGGACGGATCTGTATTAGAATCGGGCATGTGCGGGGCTGCATTCGTTATACCCGACTTAAAAGTAAAAAGATCTTTTTGTATTGGAAAAGGTTTTACAATATTCACTTCTGAATTGTTCGCAATTTTTATGGCGCTAAATTATCTTTCAAATATTTCTCTTGCGATTTACAATGTCGTTTTTTGTGTTGATTCAAAATCAGTGTTACTGGCTTTAAAACATTGGGACTCTAAACTGAGAAATGATGTTATTTTTGAAATCAAGTTCCTTGTGCATTCTCTTGTTTCTAAAGGTATTGGGATAAAATTTTGCTGGGTACCATCACATTGCGGTCTTTACTGGAACGAATTAGCAGATTCCCTGGCAAAACGCGGTGCTTCAGAATGTACAAGTGACATAATGATTAATAGTATAGGTCTACGTTTATCTTCATTTGAGATTATTTCAATTCTTGCAAACTCTATTTATTCAAAGTTTTTTAGATTTCACTTAAATCGTTTATGTTGCCCATGAAATATAGAAATTATAATTCATAAATTACGTCTAAATGCTTGGAAAACTAAATATTCAAAAAATGCTTTCTGCACTTGTTCTGCTATTATATCAGTCCATCATATATTGTTTGATTGCCCTGTGCTCATTGCCTCGTATAAAAGCAAAGGGATAGATTTAAGAAAAAAATATGGAAATATCCAAAGTGTCCTGTATGATTCCGAGTCGCATGTCCTAGTATCAGTTGCAGAAAGTATTTGCCAGTCACCAGTTGGTCAGTTACTATAAATGAAATTGTATAAACTTATCATCTTTCATTACATTCTTTATCCTTTCACCTTTTCCCCACATCCCCTTTTCAGTGCATCCTTAGGCTAACGTGAATGTACCATTGTCTAAATCACCTTGTAGTGAACGGACATTAAACCAATGAGAAGAAGAAGAAATGTGTGTGTGTGTACATTTTGATATATATATGTATGTATATATATATATATATTTTTTTTTTTTTGGTGGTTGTTATTGTTGTCTGTTGATCTTCACTTCTGTCATGTAGCGAGCAGCTATGGATCTTTATCTGACTAGATGTAACTATCGGCAAGTCATAATGAAGATCTGACTTTTCTTGTGGTGTTGGATATTGCATCACATTAAACTGTAGCAAACATACCCGATAAGCCAGCTTGGGAGCTCAAATCCAGTGCTTTGATTCAAAGATGTACCTCTATCCATAATCTCCAGTGCCTTGTCTTTTTCTAGGGTAGTGAGTGGTCAGGATGTTCGGCTCTATAGTGGTTAAAATTAAAGGTAAAGGTGTCCCATAACCTATGTAGTTGTAGGGGAGAAAGGCATCAGAGACTTCAGCTTCTCTAGAGGTCAGCATATTGAGGGTGCCACCCATCTCTCCCTTGCTGCTTTTACCTTCCCTGACCCTAAAGAGGGCAGGTACCCATTGACAGCTGGGTGGACTAGGGGGCTGTACTGAAGCCAAGGTGCGCAAATGGTCACCCATCCAATTGGTAACCACGCTCAATGCTGCTTAACCTTAGCTTGTGTGTGTGTGTGTGTGTGTGTGTGCGCGCGCGCGCACGCACACACATGAACACATGTATATACTTGTCTATGTGTTTTCTGGTCCAGGCAAAAACCTTTTAGAAGCTACAAAAGAAATTGCTAAGACCCCCATTAAGATGTATATTTAAAACATTATGCAGGTATTTTTTTGGTCTGTGACATGCTCCTAGTGTAGCAACCTGTATCCTCAGTGACAGGAGGAAGAAATCCTCTAAAGCTGCATTGTGGCTGCCTATATGGTGAGGTATTTGAAAACAGTCCTACATGCAAACTTATGATCCAACGTGTACTCTCATAGTTGTGCGTTCATTCCCCAGCTTAACACCCTGAGGCTCACCTAGAATATGAACTCTGACTCACACCTCCCACATGGGAATCACTGGGACGACCATGAACACATACTACATTTGGAGTTTGCTAGTTTCAAGTCCTTCACCATAAAGGTAGCAGCCATACTCCAACTTCAGAGGGTTTTTTTTTCTCCTTTTAAGGAGATTTTAGGTTGTTATGCAAAAAGTGTGTGATTTTCAGGTGTGATGAGTGAGTGAGTGGAGACAGACAGACAGACAGAGTGCATATTATTCTGGGTGTCCCAGGGTGCTTAAGAGGGGGAATGCTTATCAACAACAACAGCAGCAACAACAACAGCAACATGATGTGTTTTCAGCAAAAACTACAAAGAAGAGTATGTCAAGGAGGACACAGCTCTCCCGGATCATCTCATCAAGGAGTGCAAAGGTGTCACCGTCTTTGAGCAGGCCCATGAAAAGGTAGCCCCTCCCTTACCTATGCTTCTCAGTCTCTCTTTTGTTCTATAGTTCCCTGTACTGATGGGTGGGTTAGCCTAGTGGTTAGAGCATTGTGCTCGCCCTTTGATGGCCAGCCACGGCCGTCAGTTTCCCACACTCTCAGATCTCAGCTGCTATCTATTCCACCCCAGATGGTGCTAAATATAGCAGAAACAAAGGGCACTTTGGACTTGGTAAAAGGAAGGGTTTAATTTTAGTACCAGGCCTGGACCCTTAACTGAGTTATGCTGGATTTGCATGCTGTGCAGCGTTTGAGCTCAGGTGTGAGCAGCCACCAAGATGTTAACATCAGTACGGACTCTACTCCCCTGACAATCCTTCAGATGAGACTATAAGCCAAGGACCCCTATGTGAATGCAAGCAGAACATCTCACGCACACTTTAAAAACCAGTTTTGCTTTTTGGAAGAGTAGGTTATTGCGTGCTGGTGTGAATACATGTACATGTGTGTGTTTGTGTGTGTGTGTTTACTTTTTATATTTTTAAAATGTATTTATTCTTTTATTTCAAGGATAATTGAATAAGCACTCATGTGCTTTTTTTTACATCCAGTCCCTGTGTGTATATGGTTTTGTAAATTTTGTCATCTGTGTGTGTGTATGTGTGTGTGTGCATGTATGTGCGGGGTGTGTGCATGCATATGTACGTATGCGATGCAGTGTTTATCAAAATCCTGTCCACTGACTGTTGGCAGTTGGCGCCGATGGAAGAATTTTCAGTGGTGGAGATCGCCAGCAAGTCCAAGCAGTTTTTCTCCAAGCATCAGCTGGAGCTGCTGGACAAGAAACGACTGCTGCAACAGGTGAGTTAGCTGTCACACCTGGCATCACACGTCCTCTCTCCTCTCTCACAGGGCAGTTAGCTGTCACACCTGGCATCACACGTCCTCTCTCCTCTCTTACAGGGCAGTTAGCTGTCACACCTGGCATCACACGTCCTCCTCCTCTCTCACAGGGCAGTTAGCTGTCACACCTGGCATCACACGTCCTCCCTCCTCTCTCACAGGGGAGTTAGCTGTCACACCTGGCATCACACGTCCTCCCTCCTCTCTCACAGGGGAGTTAGCTGTCACACCTGGCATCACAGGTCCTCCCTCTACTCTTGCAGGAGAGGTTGATTACTGTTGGAAAAAACTGTGTTTTGATGTATTTTTTGGACCTAAATCACTGTTTGTGGATCTTCATAATTATGTGGAAAATCTGGAGGTTTTGTCTTCAGTCTATATGCATTGATTTGCATCCTCTAGACCACCCAAGCCCCATTTGAACCCAAATTTTTGCCCCATCCACCTGGATGGTGATCTGGGTGCCAGTCTTTTGGATGAAAAGACAGGCTGATGTTTCATTGTGTGACTCTCGTTTCGTGCATGTAAAAGAGTTCATGGCAATAGGAGAGTCATCTTTGGCTAAATTCTATAGAAGAAAGCCTCTCTGATAGGGAAGCAAAAGCGCATGCAAACAGGGAGAGATAAGGGGGTAATGGTGCCCTTGTGGTGATATTCTCTCCCCTGGGAGAGCAGCCTGAATTTCATCCAGAAAAATCTGTCATGATTTAAAGTAGTGTAAGTAGATTACGATACAACACAATATTATGGAATAGAATATAATCCAGTACAATGCATGATACAGTGTAATACAATATGATACATGATTCTGGATAAGAAATTAAGGAGATGACTTACCCAAGATGCAGTGCTCACAAAACAATAGACTGTACCATACCTGATACGAAATTGAAGGGAAGTCTGTACTCAGCTCTGCCAAGGCAAATTGATATCAGGAACAGCCGGCTTTTTGCACAGTGATGAAGTCGATAGCTTTTGGGAATGGGCACAAAAGTCTGCTGTCTTTTGTGCATCAGTTTATGATATCCAGGTTATTGTTGTAACACATAGCAATGTTGATGATGACCCAAAACACTGTTGATAAACACTGATGACGACCCAAATCACTGATGGTGACACCCAAAACACTGATGATAAACACTGTTGATGACCCCAAAACTTTGTTGGTGATCCAAAACACTGATGCTGACCCAAAACACTGTTGGTGATCCAAAACACTGATGCTGACCCAAAACACTGTTGATGACCCAAAACACTGATGATGACCCAGAATATTACCCAAAACGCTGATGACGACCCAAAACACTGTTGACAGCCCACAAGATTGTTGATGACCCAAAACCCTGATAATGACCCAAAATATTACCCAAAACACTGACGATGACCCAAAACACTGATGATGACCCAAAACACTGATGATGACCCAAAACACTGATGATAACCCAAAACACTGTTGACAACGCACAAGATTGTTGATGACCCAAAACACTGATGATGACCCAAAACACTGATGATGACCCAAAACACTGATGAACCCAAACACTGATGATAACCCAATCACTGACCCAAAACGCTGTTGTCAACCAAAATATTGTTGAGACCCAAAACACTGATGACGACCAACAACAGTGCTACGATAATGCTAGGGGACCTATAGTCATGTTGACGTTGGCTTTGTCTCTCTCTCTCTGGACGTGGTTGCAGCGTCAGAAGCTGGTGGTGGTGCCTGTGGCGGAGGTGGAGGTGACGTGGAAGGAGCAGCCGGGGAGGTTCTGGGTGTACGGCATGGAGAACAGGCTGCACCTGTCTGACTACCCCGACACCTGCGCCTGCTGCCTCATCCTGACTGACTGACACTGCTGCCTCATCTCTGAACTGACTGACACCTGCACGAACCTGCTGCCTCATCCTGTGAACCGACACCTGCATGAGGATGCCTGCCTGCGTGCGTACTGCATGGTCTTCCGTCAACAGTTCTGTCCTGCATGGAGAAAGAGAAGAAGAGAGGAGGAGAGAGAGAGAGAGGGGGCAGGGAGGTTGAGAGAGAGAGAGAGAGAGGAGGAAGAGAGAGAGAGAGAGGGGGGGGAGAGAGAGAGAGAGAGAGATAATCGTCTGTTCTAACCAGCATCTTCTTTTGTCATTCGCTTTTACACTGTAAAAAATGTCTGAGAAAAATAATGGCTGTCTTTGCCAGCTGCTCTCGTGGGCTGTACAGCTTGGTTTGTAGGATTATCTCCACTGTCCATGCAATTCTCCTCAGGTCTCTGTATAGCGTGCACCTCTGAAGGATGTGCTGCCAGTCCAGTTTTCTTTACCACAGGCACACAGGGGAGAAGAAATGAGTTTCACTTACCAGCATGAACGGCCTTCTCTTCTGAAAGACAGAACCAGTTTGGCGGTTGCACAAGATGTGCTTGCATTCACACACAGGACCTCAGTTTATAGTCTCGGCCAAAGGATTTTGGTGGGAGTGGAGTCAGTACTAATGTTAACTCAGGGGAAACAATTCCACTGCATTGGAGTTTTGTGGTTGTTCAAACCAGGGCTGGATCCCAAGCCGTCACATTTTGAGTGCAGCTCTTGACCCACTAGGCTGTTCTGCTCCCCCTTAGCTAATGGGCAGGATGATGTGTGTTCCCTGACCAAGGTAGGACAGGTAGAGAGTGGCTGGCAGTGTTCATCTGCAGTGGATTACTTTTTTTTTTTATTCATTCTTTTATATTGATGATAATGGAATAAGCACTTATGTGCTTTTTTTTTACATCCTGTCCCTGTGTGTATGAAGTTTTGTAAATCTTGTCATCTGTTCCCACTGGCACCCAATGGCCTACTCTTCTGAAAAGCGGAACAGGATTTAACCTGTGTGCAAGATGTTCTGCGTGTGTTTGCATACGGGACCTTGGTTTATAGTATCATCCGAAGGACTTTTGGGGAGAGGAGTCAGCACTGATGTTACTACAGGGGAAAATCCCCTCAAACGGTAATCAAACCCGGGCCGTCATATTGGTAGCGCAACACACTTTGATTATGTTGATTATGCTGCCGTAGAGTACTGCATTGCCATAACTGATAAGTGTCCATTGTAAGGACATGAAGGTGAAGGGTTATATATCACTGTGAAGACGGCCAACAGTTCCAATATGAGGGGAAGTAGAAGGCTGGGGAAGGGGGGTGTGTTGAGGTTTGTTTTCCCAGAAAACTTAGTTCACAGTATCAGCATTGTTAGCATTTTCTCAGGAGAATCTTGTATTTTGCTCAAACCAGACCAATTTGAGATGGGCCTTAGTAGGAGTTGTTCCCTTTGGGCTGTTTCCACCTTTCTTATCTTTTTCTCCATTTTGTTTTTTCCCTTTTTGTGTTCAAGATACCTTTCCTCTGTGTACACACACGCATGCATGCATGCACTCACGCACGCACATGCACAACACACACACACACACACACAACACACACACACACACACACACACACAACACACACACACACACACACACACACTTTTTTTGTATGTAATTTTTGTTGTTGTTGTCAAAAATACTTTTGATCTTGTATTTATAAAGTAAATTGTCAACTTATCCATCCTTTTACAATGCGTGTTCTATCTATATAACACAACAGTGCTATAAGTGGTTCTCTGTTGCCACAATCTCAGGTTTGCTTAGAGCTGCAGTGGAGTATATTTGTTATCAGTCCCTCTGATGACCATCTTGTGCGTTAGTGTGAAAAAGACAGAAAATGTTTCGTCTGAAGCTGAATTCAGTTCTGTGTATTTTTTAAAAAGATAAATTTTGGAACAAATTAATGACTAGAGTCAATTTTGATATCTGATCTGTGAACTGTATGCATTTACATGGACACAGTGTGTCACTCACAAAATGTAGATTGAAATGTGTGGATGTCATTTGTACTGTGTAAACCTGGTATGGTTGAGTCTCTTACAGTTGGGAAATGTTGCTAGAGTTTCAGGTGTGGTTTTTGTTTTTTCTTTTTTGGTTTCTGGATAAAAGCTCATTCAGGTAACCTTACAATACAAGACTCGACTTTTGAGTCAACGTATGTATTAAAAGCTTTTACTGAGGCTGTGTCGTCCTGTTGTGAAGATGCTTTAAATTTTTTATTTTTTTTTTTAATGAAGTGTCTTTGCAAGGTTTAACATATATTGGGCCAGTTTGTCACATTTGTATGGTTTATATACATATTTCACAAGCTGTAGGTATTATATACATTGCATCCTCAAAGTTGGAATGCGGGCTACCTTCATGGTGGGAAGAATCAGTTTCATACATAAACTTCACCATTGGTGAGCCTCAGAGTTCCAGCCAAGGAAGGCAAAGAAAAATGTTTTGTACTGTTTAAGCATGTACAGCAGAAGGTCACAGTTAAACAGTCAAAGAGAACAGCTCAGTGGTTAGTGTGGGGTCTGTCGGGTACAGCAGGTCACAGTTAATTAAACAGTTAGAGAATAGCTCTAGAGTGTGGGGTCAGTAGGGCATATGTTCATATTGTTGCTGAAGTTGTTTGATTGAGGTGATACTCTTTTGTCGAGTCCACATAAGTTGCTACATTATCCCTCTGCTAGACTATGTCTGGGCAAGACTGTGAACCTGTGTCTTAGTTGTGTGTGAATGCAGGTTAAAGATCTTGGGCACTTGTTATATAAACACACCCTTTTCTTTAAAGAATAGGCCAGTTACGACCAGTGGTATGGATGAGGTAAAAATAACCAGCAAACACTCTATTTTATTTTATTTATTTATTTATGTATTCTTTTATACCGAGGATAATGGGATAAGCGCTCATGTGCTTTTTTTACATCCAGACTGTGTAAGTACAGTGGGTGATGTTCTGCAGTGGGTGAAACCTTCCCCATGTAGATTTCTTGATCTGTGTGGCTTAACCAACATGGAATGTTCTTTTTACTGAAACATCCACTTTGGTGATCTGAAAACAAAATGAATGGTGCACAGATGTTGTGCATGATATGTGAACTGTTGTATAATGGGGTTTTCTGTGAGTATGTACTGTGGCAAGTAGCCAGCATCTTGTGTGTAGCCTGTTGTGTTCAGGTAAGTGATAGATCTGCAGTGTATGACGGACCATAGCTGTCAGTTTCCCCACTTTTATTTACTCGTAGCCTCTATCCATTCCATCCCATCCCAGCCCAGCCCAGCTGGTGCTAATTATAGCAGAAACTGACAACACTTGACAGGGTAAGCCCTGGACCCTGGACTGAGTTATGCTGGATTTGCATGCTGTGGGACATGGTGTATATCCAGGCAAAGGGTCACTGCTTTCTGCTGTGATGTCAGTGCACCGTCCAAGTGACATCTGTCATGTCAAATCAGGCCGTTTAGACACAGTATGTGACAGAACATACACTTTGGGAACAGATCTGACTGCTCAGTGTTGCATAATGACAATTCAGTATAGATTGTTGTATGGTGTTGAATCTTTGTTGATACTATTTTTTGATGACATTTCCGAATGAGTGTTGCATGAGGTGCACATTCATTTTTTTGTATTTTGGACTGTGTATACATGCACTCTATACTTTGATTGCTCATGTAGAGTTATGGTATAGTGGAATGTATCATGTTAGAAGTGATAACAGCTGAGTAATGAGAAGATGGGAAAATGGTATAAAGTCCAGCTGAATGGAAGCCTATCCTTGGTACATTGTATATGAAAGCTGGTTGTAGGGTTACATGTTATACAGTATAAAGTCCAGTTGAATGTAAGCATATTGTTGGTCCATTGTACGTGTAAAGATGGAAAAACATAGTACTTGAGAAGATGGGAAAACAACATAAAGTCCAGCTGAATGTAAACGCATTATTGGTACATTTACTTATTTTTTATTTTTTATTTCATTCTTTTATATCGAGGATAATGGGATAAGCACTCATGTGCTTTTTTTCATCCAGTCCCCATGTGTTTGCAGTTGTGTAAATATTGTCATCTGTTCCCACCGGCACACAATGGCCTACTCTTACGAAAATTGGAACAGGATTTAACGTGTGTGCAAGATGTTCTGCATGCGTTTGCACACAGGGCCTCGGTTTACAGTCTCATCCGAAAGACTTTGTAATTGTAATTGTAAGCTGGTTGTGGGGTAACATGTTATGAACCAGATCATTAAAAAAAAAGAAAAAAAAAAAAAAAAAAGAACCAGATCATTTTATCTTGGTTGTTCAAATTTGTTGTCCTTTGCTGAGGACAGGTTGATTGGTGATGTTGGATATGTAGTCTTGCTCAATGGTCCTTAGATGGCTGTGACTGCACTTGTCTAATAAGTGTGCTAACAACACATAGAGGTATAGGGGGCTGTGACTGCACTTGTCTAATAAGTGTGCTAACAACACATAGAGGTATAGGGGGCTGTGACTGCACTTGTCTAATAAGTGTGCTAACAACACACAAAGGTATAGGGGGCTGTGACTGCACTTGTCTAATAAGTGTGCTAACAACACATAGAGGTATAGGGGGGTGTGATTGCACTTGTCTAATAAGTGTGCTAACACACATAGAGGTATAGGGGGGTGTGACTGCACTTGTCTAATAAGTGTGCTAACAACACACAGAGGTATAGGGGGCTGTGACTGCACTTGTCTAATAAGTGCTAACAACACCTAGAGGTATAGGGGGCTGTGACTGCACTTGTCTGATAAGTGTGCTAACAACACATAGAGGTACAGGGGGGTGTGACTGCACTTGTCTAATAAGTGTGCTAACAAACCTAGAGGTTAGGGGGCTGTGACTGCACTTGTCTAATAAGTGTGCTAACAACACATAGAGGTATAGGGGGATGTGACTGCCTTGTCTAATAAGTGTGCTAACAACACACAGAGGTATAGGGGGCTGTGGAGAGAGGTAGTACTTATGCACTCTGGCTGCTGCTTAAATCCTAAATCATGGGTAGGGGGCATGTTTATTCTCTGTTATGCTGGCACAAGTAAGATGTTTTATGATATAGTTTTTTGATTGTTGGGGAGCATTTGGTGAAACTATATATAAAATCTTTTCAATTTTTGTTGTACAAAGTTTTTGGATTAAAAACTTGCCATGTCTCTCTGTAAATCTGGTAGGGGTTGAGTTAACTGCTTGTGCTGTCGTCTGTTCACTGCTCTGTTCTTCTGGTATTGTGATCTATGGATGAGTTTGGGTGTGAGATTACTGCTTCAGAGATAACCTGAGGTTCTTGCCAGAAGTCTGATAATTTTGTCTGTTTTTTGGGGGACAATTTTTCACATAATTATGGATATGCATGAGATTATCTGTCAATATAATTTATATATGTCTGTCTTTGCCTATCTGTATGGTATTATCTATCTGTCTGTCTGTCTGTCTGTCTGTCCAAAGAGTCCCCATCTTGAAGGCTTTTCCTTTTTTGCATCTGTGACTTTGTCGGTCAGTAGTTTGAGTTATAGTAGAATAGAAATGTTATTTGAACATGCATTGTGCAGGTTAATTTGAGAATTTTAAATATTTTTCAAACTTATTATTGTTGCCTTTGATATACTTTCTACTCAGCAACAGCAGTGCATGTTTTATTTCATGATTTTTTTTTTCAGTCTTGGTCTGTGAACCACTGTTGTAAGGGATAGTAGTGATTTGTTCTCTCCCTTCCCTATGTTTACCTCTTTAATTAGCCACAGTTGTAAGGGACAGTAGTGATTTGTTCTCTCCTTTCCCCATTTTTACCTCCTTTCATATTGCATCTTCTTCCACTGCGCTTCCTCTTATGCAGGAGCATACATGTGTTATGTGTACATGTATGCTTATACATATGAAGCTTTTTATGTTTTATTTATTTTTATCTCAGTTTTTGGGAAAGGTACATGTTGGATTGTGATGATGACTCGGATGAGATCAAGCATTTTTTTGTCAGCTGCTGTTGTTGTTGTTTTTTTTATGCAGGGAACCTTGATTGTATTGATGGGCAGTCAGTCTGTTGAAGTAGCAGTTTTTCTGTTGAAAAGTCTTAAGCTTCAGTATTATTTCTTTTTCCCATTTACTTCTGGCATTTTTTAAAATGTGCATTATACATATTCTATTTTAAATCCCACTGTTGTTGGGTGCTTGCGTTTTCCCTTTTGTCTGATTAATAACTGAAACTTTGATATTGTTCTTTACAAAATTGTATTTGTATATTTTGGTATTTCTTCTTGCTTTTAAAATTTTAAATTTTTTTTATCCATTGTCATGTTCCTGCTGAAAATTGTACATTGTTACTTTGTTTTTGTACGTATGGATGTTCTTTACTCATTCTTTTTTGCTACAGACATCTTTGAATATTATATGTGATCTGGTTCAATAGAATTTCTATACACACTCCAAGCTGTTTACTTTTGTTCTCATTATTCTCTCTGAAGGTGCTTGTATCTCTGTGTGTGTGTATGTGTGTGGTGTGTGTATTTGTGTTTGTGTGTGTGTGTGTGTGTGTGTGACAAAATATTACCACTAACATTATATACAATCTTGCCTGTTTTGCCGACAGGCCTGTAAGTGTCTCTTAATAATGGTTGAGTGTGGTTTTATGTTTAGAATTGCTGTTATAACCTACAAAGTTGGGAGAACTCTGTTAAATTGTCTGTCAGAAAATTCATCAGAGGCACATTCTTCAAACAGTAAAACATTGCCTCTGCAAGAACTGATGCACATGCAGTGGTATCTGCTGCCCCTAGGGAGCTTGTGCCAGCAGGGCTGTGGATTACCCTTTAATGTAGGTAAGAAAAAAAAGGTAAAGGTGTCCCATAACCTGTGTGGTCCTAGGGGAGCTAGGCATCAGAGACCTCCGCTTCTCTAGGGGCCAGCATATTGAGGGCGGCCGCCCATCTCCTCTCCCTTGAGGGCAAGTACCCATTTACTGCTGGGTGAACTGGGGGGACCACTGAAGCCAAGGCGCACAAATAGTCACTCATCCAACTGGTAATCACGCTTGATGCTGCTTAACTTTGACTTGGGGGAAAGTGAGCGCTCTGACCACTGAGCTACCCCGCCCCTCTGTGGTAAAAAGCAAAAACTTCCCAGGGCTGGCAGAGCCAGATGGGTTTGCCAGACACTGCAGGATAAAAGGGTGGAGTGGTTGTATTGTTAAGAGTCTCAGATAATTATGTGGTTTGAAGGGATCTTTTTCTTTTTCTTTTTTCTTTTTCAATCCTTGGCTAGAGCTCCAAGGTTCACCAGTGGTGAGATTTTTGTGCATGCAACCGTTTTTGCCTGCCACTAAGGTCCTGTAGCCACATTCCTGTTTCAGGAATGTTGTCTGACAAGACACCATTGTGTGTGTTTTTTTGTATGTAAATTTTGTCATCCATTTCCGCTGGCACAAATGGTCTTCTCTTCTAAAAGGCAGAACAGGTTTTAATGTTTGTATTATGTATTAGATGTTCTCTGTGTGTTTGCACACAGTTTATAGTCTCATGTGAAGGACTTTTCATGGGAGTAGAGTCGGCACTGATGTGAACTCCAGAGAAAATTCCCGTGGAACAGGTGTCACAAAGGTGGCTTGAAGCTGGGACTGTCAGATCACAAGTTCAACTCTCTCATTACTAGGCTATCCCACCCCTACATACAAATATGAATATTTCATTATTTCATAAACACAAAAAAGAACATCTTGCACTTATGTTAAAAGTTCATCTTTGTAAAAACCTGACAAAAAAAACAAACCAAACTAGTCCAGCTATGGCTAGTGTATTGATATAAGCTATAGAACATTGTGCACACGTTTAAAAACACCATCCACCTTTGATAGAACAGTAGGCCAGCTAGGTCTGGTGGTATGAATGGCATGAACATACCCTGCATGCACCCTTTCACCTGGAGAGGGACAAGGTTTGCAGGTGCAATTTGTCCATGGCACACTGCTTTTTACAATGGCTGTAGGGGGACAGTGTACTATAGCTTAGTTTTATAGAGTGTTGAGCTCATTTAAAATGGCAGTAGGGGGCAGTGTAGCTTAGTGTTAGAGCGTTGAGCTCATTAAAAATGGCAGTAGGGGGCAGTGTAGCTTAGTGTTAGAGCGTTGAGCTCATTAAAAATGGCAGTAGGGGGCAGTGTAGCTTAGTGTTAGAGCATTGAGCTCATTAAAATGGCAGTAGGGGGCAGTGTAGCTTAGTGTTAAAGCACTGAGCTCATTAAAATGGCAGTAGGGGGAGGTGTAGATTAGTGTTAGAGCATTGAGCTCATATAAAATGGCAGTAGGGGGAGGTGTAGATTAGTGTTAGAGCATTGAGCTCATATAAAATGGCAGTAGGGGGAGGTGTAGATTAGTGTTAGAGCATTGAGCTCATATAAAATGGCAGTAGGGGGAGGTGTAGATTAGTGTTAGAGCATTGAGCTCATATAAAATGCAGTAGGGGGAGGTGTAGATTATGGTCCAAGTTTGAGCCACCACCAGGCTATTTTTCCTAGGGGATTTTTTTTATCATCAGTACTGATTCCACACCACTGAAAGTCCTTTGGATGAGACCACAAACAGGTCCTGTGTGCATGGATGATTTTTTCCTTCCGTTTTCCTCAAAGAAAGTAAATATCAACATTAGCTGTCCTACCAAAAATGAGATCACCAAAGCCATAAAGTCACTCAAGTCAGGTTAAGTAGCAGGCCTGGACGGTGAACCACCTGAAGCACTGAAGGCAGACATCCAGACTTCAACTGACATGCTGCATGCATTCTTACACAAGATATTGGAGCTAGAAAGTGTGCCAAAAGACTGGAGGAAAGGGGACCTGTCATCCTTTAACAACCGGAGAGGAATCATGCTGCTGTCTATCCCAGGGAAAGTACTGACAAGAATAATTTTAGAAAGACTGAAGACGGCACTCGACAAGACACTCGGGGATGAACAGGCAGGCTTCCGACAAGACAGATCATGCACAGATCAGATCGCCACAATGCCCATCATCACTGAGCAGTCCCTGGAGTGGCAGACCCCCTTGTATTCAGTCTTTGTCAATTTTCAGAAGGCATTCGACAGCGTCGACAGAGATGCCATCTGGAGACTGATGCACCACTATGGCTTCCCACCAAAGTTCGTCACCATCATCCAACAGCTATATGAAGATACCACCTGTCAAGTCATCCATAATGGAAAATTGACTGAACCCCTCTCCGTACGAACTGGCGTTCGTCAGGGCTGTCTGTTGTCGCCAACCATCTTCCTGTTGGTAGTTGACTGGATAATGTGACAGGCCACAGCAGGCAGGAGAACTGACATACATTGGGCCTTCATGAAGCAGCTGGAAGACCTGGACTTCGCAGACGACATCAGCCTTTTTTCCTACAGGCATCAAGACGCCCAAGAGAAGCTATGTCATGTTGCAGAAGAAGCCGACAAAATAGGCCTCCAAATCAACATCGGGAAGACGGAGGTCATCAGGGTGAACAACAAGAAACAAGACCTAGTACGACTGCATCAAGAAAACATCAAGGAAGTCGAAAATTGTACTTAAATTGGGCAGTGTCGTCAGTAAAGATGGGGGAAAGGGACGAAGACATCAAGTGCCGAATCAATAAAGCCCGTCATGCCTTCAACACCCTTTGCCCAATCTGGAGGTCAACAGCCCTCTCACTCCACAACAAGATCCGGATCTTCAACACCAACGTCAAGTCGGTCCTACTGTACGGCCTAGAAACCTGGCGGGTAACAGGAAGACCAACACCCACAAACTCCAGACATTCACCAACAGATGTCTCAGGAACATCCTCGGTATCAGGTGGCCAGAAGTCATCTCCAACGAACAACTATGGGACAGGACCAGACACGCCCCAATTGAGTCTGAGATCAAGAAAAGGAAATGGGGATGGATCGGCCATACGCTCCGCAAGCCTGCTTTAAACGTCACCAGGCAGGCCCTTGACTGGATCCCACAAGGGAAGCGGAAAGTGGGTCGACCAAAACAGACCTGGTGCAGAAGCATTGAAGCAGAGATAAAGGCAGCCGGAATGACGTGGGCCGAGCTGAAGAGGATCTCCAAGAACCGAGTCCGTTGGAGGGGTGTTGTTGCGGCCCTTTGTTCCCCAGGGAATTCATAGGCATAAATCAAGTCATTACTTGCATTCGGATGAGACGATAAACCGAAGCTCCTTGTGTGAATGCACGCAGAACATCTTACGCACTCGTTAAAAACCCGTTCCACCTTTTGGAAGAGCAGGCTATTGTGTGCTGGTAGGAGTAGATGACAACCCCCCCCAAAAAAAAAAACCCCAACAAAACAAAACAACAACCCCCCCCAAAAATAAAACCAACAACCCCCCCCCCCCCAAAACCCCACCCAGAATGCACACAGGTGTCGTGTTTAGATGCCATCCCTGAGGAAAAATCGGAGAGTTGGAGTCACCAGGGTGGTTCAGGACTGTAGGCCTATATGGCAATGTTCTGGCGGCTCCTGCGACAGCAGTGGCACCATTTGTATCGGCGATTGCCTTTCCAATGGATTCTTCTAGCGACATGGAGAGGGGGGATCTGCTACATGGGTAACAGCTTGCCCTCCATACTTACCCAGGCGCAACTCCATGGTCTTCCGAGACTGACGGATGCCTACTATTACTTGCATAAAACAAAAATGTGGGCTTCAGGAGCAACCAACTTTAGTTGGATTCTGCTGATCGGAATTAATTGGGTTGTATACCTATAATGCACATTTTTTCTCTTTAAAAAAAATTACGTTTTACACCATGTTAAATCACGGCAAATTTCTCTGCGTGAAATTTTCCTGTCTGCAAGGGTATTAAATTTTGTTTCCCTCTCAGATGGGCTTTTTCTACAGAATTTTGCCAGGGACAACTCTCTTGTTGCCATGGGTCCTTTTACGCGCACTAAATAATTTTGTGTAACATACGGAACCTTGGTTTATCGTCTCATCCAAAAGACTAGCACCCAGACCCCACTCATAGTCAAATGGATGGGGTGGGGTAGGGGGGAGTTTTGGGCCCATACGGGGATCGAACCACCGCACTCTCCCGACCCGGACATGGCATTATAGGCAGGCACGTTACCTCTAGACCACGGATCCAGCTAGTGCTGCTGCTATTGCTCCTGCATTTTTTTGCCCGTGGCTATGAATTATGATAATTATTATCACGTACCCTCTTGTGTATACTAAGAAAAACACGAGGCTGTAGAACCACCAGATTTTGTTGTATTCTACAGACCTAAGGGGTGGTGTGTGTTTGTGTGTGTGTGTGTGTGTGTGTGTGTGTGTGTGTGTGTTGTGTGTGTGTGTGTGTGTGTTGTGTGTTGTGTGTGTGTGTTTAAGGAGCTGAACATATCATGGCAGAGCTAGGCTTCCATGTTCTTCTCATTCTGTACTTAAGTTAACACCGAGTATCGTTTTTAAGCACAAATTAATTCCTTTCCTTGTGGCTCCCCCTCCTCTTCTTCCGTTCTCTTACTTTTTATTCTAGGTTGTGAAAAATGCAGCTAAAGTCTTCAGGTAAATGATGTTCGAGACAAATTCTGCTTTTCAGCTATTAATTTACGTAATTATCCATAGTGGTTTACATGCATATTTTAAAAAAAAAAAAATAAGCTAAAAAAAAAAGCTTTTCTCTCTTATAATCTGACCTAAGGTGCCTATTACTTCCTTCTGGGCCTGAATTCCAGCTTGAGTTGGTTGCATGCAGTATGTAACATCTTCATACATGTACTTACAGAGGGGTTGTGTTGTGAATTCTGCATTGCCTTGTCATGATTCTCCCTTCCTCGTCCCCTCCCTGAAAACTGAACTATTGTTTATTTTATGATTTTATTTATTTGCTCTTATATATCGAGGATAATGGAATAAGCAATCATGTTCTTTTTTTAACATCCAGTCCCGTGTGTATGCTGTTTTGTAAATCTTGTCATGTTATCACTGGCACACAATGGCCTACTTTTACGAAAAGCAGAACAGGATTTAACGTGTGCGCAAAATGTTCTGTGTATACAGTAAGACATTCAATAAACCAGCACAATAATTATGGTTCAGGAGAGGAGAGGCTGCAAGGAGGATTGTTTGCGGACCATGACATATTTTAATTTAAAACAATAACTGATTTTTAAGAACAGAGAGAGTTGGGTGGGGTCACTTGTAGGCTAGTAGCCTACCACCTTATGTTCAGCAACATAATTATTCTCAATTGATCATTTTCCTGTTTTTCAATGTTTAACTAAAAATCAAAACCAAACCAAGAACAAACCAGATAATCATTCTTGGCCCATGCTGTAGACCTAATGCGTATCCAGTAAATCAAGCCAGGCTAGCTCAACCACACAAGGGTGGTATTATTTACTCATTGCATTGGATTCATTTTAGCAGGGAAAACTAACAGATAAATGAATGGATAAATGGATAAACAGGTAAGTAAAGCTTAAAAAAACAAACACCCCCCTCTCTTTTTATTGAGGAGATTTGAAAACTAGAAAAGGGATCAGTAATTTTGCATATACGACCGTTTTTTTCGCGGGGGTATGGGCAGATATTAAAAATCAGTTTAGGATCAAGCGCATCAAAACTCACGAGGATAAATAATGTTGCTGATTTCCATACATGAAGACAGGCTACAGCTTGTTGAATTTTTATTCACCATTCGAAAGTAGCCTGATGAACAATCACAGCAATTTTAAGAACTCGTTTCTGATTGGTCAGCCAACTGCGGGTTCAGCCTATGCAAGATCTAGGGGTGAGAAAAACCGCCATTCCGATGGTGCTTGGCAAAACAGTCTTACTGCTTAAACTTTGGTAAGTGTTCGTAGTTGGACATGATAGTTGTTACTTCAAAATTACAAACTGTATGTACGTAATGTTTCTTATTATTTTGAGTTTTACACGCATTTTATGCTGAACTTGCCTAGTGGTGCTGCACAAACACCGGAAGGACATTTAAAAAAAAAAAAATGGAGTGGGCTCCCAAAGTCCGAGCACACGATGCTTACCGGACATCAATTAACATTTTACCCCCTCTGGAGATCTATTTTCCCTGTAAGTTAAGTACCATTTGCGTGAGAATCTGGTTACTGGGGAAAAAGCATAATTACTGCAAGGACTTCATCACAGCAAGTTTTTCATCATTGCAAGGACTTCCTCATCAAAGCAAAGGTTTCAAATACAAGTTGTACTGCTTCCCTCCAAGGTATGGTTCTGTCACCTGTCCACTTTATTCTTAATACAATGTTTTTTTCATTGCACAAGACCTGGTACCACTAGTTAATAAAAGTCTGACACTGCTCTTGGATATGTGTGAAATTCATACTCTGTATATTCTAAACTGTTTTTTTTTGTATATATATATTATATATATATATATATAATTCCTCATTAATGGTAAGATTTTTGCACATGTGACAGTTTTTTATCCACTCCATTTAGGTACCTGCATCCTGACTTAGGGGTATAGTTGGAAATCGAACCTGTCAATTTTGCCAACAGCTGGGAGGTACGTTCCTTGTCTTTCTGATTTTATTTGTTTTGGGTTCTTCTGACTTGCACAAGTCTGTGAGCACAAAGGTCGGACAGGTTTAGAGTCTTCAAAGAAAGACTTGACATTTGGTATAAAAGGGTAAGGCTGGGAATTGAATCCAGAACCTCATGGGTTATTTGTAAGTCAGGTGAATGTCTAAACTTTCCATCTCCCTTCTCTAAATGTACTGAATAGAATTGTAAAAATGAGTAGCATAAAAGAGCTGCATACAATGATGCATTAATGTAATTTTGTACTGTATTCTGTAATGATTTATTCTTGATAATGACTTAATGATCTCTAATTGCCTTGCTAGTAAACTTGTCCAGTTTACCTGTTTTGAAATAGTAATATATTCTTATTGTATTTTTGCAGAATCCCACCATCACTAGGATTTCAGACTTCTTTATTGCCCAGACTGGGGTCTTTATCACCACCAGTATTTCAGTCTTCAATATCACAAAAACTTCTTTGCCAAGACTTCTTTCCCTCCACAACTTCAGTCTTCATCATCACCAGGACTTCAGTCTCCAGAACTTCAGTCTTCATCATCACCAGGACTTCAGTCTTCATCATCACCAGGACTTCAGTCTTCATCATCACCAGGACTTTTCATCACCAGAACTTCAGTCTTCATCATCACCAGAACTTCAGTCTTCATCATCACCAGGACTTCCGTCTTCATCATCACCAGGACTTCAGCCTTCATCATCACCAGGACTTCAACAATGCCTGGACCTCACTCTTCTTCATTGCAAAAACTTCATCACTGGGACTTCTTGACTTCCATGCCTTCTGTCTTCGTTGATGCTGGAACTTCAAAAGTCAACTTGGCTTTTCACCTGCAAGGTACGGTTTTATCATGTATTGTTTTCATTTTTTATACAAACAACTTGAATTGTGCTGGGTCTGATACCACTCTGTTAAGTACCCTGCTGACATGAATCTAGGAGATTTGTGAAGGTCACTTTGTGTACATTCTAAACAAATTAAGTATTCTCTAAATGCAGATTTATAGAATGATATTGCAAAAATTTGTAGAGGTATCAGGTTGAATGAAGTCATGTGCTCTTTTGCTATTCAGTTTCTTTTTATTTCCGTGTTCCTCAGCTAGAGCTCCAAGGTTTTTGCCAACCATTAAGGTAGCTTCATTCCAACTTCGGGGATGATGTCTAAAGATGACACAAATGTGCATGTGTATTTGAATTATTGTCATTCATACTGTCACAAATTGGTCTACTGTTCAAAAAGACAGGAAAGGATTTAACTTGAGTGCAAGATGTTCTGCTTTGATTTGAATAGGGGACCTCTCATGCAAAGGACTTTAGGTGAATAGTCGGTAGGTACTGTTAACTCAGCCCCCCCCCCCCCCCATCAATATGGGTGCCTTAGTGTCAGCTCAGGCCTGGGAAGTCAGATCACAAGTGCAGCCACAACCACATCTCCCCATATAGTTCTATGTTCTGGGATGATTTGTATTTTGTTTCTTCTTTTTGATTGTTTCATTTTCTTTCTAAATGCCTTGCTTGTAATCCACTGTCTCTGTTCTAAAATATTGACATAATCCTTTAAGTGTTTGGACAGGTTTTCTTCATTGCCAGGACTTATCATCACATGGACTTCTTGGTTCTTCATCACCAAACTTCATCATCACTAGGACTTCATCATCACCAGGACTTCATCATCACCAGGACTATAACCAGGACTTCATCATCGCCAAGACTTCATCACCAAGACTTCCTCGTCACCAAGACTTCATCATCACCAGAGATACATCAACAGACTTCATCATGCCAAGACTTCATCACCAGGACTCCATCATCGCCAAGACTTCATCAACACCAGGACTTCCATCAACACCAGGACTTCATCATCACCAGGACTTCATCACGCCAGACTTTCATCAACACAGGACTTCCATCACACCAGGACTTCATCATCACCAGGACTTCATCATCGCCAAGACTTCATCAACACCAGGACTTCCATCAACACCAGGACTTCATCATCACCAGGACTTCATCACCCATTCATCACACCAGGACTTCATCAACACCAGGACTTCATCATCCAGACTACCAAGGACTTCATCTATCAACACCAGGACTTCATCAACACCAGGACTTCATCATCACCATTTATGGACTTCATCAACACCAGGACTTCATCATCACCAGGACTTCATCACACCAGGACTTCTCATTGCCCAGACTTTACCAATGCCAAGACCTTGTCATTAAGAATTCATTAATGCAAAGACTTCATCATCCTGGAGACGTCATCATCACCAAAATATCTCCACAGGACTTTCATCATCACCAGAATATACCCCATTGACACAGTTTCTGGCCTTCATCATCCCAAAGTCTTAACATCAATACTTTGTCCTCACAACTTCTTCATTTTTGCCATGTGTGCTCAAGATGTTCTGTGTGCGTTTGCACACGGGACCTCGGTTTATAGTCTTGTCTGAAGGATATGTGTCTATATGCGTGTTTGTGTGTATGAGTGTGTATATATGTGTGCATGCATGCATGCATGAGAGGGGGGGAACTTTACAGAAATCGAATGTGAGTACTACATGATTTTCAGTCAGATCGTGTGTTCAGTTTAAGGTAAAGGGTTACTTGGGAGTAGGTTTAGGATGCACATTTGCATTAGTAATTGAGCAAAGATAGAAAAATTGTATAAATTTTTTTACTTAATCTTATTCCTTTTTTAAGGATTAAAAAGATAGATCAGTCTTTGAGCCTTTTCTTTGGCATTGTGGTAATACACAAAAAGTTTTGTGGCCTTTTTTGGCGTTCGGGTTAAAAAAAAATGCATTGGAGCCTTTTTTAGTGTTGGAATAAAAAAAAAAAGCCTTGGAGCATTTTTTGGGTTTGGGTAAAAAACAAAAGTCTCAGAACTACTCTCTGCTTTTGGCAGGGATGGTAATCTGTGATCCAAAGAAAATCAATCTAATCTGGTGTCCATATGCTGTTGTGTCCACATGCATACGTTTTTGCATTATACAAATTGAGAAGCTCAGATTTTCCAACTACTAATCTTAACCATGACCTTTACAACACTGTTTAACTAACTTACCCTGACCCCTACACTGCATGTCAACACATTGCAGATGGAAGCAATGGTATATGGACAATGGATTCTTTTCTGCCCTGAAGCCGGTAGTTTGGGAAGGGGTGAAATTTGAGAAAATTGGATATTTAGAAGAAAGGGGTAGGATTTTAATTAAGGTATACCTGAATAAGGAAAAAAGTGGTATGTGTGATCCATTCCCACATGCATACCATGACTTACTCTTCTGAAAGGCAGACCTGAGTTGTTGTTTTTTCAATATATATTATTTTATTTTTTGTATATATATATTGTTTTTGCTTTTTTAAGATCAGGAGTACAATGCTCTGGCCATAAAAGAGGGCTGTGTGTGTATGTGTGCATGATGGATAGTGCACTGGTGTTATCATAGAATGTCAGATGTTTCCATTCCATATTTAATGAAGCAACACTCTTGGTTCTGTTGTAAAACCAGCACCACAGTTGGTTTACAAATGAACGTTTCTTCAAGACGAGGAGCTTTTACTTCAGTTTGTATAGGTTTTTTTTTTGTTCATTAAAACCCATTGGTACACCACTTTTTTATCAACTTAGTTTTTAAATTGGCATTTACAGAGGTGACAAGAAGTTTGGACATCAGAAAATGAAACTAGAAGGGGTATAAAGAGGAGGATGGGGGACCCACAAAAAATGGGGAAAGAGAAAAGGTGGGTGGAAGTGACACCTAAAACAGTGGAGGAACAGAAAAGGGATAATGTGGGAGAAACATGAGGTTGAAGGCCTCACAAAAAAGTGTCTGGACTCTGAATGTGTTTGTATTATGTCACCTTTTACTGTGAATTTCAAAAATCAATATTCTAAATTGGAGAATTTCAATTGCCTATCAAACTTTTTTGGTCGAGGGGTTAAAACTGGATTTTTGTAAATTGTGAAAGCAGCAACAAAGATTTGTATTTGTATGACTTGGTAATGTAGCCTTTAATTACCATTCACCTGTAGCTAGTGTTTTTTTGTCATTTGGAGCAGATTTCTGTTTTAAAACTTTAAAAAAAAAAAAAAAAAAAATAAAAAACCGAATTGCTGTTTTTGATATTCTCTCGAAATCATGTGGAACAAAATGTGTTGTGGGTAAATCCATGCTGTGGTCTTATGACTGATAATGACATGAGTGCAACACAGAGATCAAACCAACATGAATTTTTTGGGGTATGTTTTTGTGTGTAGAATTGGCAGTTAGCTAACCAGTAGGTACTGTAAGGTTTTTAGTTTGTATTCATGTGTGTGTGTGTGTGTGTGTGTGTGTGTGTGTGTGTGTGTGTGTGTGTGTGTGTGTGTTTGCATGTGTGTGTGTTTGCATGTGTGTGTGTTTGCATGTGTGTGTGTTTGCATGTGTGTTAGTGTGAGGAAGCAAATCTGTTCACTAATGTTATCACAGATTCTTATGGATGAATAGCCATGACATATTTGAAGGGGTACCCTTGGTTCTGTTGTAAAACCAGCACCACAATGGCATTACTGATCTACATGCTGTAGGACAGAATGCTTATATCTTAATGATGCTACTTTTTGTAATCATGTTATGTGAGACATCACTTTTTTTTTTCTTTTTGCTTTTTGAGTGTGTTTTTGTAGTTTATAAATATTTTGGATGTCAGAAATTGAAACTAAAAAGAAAAGTGGGGAAAAAAGAGAAGGACCCACCCAAAGAACTAAACCAAAACAAAAACAGGGGAAAAGAAAAGGTGGTTGGAGGCCCCACATATTTAAAAAAAAAAAGAGAAGAAAAAACGGGGAAAAGAAAAGGTGGTTGGAGGCCCACATTAAAAACAACAACCAAAAAACTGGAGAAAGGAAAAGGTGGTAGAGGCCTAAAATAAAAACAACAACAAAAAACGGGGAAAAGAAAAGGTGGTTGGGGGCCCCGCTTAATAATAACAAAAAACAAAACAAAAAAAAAAACGGGGAAAAGAAAAGGTGGTTAGAGGCCCCACATTGAATAAATAAAACAGAGGCCTCACATTAAATAAATAGAACAAACAAACAAAAGAAAAAAAAGGGGAAAAGAAAAGGTGGTTGGGGGCCCCACATTGATTAAAAAAAAAAAAAACGGGGAAAAGAAAAGGTGGTTGGGGGCCCCACAAATAAATAAACAAAAAAAATGGGGAAAAGATAAGGTGGTTGGAGGCCCCACAAATAAATATACCAAAAAAATGGGGAAAAGATAAGGTGGTTGGAGGCCCCACAAATAAACAAACAAAAAAAATGGGGAAAAGATAAGGTGGTTGGAGGCCCCACAAATAAACATATAAACTGGGGAAAAGATAAGGTGGTTGGAGGCCCCACAAATAAACATAAAAAATGGGGAAAAGATAAGGTGGTTGGAGGCCCCACAAATAAATAAACAAAAAAAATGGGGAAAAGATAAGGTGGTTGGAGGCCCCACAAATAAATAAACATAAAAAATGGGAAAAGGTGGTTGGAGGCCCCACAAATAAATAAAAAATGGGGAAAAGATAAGGTGGTTGGAGGCCCCACAAATAAATAAACATAAAAAATGGGGAAAAGATAAGGTGGTTGGAGGCCCCACAAATAAATAAACATAATAAATGAGGAAAAGATAAGGTGGTTGGAGGCCCCACAAATAAACAAACATAAAAAATGGGGAAAAGATAAGGTGGTTGGAGGCCCCACAAATAAATAAACAAAAAATGGGGAAAAGATAAGGTGGTTGGAGGCCCCACAAATAAGTAAACCAAAAAACTGGGGAAAAGATAAGGTGGTTGGAGGCCCCACAAATAAACATAAAAATTGGGGAAAAGATAAGGTGGTTGGAGGCCCCACAAATAAATAAACATAAAAAATGGGGAAAAGATAAGGTGGTTGGAGGCCCCACAAATAAATATAAAAACTGGGGAAAAGATAAGGTGGTTGGGGGCCCCACAAATAAACAAAAAAAATGGGGAAAAGATAAGGTGGTTGGAGGCCCCACAAATAAACAAAAAATGGGGAAAAGATAAGGTGGTTGGAGGCCCAAAAATAAATAAACAAAAAAAATGGGGAAAAGATAAGGTGGTTGGAGGCCCCACAAATAAATAAACAAAAAAAATGGGGAAAAGATAAGGTGGTTGGAGGCCCCACAAATAAACATAAAAAATGGGGAAAAGATAAGGTGGTTGGGGGCCCCACAAATAAACATAAAAATTGGGGAAAAGATAAGGTGGTTGGAGGCCCCACAAATAAACAAACATAAAAAATGGGGAAAAGATAAGGTGGTTGGAGGCCCCACAAATAAACAAAAAAAATGGGGAAAAGAAAAGGTGGTTAAAGGCCCCACACAAACAAACAAAAAAAATGGGGAAAAGATAAGGTGGTTGGAGGCCCCACAAATAAACAAACATAAACAATGGGGAAAAGATAAGGTGGTTGGAGGCCCCACTAATAAATAAACAAAAAATGGGGAAAAGATAAGGTGGTTGGAGGCCCCACAAATAAATAAACATAAAAAATGGGGAAAAGATAAGGTGGTTGGAGGCCCCACAAATAAATAAACATAAAAATTGGGGAAAAGATAAGGTGGTTGGAGGCCCCACAAATAAATAAACATAAAAAATGGGGAAAGATTAGGTGGTTGGAGGCCCCACAAATAAATAAACAAAAAATGGGGAAAAGATAAGGTGGTTGGAGGCCCCACAAATAAACATAAAAAATGGGGAAAAGATAAGGTGGTTGGAGGCCCCACAAATAAATAAACATAAAAAATGGGGAAAAGATAAGGTGGTTGGAGGCCCCACAAATAAACATAAAAACTGGGGAAAAGAAAAATTGGTTGGAGGCCCCACAAATAAACATAAAAAATGGGGAAAAGATTAGGTGGTTGGAGGCCCCACAAATAAATAAACAAAAAAACGGGGAAAAGATAAGGTGGTTGGAGGCCCCACAAATAAACAAACAAAAAAATGGGGAAAAGAAAGGTGGTTGGAGGCCCCACAAATAAACATAAAAAATGGGGAAAAGATAAGGCGGTTGGAGGCCCCACAAATATAAAAATTGGGGAAAAGATAAGGTGGTTGGAGGCCCCACAAATAAATAAACATAAAAAATGGGGAAAAGATAAGGTGGTTGGAGGCCCCACAAATAACAAAAAAAATGGGGAAAAGATAAGGTGGTTGGAGGCCCAACAAATAAATAAACAAAAAAATGGGGAAAAGATAAGGTGGTTGGAGGCCCCACAAATAAACAAAAAAAATGGGGAAAAGATAAGGTGGTTGGAGGCCCCACAAATAAACAAACATAAACAATGGGGAAAAGATAAGGTGGTTGGAGGCCCCACAAATAAATAAACATAAAAAATGGGGAAAAGATAAGGTGGTTGGAGGCCCCACAAATAAACAAACATAAACAATGGGGAAGCCGCCGCTGTGGCCTAGTGGTTAGGGCGTTGTACTCGTAATCTAAAGGTTGCGGGTTCGATCCCAGCTATTCCACAATGGCGTTGTGCCCTTGGAAAAGGCACTTTACGGCTATTTTCTCACCCCACCCAGGTGTAAAAGGGGTACCAACCTTGTGTTGGGGGTTAACCCTGCGATAGACTGGCGTCCTATCCAGGGGGGAGTCTATGACTCTGTCGCTTAACGCCACAGAAACCGGGATAAGCACCGGCCTGATGAGCCTTATGGCTCGGGACAGACTTTAACTTTTTAACTTTTAAACAATGGGGAAAAGATAAGGTGGTTGGAGGCCCCACAAATAAATAAACTTAAAAACTGGGGAAAAGATAAGGTGGTTGGAGGCCCCACAAATAAATAAACATAAAAACTGGGGAAAAGATAAGGTGGTTGGAGGCCCCACAAATAAATAAACATAAAAACTGGGGAAAAGATAAGGTGGTTGGAGGCCCCACAAATAAACATAAAAAATGGGGAAAAGATAAGGTGGTTGGAGGCCCCACAAATAAACAAACATAAAAACTGGGGAAAAGATAAGGTGGTTGGAGGCCCCACAAATAAACATAAAAAATGGGGAAAAGATAAGGTGGTTGGAGGCCCCACAAATAAATAAACAAAAAATGGGGAAAAGATAAGGTGGTTGGGGGCCCCACAAAAACTAAACAAAACCACAAACAAAAAAAAATGGGGAAAAGAAAGGTGGTTGGAGGCCCCACAAAAAAAGAAAAGAAAAAAATCCCCCCTCCCCCCCTCCCAAAAAGAAAAGAAAAAAAAGTTGGAGGCTCCACAAACAGGTGTCTCGCTCAGTGCTTGTCTCTGCTAGCTGCCATTATACATTTTGTATTGATTTTTTCAAATGTATAATCTGTACAACTGTCTATTGAAAAAAATCATGGATTTATGATGGTAGTATAGTTTGTGTTTCTAACTAATAATCTGTATATTGATCTCTTACAGCTAGATTTGACATCAGCTGGAAAACTGATGTTATTGTTGCAGGGACTTTTTGTGGCTGCAACGATTTCTTCATCACTGCAAGGACTTCTTCATCATTGCAAGGACTTCCTCCTCATTGTAAGGACTTCTTAGTTGCTGCAGACATTTTTATTGCTCCAAGAATTTTTTTGTCACTGCAAGGACTTTTTCATTGCCACAAGGACTTTAATCTTCACTGCTGCAAGGACTTCTTCCCTGCTACAAGGACTTCAGTCTTCATCATCACCAGGACTTCAGTATTCATCATCACCAGGACTTCATCAACACCAGGACTTCATCATCAACACCAGGACTCCATCATCAACACCAGGACTTCATTAACACCAGCACTTCATCATTACCAGCACTTCATCATCACCAGCACTTCATCAACACCAGGACTTCATCAACACCAGGACTTCATCATCATCAACATCAGGACTTTATCAACACCAGGACTTCATCATCAACACCAGGACTTCATCAACACCAGGACTTCATCATCAACACCAGGACTTCATCAACACCAGGACTTCATCAACACCAGGACTTCAGAAGTCCGCTTTTACTTGTTCCCTACAAGGTACGGTTCTGTCACCCATTGTTTTCATTTTTTATACACAGTTAAGCCTGTGCTGCATCTGATAGCACTGCGTGATAAAGTTCTCTGATGATACTGCTCTTGGAGATTGATTTATATTCTTCTATTCTAAGGTTTTTGGTTGTTTTAAAAAAAAAAAAAATTTCCTGTGGGGGGAGGTTAAATAAAAATGTAGAGATTAAAATCGTAAAAAAACCCCATTGTATGAAGATAGTGAAGAATGAAGGTCTTGATAGATCAGTGTAGTATTGTACACTGATGTGTGATAATTTCTTTCTGGATATTTTTTAATGCATTTCATTTTTGAATGGCTTGCTCATCACCTATGCAGATTTGTCTTTTTTGAGAGAATAATGTTTTCCTGTTTGTGTAATTTTCAGGATCTTCACCAGAATTTGTTGATCACAGGGACTTCTTCATCACCGCAAGGACATTTACTTCACCAAGATAACTTCATCACAAGACTTCTTCACTGCTACAAGGACTTCTTCACTGCTACAAGGACTTCTTCACTGACACAAGAACTTCTTCACTGCTACAAGGACTTCTTCACTGCTACAAGGACTTCTTCACTGCTACAAGGACTTCTTCACTGCTACAAGGACTTCAGTCGTCATCACCCCCCCTCCTACCCCAAGTCTTCGAAAGGACCTTTTCATCATTGCAGGGACTTCTTTATTGCCACAAGGACATCTCTTCATCACTGCAAATACTTCTCCATAACTGCAAGGATGCCTTCATTGCCAGGACCAGAAATTGATCCTCTTTTACTGGTTCCCTTCAAGGTACGGTTCTGTCGCCTGTCCTCTTCATTCTTTATACAATTTTAAATGTAACAGATCTGATAGCACACTGTTGGTAAAGTGCTTTGATGACACTGCTCTTGGAGGCTAATGAAATTGATGGTGTGTATATTCTAAACAAGTTGAGGAGTTTTCTATAGTCAAAATATAGTGAAAAAAATAAACCGTATGAAGTCAGGATCCATTACTATCATACTGTATTAATAGTCCCTTATGATTTGTTTCTTCTTCATGTCATTTTATTCATAAAATAAAAAAAAATTGCCTTGCCCATTAGCCACTCTTATTTTTTATCTTGAGGTAGTAATGTATTCTGGTTTGTTGTTTTGACAGAATCTCAGCATCACAGGAATGTTCATCATCTCTCGGACTTCAGTCATCATCAACAAATGAACTTGATCACTCCCAGGACTTCTCACCCCCAGGACTTCATCACCAGCACTTCACTTTATCAACACCAGCACTTCACTTCATCATCACCAGGACTTCACTTCATCATCACCAGGACTTCACTTCACCAACACCAGGACTTCACTTCATCAACACCAGGACTTCACTTCATCAACACCAGGACTTCATCATCACCAGGACTTCACTTCATCATCACCAGGACTTCACTTCATCATCACCAGGACTTCACTTCATCAACACCAGGACTTCACTTCATCAACACCCGGACTTCACTTCATCAACACCCGGACTTCATCATCATCAACACCAGGGCTTCATCAACACCAGCACTTCATCAACACCAGGACTTCATCACAATCACCAGCACTTCAACATCAGGACTTATCAACACCAGCACTTCATCAACACCAGACTTCAGAAGTCAGCTTTTACTTGTTCCCTACAAGGTACGGTTCTGTCACCCATTGTTTTCATTTTTTATACAAACAGTTAAGCCTGTGCTGCATCTGATAGCACTGCATGATAAAGTTCTCTGATGACACTGCTCTTGGAGATTTTTAATATTTTTATTTTTCTGTTCGAAGATTTTTGGTGGTTTAAAAAATAATAGGGGGGAGGAGGGTGGTGGTTAAATAAAAATGCAGAGATTAAAATTGTAACCCCCCCTAAAAAACATTGTATGAAGATAGTGTGCAGAATGAAGGTCTTGATAGATTAGTGTAGTATTGTACACTGATGTGTGATGACTTCTTTCTGGATATTTTTTTAATCATTTCATTTTTGAATGGCTTGCTCATCACCTATGCAGATTTGTCTTTTTTGAGAGAATAATGTTTTCCTGTTTGTATGATTTTCAGGATCTTCACCAGAATTTGTTGATCACAGGGACTTTTTCATCACTGCAAGGACTTTTACTTCACCAAGATAACTTCATCACAAGACTTCTTCACTGCTACAAGGACTTCTTCACTGCTACAAGGACTTCTTCACTGCTACAAGGACTTCTTTATTGCTACAAGGACTTCTTCACTGCTACAAGGACTTCTTCACTGCTACAAGGACTTCTTCACTGCTACAAGGACTTGTCCACTGCTACAAGGACTTCTTCACTGCTACAAGGACTTCAGTCTTCATCATCAGGACTTCAGTCTTCATCATCACCAGGACTTCAGTCTTCATTATCACCAGGACTTCAGTCTTCATCATCACCAGGACTTCAGTCTTCATCATCACCAGGACTTCAGTCTTCATCATCACCAGGACTTCAGTCTTCAACATCACCAGGACATCAGTCCTCATCATCCCTCCCCCCCTCCCAAAAGTCTTCAAAAGGACCTCTTCATCATTTTGGGGACTGTTTTATCGCCACAAGGACATCTTCATTACTGCAAAAACTTCATCATCACTGCAAAAATTTCTTCATCACTGCAAAAACTTCATCACTACAAAAATTTCTTTGTCACTGCAAAAACTTCTTCATTGCTGCAAGGATGCCTTCATTCCCAGGCCTTCAGAAATTTATCATCTTTTACTGGTTCCCTTTAAGGTACGGTTCTGTCACCTATCTTCATTCTTTATACTACTTTAATTGTAACAGATCTGATAGCACACTGTTGATAAAGTACCTTGATAACACTGCTCTTGGAGGCTAATGAAATCGGTGGTGTGTATATTCTAAACAATTTAAGGAGTTTTCTTTAGGTAGAAATAGACTGAATAAAATTGTTAAAATGTGTAGCAAGAAAGTGTAAGTGTATAAAGTCGGGATGCATTACTATTACACTGTATTATAGTCCCGTATGATTTGTTTCTTCTTCATGTTACTTTATTCAAATTAAAAAAAAATGCCTTGCCCATTAACCACTCCTATTTTTTTCTCTTGAGGTAGTAATGTATTCTGGTTTGTTGTTTTGACAGAATCTCAGCACCAAAAGAACATTCATCATCTCTCAGACTTCAGTCATCATCAACAAATGAACTTGATCACCCCCAGGACTTCATCAACACCAGGACTTCATTTCATCAGGACTTCATCAACACAAGGATTTCATCACCCCCAGGACTTCATCATCACCAGCACTTCACTTCATCAACACCAGGACTTCATCAACACCAGCACTTCACTTCAACATCACTTCACTTCATCAACACCAGGACTTCATCAACACCAGGACTTCACTTCATCAACACCAGCACTTCATCAACACCAGCACTTCATCAACACCAGGACTTCACTTCATCAACACCAGACTTCATCAACACCAGGACTTCATCAACACCAGGACTTCATCAACACCAGGACTTCAGAAGTCAGCTTTTGCTTGTTCCCTGCAAGGTACAGTTCTGTCACCCATTGTTTTCATTTTTTATACAAATAGTTAAGCCTGTGCTGCATCTGATAGCACTGCATGATAAAGTTCTCTGTTGATACTGCTCTTGGGGATTTTTTAGATTTATTTTCTCCTCTAAGGTTTTTGGTTGTTTTAAAAAATAAATTTTTGGGGGGGAGGGGGGGGGGTAAATAAAAATAAAAATGTAGAGATTAAGATTGTAAAAAATAAACCATTGTATGAAGATAGTGTGTAAAATGGTCTTGATAGATTAGTGTTGTCTTGTGCACTGATGTGTGATGACTTGTTTCTGGATATTTTTTAGATTAAAATCATAAACCCCCCCCCCAAAACCCATTGTATGAAGATAGTGTGGAGAATGAAGGTCTTGATAGATTAGTGTAGTATTGTACACTGATGTGTGATGACTTGTTTCTGGATATTTTTTAATGCATTTCATTTTTCAATGGCTCGCTCATCACCTATACAGATTTGTCTTTATTGAGAGAACAATGTTTTCCTGTTTGTGTAATTTTCAGGATCTTCACCAGAATTTGTTGATCACAGGGACTTATTCATCACTGAAGGAGTTTTACTTTACCAAGATAACTTCATCACAAGACTTTTTCACTGCTACAAGGACTTCTTCACTGCTACAAGGACTTCTTCACTGCTACAAGGACTTCTTCTCTGCTACAAGGACTTCAGTCTTCATCATCACCAGGACCTCAGTCTTCATCATCACCAGGACTTCAGTCATCATCAACAAATGAACTAGATCACTCCAGGACTTCATCAACACCAGGACTACATCAACACCAGGACTACATCAACACCAGGACTACATCAACATCAGGACTACATCAACACCAGAACTTCATCAACACCAGGACTTCAGAAGTCCGCTTTTACTTGTTCCCTACAAGGTACGGTTCTGTCACCCATTGTTTTCATTTTTTATACAAATAGTTAAGCCTGTGCTGCATCTGATAGCACTGCATGATAAAGTTCTCTGATGACACTGCTCTTGGAGATTTTTTAGATTTATATTCTTTTCTAACGTTTTTGGCTGTTTTAAATATTGGGGGGGGGGGGGGGGGGGGCAGTAAATAGAAATAAAAATGTAAGGATTGAAATTGTAAAAAAATTATTTTTTTATGAAGGTAGTGTGCAGAATGAAGGTCATGGTAGATTAGTGTAGTATTGTACACTGATGCGTGATAATTTCTTTCTGGATATTTTTATATGCATTTAATTTTTGAATGGCTTGCTCATCACCTATGCAGATTTGTCTTTATTGAGAGAATAATGTTTTCCTGTTTGTATGATTTTCAGGATCTTCACGAGAATTTGTTGATCACAGGGACTTTTTCATCACTGCAAGGACTTTTACTTCACCAGGATAACTTCATCACAAGACCTCTTCATTGTCACAAGAACTTCTTCACTGCTACAAGGACTTCTTCACTGCTACAAGGACTTCTTCACTGCTACAAGGACTTCTTCACTGCTACAAGGACTTCAATCTTCATCATAAGGACTTCAGATTTCATCACCAGGGCTTCAGTCATCATCATCACCACAACTTCATCATCACCAGGACTTCAATCTTCAACATCACCAGGACTTCACTCCTAAACATCCTCCCCCCTCCCAAAAGTCTTCAAAAGGACCTCTTGATCATTGCAGGGACTGTTTTATCGCCACAAGGACATCTTCATCACTGCAAAAACTTCTTTGTCACTGCAAAAACTTCTTCATCACTGCAAAAACTTCTTCGTCACTGCAAAAACTTCTTCGTCACTGCAAAAAACTTCTTCATCACTGCAAAAAACAATGCAATCATGCAAAAACTTCATCACTGCAAGGATGCCTTCATTGCCAGGACTTCAGAAATTTATCATCTTTTACTGGTTTCCTTCAAGGTACGGTTCTGTCGCATGTCCTCTTCATTTTTTATACAATTTTAAATGTAACAGATCTGATAGCACACTGTTGATAAAGTACCTTGATAACACTGCTCTTGGAGGCTAATGAAATTGATGGTGTGTATATTCTAAATAAGTTGAGGAATTTTCTATAGGTAGAAATATGCTGAATAGTTAAAATGTGTTGCAAGAAAGTAAACTGTATGAAGTCGGGGTGCATTACTGTTACACTGTATTATGGTCCCGTATGATTTGTTTTTTCTTCATGTCATTTTATTCATTAAAAAATTTCTTTTTAATTGCTTTGCTCATAAGTTGCTCCTATTTTTTCTCTTGAGGTAGTAATAAATTCTGGTTTGTTGTTTTGACAGAATCTCAGCATCACAGGAATGTTCATCTCTCGGACTTCAGTCATCATCAACAAATGAACTTGATCACCCCCAGGACTTCATCACAATCACCAGCACTTCAACACCAGGGCTTCAACACCAGGACTTCATCAACACCAGGACTTCATCAACACCAGCACTTCATCATCAACACCAGCACTTCATCAACACCAGGGCTTCATCAACACCAGGACTTCATCAATACCAGGATTTCAGAAGTCAGCTTTTGCTTGTTCCCTACAAGGTACGGTTCTGTCACCCATTGTTTTCATTTTTTATACAAACAGTTAGCCTGTGCTGCATCTGATAGCACTGCATGATAAAGTTCTCTGTTGATACTGTTCTTGGAGATTTTTTAGATTTATATTAGATTCTAAGGTTTTCAAGTTTTGATTTTTTTTGTTTTGTTTTTTTGGAGGGAGGGGTAAATAAAAATGTAGAGATTAAAATTGTACCCCCCCCCCCCCCACCCCATTATATGAAGGTAGTGTGAAGAATGAGGGTCTTGGTAGATTAGTATTGTACACTGATGTGTGATGACTTCTTTCTGGATATTTTTTAAATCATTTAATTTTTGAATGGCTTGCTTATCACCTATGCAGCTTTGTCTTTTTTGAGAGAATAATGTTTTCCTATTTGTATGATTTTCAGGATCTTCACCAGATTTTCTTGACCGCAAGGACTTGTATTTTCACCGCTGCAAGGACTTGTATCTTCACCGTCGCAAGGACTTGTATCTTCACCGCCGCAAGGACTTGTATCTTCACCGTCGCAAGGACTTGTATCTTCACCGCCGCAAGGACTTGTATCTTCACCGTCGCAAGGACTTGTATCTTCACCGCCGCAAGGACTTGTATCTTCACCGCTGCAAGGACTTGTATCTTCACCGTCGCAAGGACTTGTATCTTCACCGCCGCAAGGACTTGCATCTTCACCGCCGCAAGGACTTGCATCTTCACCGCCGCAAGGACTTGCATCTTCACCGCCGCAAGGACTTGCATCTTCACCGCCACAAGGACTTGTATCTTCACCGCCGCAAGGACTTGTATCTTCACCGCCGCAAGGACTTGTATCTTCACCGCCGCAAGGACTTGTATCTTCACGCCGCAAGGACTTGTATCTTCACCGCCGCAAGGACTTGTATCTTCACTGCCGCAAGGACTTGTATCTTCACCGCCGCAAGGACTTGTATTTTCATCATCAGCAGGACTTCAGTCTTCATCAGCAGCAGGACTTCAGACTTCATCATCACCAGGACTTCAGACTTCATCATCACCAGGACTTCAATCTTCATCCCCCCTCCCCCAAAGTCTTTGAAAGGACCTCGTCATCATTGCAAGGACTTCTTTATAGCCACAAGGAAATTTTCATCTCTGCAAAAACTTCTTCATCACTGCAAGGATGCCTTCATTGCCAGGACTTCAGAAATTTATCATCTTTTACTGGTTCCCTTCAAGGTACGGTTCTGTTGCCCGTCCTCTTCATTTTTTTTTTTTTTTTGTACAATTTTAATTGTAACAGATCTGATAGCACACCGTTGATAAAGTACCTTTGATAACATTGCTCTTGGAGGGTAATGAAATTGATGGTGTGAATATTCTAAACAAGTTAAGGAGTTTTCTATAGATAGAAATATACTGAATAAATTTGTTAGAATGTGTAGCAAGAAAGTCAACTGTGTGAAGTCAGGATGCATTACTATTACACTATATTATAGTCCATAAGATTTGTTTCTTCTTCATGTCATTTTATTCATGAAATTTCTTTTTAATTGTCTTGCTCATAAGCTGCTTCTATTTCTTCTCTGAGGTAGTAATGTATTCTGGTTTGTTGTTTTGACAGAATCTCATCATCACAGGAACGTTCATCATCTCTCAGACTTCAGTCATCATCAACAAATGAACTTGATCACCCCCAAGACTTCATCAACACCAGGACTTCACTTTATCAACACCAGGACTTCACTTCATCAACACCAGGACTTCACTTCATCAACACCAGGACTTCACTTCATCAACACCAGGACTTCATCAACACCAGGACTTCACTTTATCAACACCAGGACTTCACTTCATCATCACCAGGACTTCACTTCATCAACACCAGGACTTCACTTCATCAACACCAGGACTTCACTTCATCAACACCAGCACTTCATCAACACCAGCACTTTGTCAGCACCAGGACTTCATCAGCACCAGGACTTCATCAGCACCAGGACTTCAGAAGTCAATTTTTACTTGTTCCCTACAAGGTACGGTTCTGTCACCCATTGTTTTCATTTTTTATACAAACAGTTAAGCCAGCGCTGCATCTGACAGCACTGCATGATAAAGTTCTCTGATGTTCTGCTCTTGGAGATTTTTTAGATTTTATATTCTCTTCTAAGGTTTTTAGGGTGTTTTTTTTCGCGGGGGGGGGGGGGGGGTAAATAAAAATGTAGAGATTAAAAGTGTAAAAAAAAAAAAAGTTACATGAAAATAGTGTGCAGAATGAAGGCCTTGTAAGGTTAGTGTAGTATTGTACACTGATGTGTGATGACTTCTTTCTGGATATTTTTTAAATCATTTAGTTTTTTTGAATGGCTTGCTCATCACCTATGCAGATGTCTTTTTGAGAGAATAATGTTTTCCTGTTTGTATGATTTTCAGGATCTTCACCAGAATTTGTTGATCACAGCAACTTCTTCATCACCCCAAGGACTTTTACTTCACCAAGATAACTTCATCACAGGTCTTCTTCACTGCTACAAGGACTTCTTCATTGCCACAAGGACTTCTTCACTGCTACAAGGACTTCTTCACTGCTACAAGGACTTCTTCACTGCCACAAGGACTCCTTCGCTGCTACAATGACTCCTTCGCTGCTACAAGGACTCCTTCGCTGCTACAAGGACTTCTTCACTGCTACAAGGATTTCTTTACTGCTACAAGGACTTCTTCACTGTTACAAGGACTTCTTCACTGCTACAAGAACTTCAGTCTTTATCATCACCAGGACTTCAGTCTTCAACATCACCAGGACTTCAGTCATCATCATCCCCCCCCAAAAGTCTTCAAAAGAACCTCTTCATCATTGCAGGGACTGTTTTATCACCACAAGGACATTTTCATTACTGCAAATTTTTCTTCATCACTACAAGAACTTCTTCATCGCTGCAAAAATTTCTTCATCACTGCAAAAATTTCTTCATCACCACAAAAACTTCTTCATCACTGCAAAAAACTCCTTTATCACTGCAAGGATGCCTTCATTGCCAGGACTTCAGAAATTTATCATCTTTTACTGGTTCCCTTCAAGGTATGGTTCTGTCGCCTGTCCTCTTCATTCTTCATCAATTTTAATTGTAACAGATGTGATAAGCACACTGTTGATAAAGTACCTTGATGACACTGCTCTTGGAGGCTAATGAAATCGGTGGTGTGTATATTCTAAATAAGTTTAGTTTTCTATAGGTAGAAATATACTGAATAAAATTGTTAAAATGTGTTGCAAGAAAGTAAAGTGTATGAAGTCAGGGTGCATTACTATCATACTGTATTATAACCCTGTATGATTTGTTTCTTCTTCATGTCATTTTATTCAAAACGTTAAAAAAAATGCCTTGCTCATAAGTTGCTGCTATTTTTTCTCTTGAGGTAGTAATGTATTTTGGTTTGTTGTTTTGACAGAATCTCATCATCACAGGAACGTTCATCATCTCTCAGACTTCAGTCATCATCAATAAATGAACTTGATCACCCCCAGGACTTCATCAACACCAGGACTACACTTCATTAACACCAGGACTTCATCATCAACAGGACTTCATCAACACCAGCACTTCACTTCATCAACACCAGGACTTCATCAACAGCAGGACTTCACTTCATCAATACCCAGGACTTCATCAGCACCAGGACTTCACTTCATCAACACCAGGACTTAACTTCATCAACACAGGACTTCACTTCATCAACACCAGGACTTCACTTCATCAACACCAGGACTTCACTTCATCAACAACCAGGACTTCATTTCTTCAACACCAGGACTTCAACTATACCAGCACTTCATTAACACCAGCCCTTCATCAACACCAGCACTTCTTCAACACCAGGACTTGTTCAACACCTGGACTTCATCAGCGCCAGCACTTCATCAACACCAGGACTTCAGAAGTCAGCTTTTACTTGTTCCCTACAAGGTACGTTCTGTCACCCATTGTTTTCATTTTTTATACAAATAGTTAAGCCTGTGCTGCATCTGATAGCACTGCATGATAAAAGTTCTCGGATGATACCGCTCTTGGAGATTTTTTAGATTTCTATTCTCCTCTAAGGTTTTGGGTTGTTTTAAAAAGATGATTGGGTGGGGGGGGGGGGGGGGGGAGGGAGGAGTAAATAAAAATGTAGAGATTAAAATTGTAAAAAAAAAAAAGTTGTGTGAAGATAGTGTGCAAAATGAAGGTCTTGATAGGTTAGTGTAGTATTGTATACTGATGTGTGATGACTTCTTTCTGGATATTTTTTAATGCATTCAATTTTTGAATGGCTTGCTTCATCACCTATGCAGATTTGTCTTTTTTGAGAGGATAATGTTTTCCTGTTTGTATGATCTTCAGGATCTTCACCAGAATTTGTTGATCACAGGGACTTCATCAACATCGTAAGCACTTTTACTTCACGGAGATAACTTCATCACAGGACCTCTTCATTGTCACAAGGACTTCTTCACTGTTACAAGTACTTCTTCACTGCTACAAGGACTTCTTCACTGCTACAAGGACTTTAGTCGTCATCATCACCAGAACTTCATCATCACCAGGACTTCAGTCTTCAACATCACCAGGACTTCAGTTGTCGTCATCACCAGGACTTCAGTTGTCATCATCACCAGAACTTCAGTCGTCATCATCACCAGAACTTCAGTCGTCATCATCACCAGGACTTCAGTCTTCTCATTTCCCCCCCTCAAAAAGTCTTCACAAGGACCTCTTCATCATTGCAGGGACTGTTTTATCACCACAAGGACATCTTCATCACTGCAAAAACTTCATCACTGCAAAAGTTTCTTCGTCACTGCAAGGGTACCTTCATTGCCAGGACTTCAGAAATTTATCATCTTTTACTGGCTCCCTTCAAGGTACGGTTCTGTCGCCTGTCCTCTTCATTCTTCATGCAATTTTGATTGTAACCGATCTGAGACCACACTGTTGATAAAGAACCTTGATAACATTGCTCTTGGAGGCTAATGAAATCGGTGGGTGTTATATTCTAAATAAGTTGTTATTCTTATGTAGAAATATACTAAATAAAATTGTTAAATGTGTAGCAAGAAAGTAAAGTGCATGAAGCTGGGGTGCATTACTATCATACTGTATTATAATCCGTATGATTTTTTCTTCTTCATGTCATTTTATTCAATTAAAAAAATACCTTGCCCATTAGCCACTCCTATTTTTTTCTCTTGAGATAGTAATGTATTCGGGTTTGTTGTTTTGACAGAATCTCAGCACCAGAAGAACATTCATTATCTCTCGGACTTCAGTCATCGAACTTGATCACCCCTAGGACTTCATCAACACCAGCACTTCATCAACACAGGGTCTACACCGACTCATCAACACAGGGCTTCATCAACACCAGCACTTCATCAACACCAGGGCTTCATCAACACCAGCACTTCATCAACATCAGCACTTCATCAACACCAGGACTTCATCATCAACACCAGCACTTCATCAACACCAGGACTTCTTCAACACCAGGACTTCACTTCATCAACACCAGGACTTGTTCAACACCAGCACTTCATCAACACCAGCACTTCATCAACACCAGGACTTCAGAAGTCAGCTTTTACTTGTTCCCTACAAGGTACAGTTCTGTCACCCATTGTTTTCATTTTTTATACAAACAGTTAAGCCTGTGCTGCATCTGATAGCACTGCATGATAAAGTTCTCGGATGATACTGCTCTTGGAGATTTTTTAGATTTCTATTCTCTAAGGCTTTTGGTTGTTTTGAAAATAAAAATTTTTTTTTTGGGGGGGGGGGGGGGTGTAAATATAAATGTAGAGATTAAAACTGTTAAAAAACCCAAAACAACCCATTGTATTAAGATGTGTGCAGAATGAAGGTCTTGATAGATTAGTGTAGTATTGTACTCTGATGTGTGATGATTGTTTCTGGATATTTTTTAAATCATTCATTTTGGAATGGCTTGCTCATACTTATACAGATTTGTCTTTTTTAGAGAGATATGTTTTCTGTTTGTATGATTTTCAGGATCTTACACAGAATTTTTGATCACAGGCAACTTCTTCATCACTGCAAGCACTTTTACTTCTACAAGATAACTTCATAAGTCTTCTTCACTGCTTACAAGGATTCTTCATTGCCACAAGGACTTCTTCATTGCCACAAGGACTTTTTCACTGCTACAAGGACTTCTTCACTGCTACAAGGACTCCTTCACTGCTACAAGGACTCCTTCGCTGCTACAATGACTTCTTCACTGCTACAAGGATTTCTTCACTGCTACAAGGACTTCAGTCTTCATCATAAGGATTTCAGTCTTCAACATCACCAGGGCTTCAGTCGTCATCATCACCAGGCTCCAGTCATCATCACCAGGACTTCAGTCTTCAAAAAGACCTCTTCATCATTGCAGGGACTTCTTTATCGACACAAGGAAATCTTCATCACTGCAAAAACTTCATCACTTCAAGGATGCCTTCATTGTCAGCACTTGAGATATAAATCATCTTTTACTGGTTTCCTTCAAGGTATGGTTCTGTCGCCTGTCCTCTTCATTCTTCATACAATTTTAAATGTAACAGATCTGATAGCACACTGTTGATAAAGTACCTTGATAACACTGCTCTTGGAGGGTAATGAAATTGATGGTGTGTATATTCTAAACAAGTTAAACAGTTTTCTATAGATAGAAATATACTGAATAAATTTGTTAAAATATGTAGCAAGAAAGTAAAGTGTATGAAGTCGGGATGTATTACTATTACACTGTATTATGGTTCCATATGATTTGCTTCTTCTTCATGTCATTTTATTCATAAAAAAATTCTTTTTAATTGTCTTGCTCATAAGTTGTTTCTATTTTTTCTCTTGAGATAGTAATGTATTTTGGTTTGTTGTTTTGACAGAATCTCATCATCACAGGAACGTTCATCATCTCTCAGACTTCAGTCATCATCAATAAATGAACTTGATCACCCCAGGACTTCATCAACACCAGGACTTCACTTTGTCAACACCAAGACTTCATCAACACCACGACTTCATCATCACCAGGACTACACTTCATCAACATCCGGACTTCACTTCATCAACACCAGCACTTCATCAATACCAGCACTTCACTTCATCAACACCAGGACTTCATCAACACCAGGACTTCATCAATACCAGCCCCTCATCAACACCAGGACTTCATCAACACCAGGACTTCACTTCATCAACACCAGGACTTCATCAACACCAGGACTTCACTTCATCAACACCAGGACTTCACTTCATCAACACCAGGACTTCACTTCATCAACACCAGGACTTCACTTCATCAACACCAGCACTTCACTTCATCAACACCAGCACTTCAGAAGTCGGCTTTTACTTGTTCCCTACAAGGTACAGTTCTGTCACCCATTGTTTTCATTTTTTATACAAACAGTTAAGCCTGTGCTGCATCTGACAGCACTGCATGATAAAGTTCTCTGATGTTCTGCTCTTGGAGATTTTTTAGATTTTTATTTTCCTCTAAGGTTTTTGGTTTTTTTAAAAAAGATAACTTTAGGGGGGGGGGGGGGGGGGGGTAAATAGAAATAAAATGTAGAGATTAAAATTGTAAAAAAAAAAAAACCCATTGTATAAGATAGTGTGCAGAATAAGGTCTTGATAGATTAGTGTAGTATTGTACACTGATGTGTGATGACTTGTTTCTGGATAATTTTTAATGCATTTAATTTTTGAATGGCTTGCTCTCACTATGCAGATGTCTTTTTGAGAGATAATGTTTTCCTGTTTGTGTAATTTTCAGGATCTTCACCAGAATTTGTTGATCACAGGGACTTTTTCATCACTGCAAGGACATTTACTTCACCAAGATAACTTCATCACAGGTCTTCTTCATTGTCACAAGGACTTCTTCACTGCTACAAGGACTTCTTCACTGCTACAAGGACTTCTTCACTGCTACAAGGACTTCAGTCGTCATCATCACCAGGGCTTCATTCGTCATCATCACCAGGACTTCATCTTCACCAGGACTTCAGTCCTTATCATCCCCCCCCCTGCCAAAAGTCTTGAAAAGAACCTTTTCATCATTGCAGGGACTGTTTTATCGCCACAAGGAAATCTTCATCACTGGAAAAACTTCTTCATCACTGCAAAAATGTCTTCATCACTGCAAAAACTTCCATCATTGCCAGGACTTCGGAAATCATCTTTTACTGGTTCCCTTCAAGGTATGGTTCTGTCGCCTGTCCTCTTCATTCTTCATACAATTTTGATTGTAACAGATCTGATAGCATGCTGTTGATAAAGTACCTTGATGACACTGCTCTTGGAGGCTAATGAAATCGGTGGTATGTATATTCTAAATAAGTTGAGTTTTCTATAAGTAGAAATATACTGAATAAAATTGTTATAATATGTAGCAAGAAAGTAAACTGTATGAAGTCGCGGTGCATTACTATTACACTGTATTATTGTCCCATATGAGTTTTTTCTTCTTTAATGTCATTTTATTCAAAATTTTTTTAAAATAGCCTTGCCCATTAGCCACTCCTATTTTTTCTCTGAGGTAGTAATGTATTTTGGTTTGTTGTTTTGACAGAATCTCATCACAGGGACGTTCATCATCTCTCAGACTTCAGTCATCATCAACAAATGAACTTGATCACCCCAGGACTTCATCAACACCAGGACTTCACTTCATCAACACCAGCACTTCATCAACACCAGGACTTCACTTCATCAACACCAGCACTTCATCAACACCAGGACTTCACTTCATCAACACCAGGACTTCATCAACACCAGCACTTCATCAACACCAGGACCTGTTCAATTACCAGGACTTCATCAACACGCACATCAACACCAGACTTCATCAACACCAGGACTGTTCAACCCAGGACTTCATCAACACCAGGACTTCATCAACACCAGGACTTCATCAACACCAGGACTTCATCATCAACACCAGAACATCATCAACACCAGCACTTCATCAACACCAGGACCCGTTCAACACCAGGACTTCATCAACACCAGGACTTCATCAACACCAGGACTTCATCAACACCAGGACTTCATCATCAACACCAGAACATCATCAACACCAGCACTTCATCAACACCAGGACTTCAGAAGTGAGCTTTTACTTGTTCCCTGCAAGGTACGGTTCTGTCACCCATTGTTTTCATTTTTTATACAAAAGTTAAGCCTGTGCTGCATCTGATAGCACTGGTGATAAAGTTCTCGGATGATACCGCTCTTGGAGATTTTTTAGATTTCTATTCTCCTCTAAGGTGTTTGGTTGCTTTAAAAAAAGTAATTGGGGAGAAGGGGGGGGGGGGTCAATAAAAATATAAATGTAGAGATTAAAATTGTAAAAAAAAAAATTGTATGAAGATAGTGTGCAGAATGAAGATCTTGATAGATTAATATTGTACACTGATGTGTGATGACTTCTTTCTGGATATTTTTTAATGCATTTCATTTTTGAATGGCTTGCTCATCACCTATGCAGATGTCTTTTTTGAGAGAATAATGTTTTCCTGTTTGTATGATTTTCAGGATCTTCACCAGAATTTGTTGATCACAGGGACTTTCATTATCACTGCAAGGACTTTTGCTTCACCAAGATAACTTCATCACAGGACTTCTTCACTGCTACAAGGACTTCTTCACTGCTACAAGGACTTCTTCACAGCTACAAGGACTTCAGTCTTCATCATCACTGGGACTTCAGTCTTCACCATCACCAGAACTTCAGTCTTCATCATCCCCCCCCCCCTCCTCCCAAAAGTCTTCAAAAGGACCTCTTCATCATTGCAGGGACTGTTTTATCGCCACAAGGACATCTTCATCACTGCAAAAACTTCATCACTGCAAAAGTTTCTTCATCACTGCAAGGATACCTTCATTGCCAGGACTTCAGAAATTTATGATCTTTTACTGGTTCCCTTCAAGGTACGGTTCTGCTGCCTGTCCTCTTCATTCTTCATACAATTTTAAATGTAACAGATCTGATAGCACGCTGTTGATAAAGTACCTTGATGACACTGCTCTTGGAGGCTAATGAAATTGGTGGTGTGTATATTCTAAATAAGTTGAGGAGTTTTCTATAGGTAGAAATATACTGAATAAAATTGTTAAAATGTGTATCAAGAAGGTAAACTGTATGAAGTCATGATGCATTAATATTACACTGTATTATGGTCCCATATGATTTTTCTTGTTCATGTCATTTTATTCATGAACATTTTTTTTATATTTGTCTTGCTGCTTCTATTTTTTCTCTTGAGGTAGTAATGTATTTTGATTTGTTTTGACAGAATCTCATCATCACAAGAACTTTCACCATCTCTGGGACTTCATTCATCATCATCGCCTGAACTTCCTCGCTCTCAGGACTTCATCAACACCAGGACTTCACTTCACCAACACCAGGACTTCACTTCACCACACCAGGACTTCATCAACACCAGGACCAACAACACCAGGACTTCATCAACACCAGGACTTCAACAACACCAGGACTTCATCAACACCAGGACTTCATCAACACCAGGACTTCATCAACACCAGGACATTCATCCACACCAGGACTTCAACAACACAACACCAGCACTTCATCCACACCAGGACTTCAGAAGTTATTTACTTGTTAGCAAGGCATGGTTCTGTTTTATTTATTCATTTAGTTATGTTTTTTGAGGATAATGAAATAGGCATTTGTGTGTTAATTTACATCCAGTCCCAGTGTGTGGGCAGTTTTGTAAATTTTGGCATACGTTCCACCAGCACACAGTAGCTTACTCTTCCAAAAAAATGCAACAAGTTTTAACGTGTGCACAAGATGTTCTGCGTGTGTTCGCACACAGGACTTTAGTGTATAGTCTTGTCCAAAGGACTTTTGGGGGAGTGGAGTTGGCACTGGTAACTACTAGGTAAAAAAATCCCCTTGAACGGGATTTGAACCCAGGTCAGCAGATCATGGGCGCAATGTGTAACAATCTAACCACCAGGCTATCTCGTTCCTCCATTGTCACCCTTTGTATTAATTTTTTTAATGCAGTTTAGACTGTACTGGAGCTGATTCTCTCTCTCTATATTCCTCTCTCTCCCTCTCTCTGTCTCTGTCTTTGTCTCTGTCTGTCTTTCTCTCTGCGCGTTCCCTTACAGGGTGGGGTACTTACAGCCTGGTCTTTCTCTTTGTATTTTGAGATTTTTCAGGATATCTGCCCACTGGCTTCAGCTAATAACATTCCAGTTCAGACCACCGTGGTTTTTCTATACAGGATGCATTCTGGGTATGTTCATAATTTCATAACCTACCAAAGACGTACCTGAACTATGGGATCTTTAATAAGCAAATTTGATCTTCTGCATGCATATATACACAAAGGGAATAAAGGCACTGGCAATTCTGCACTTGGAGTTGATCTGGGAGATAGTAAAAAAAAACAAAAAAAACAAAAACACAGCCTCGAGTCACCAGACACTGTCACCAAGATTAAAACTCAGAAGTCAGATTATGTTAAGACAACCACTTAGCTATAGCACCCATCATGGATCTGGTGATAAAGTTCTCTGAGGACACTGCTGTTGGAGATTTGTTACATCTATATTCTGTATATTTCAAAACAAGTTGGAGGCTGGTTGGGGTTTTTCTGGATTTTTTTTTATTCATTTATTTTTTTTAATGCTTCCTCATTACTTACACAGAGCTATATATTTTTTAGAAAATCATATTCCTATTCATATTTTTGCCAGGTCTTCATCTCCACCAGAATGTCATGATGGCAAGCACTTCTTCATCACTGCAAGGGACTTCCACATCACTGCAAGGACTTCCATGTCACTGCACAGACTTCCACAATGCCAAAAGTTCAAAAGTAAAATTTTACTTGTTCTCTTCAAGGTATGGTTCTGTCGCCTATCGTTTTCATTACTTGTATAGAGGATTTGATTTTCCTGAATCTGATGCAACAATGCTGATGAAATACCTTATGGGACAGCTCTTAGAGTTTGGTCACATTCACTTTCTGTATCTTCTAAAGAAGTTGAGTTTTTTCTTAACAGAAATGTTCTTCATAAAGTGGTAAAAAACATGTGGCAAGTAATTATTATGTATGTTATGATACAGTTTATTGTTAAACGGTACTGTGTTCTGTCAGTATTTGTTTCTTCTTTCTTTATGTTTTATTATTTCATTTTAAATGCCTATTTACCTACTCTACTGTCTCTGTTTTGGGATTAATGACATATTCCTGATTGTATTTTCTGCAGGTCTTCATCATCACAGGGACTTCTTGGTTCTTCATCACCTGGACTTTTCTGTTGCCAGGATTCCTGGATTTCTTCATTACCATGACTTTGAAACTACTTCATCACGACAAGGACTTCTTCATCACTGCAAGGACTTTTTCATTACTGCAAGGACTTCTTCATTGCTGCAAGGACTTCTTCATCACTGCAAGGACTTCTTCAATGACTTCTTCATCGCTGCAAGGACTTCTTCATCACTGCAAGGACTTCTTCATCGCTGCAAGGACTTCTTCATTGCTGCAAGGTCACCATCCTTGCCAGAACTTCATTAAAGTCATTTACTGGTTCCTCTCAAGGTATAGTTTTATTCTCTTGATTTTTTTTTATACAAAAGATTGTTATTGTACAAGATTTTTTTTTATACTTTGGCAAGAGCTCCGAGGTTCACCAGTGGTGAGATTTTGCATAGGCAACCCTTTGCTCACCATCAAAGTTGCTGCATTCAGGCCTGGAGGATGAAAAGTAAAGTCACGTGATTCAGGATCTGTTCTGTTTTTTGTTGTCGTCTGCGATTGCTTTAGTCACCATTATGGTTGCCGTGTTCTGATCGGGGATGATGTCTAAACATGACACCTGTGTGCATACATCTTTTAAAATGTTGTCCTCTGTTTATACCAGCACAAAATGGACTATGATTCTGAAAGGCAAGATGTTCTGCATGTATTAGCGCATAGGGCCTTGGTTTATAGTCTCATTCAAAGTACTTTTTGGGGAGAGTTGTCAGTACTGATGCTAACTCCAGGGTAAAATCCCTGAAATGGGTGTCTCCATGGTGGCTTGATCCCACACCACCAGAGCTGGAGGATGAAAAACACAAGCACAACACTCTTAACCACTAGGCTGTCATGCCCTTCAGTATCATGTATATACTTTTTTTTTTATATGTAACATCTCATAAAAAGTGGGTGTTTTCTGCATAGAAGTCTTAATGTATCAATGCTGTATTGCACCATTTTCTGTGGTAACTTTTTTCATATTTCAAGGTTATTGTAATCTTTGCTTTATGATTAATGCATATTTTTTTTCTGTTTGAGATCATAAAGATAATCATGATTTTTATCATCCTCAGGCCTTCCCACCAGGACTTCAGAACTCTACCCATCACCAAGACGTCATCTTTTTCAAGTCTTCAACACCTGCCTTGTTGCCAAGACTTCATCATCACTGAGTCTTCTTCAGCATCAAGACTTCATTAACGCAGATACTTCATAAACATCAACACTTCATCAGTACCAGCACCAAACTTCAACAACATCAAAACATCTTTCATGCCAAATTTATCACTGGGACTTTTCTAATGCAAAGATTTCATTGTTAATAAGAGTTCAACAGTGCCTAGACTTCATCTTCATGGGGACTCAATCATCAGGCTAGGGAACATGATTTTTTGTCATACTTAATCTTTCTTTTTGGTAATCATTTCTATGAAAACTTTTTTTTTTTTTAGTATAATTTTATTTCCCAGTTAGAGCTAAGGGGTTCACCTGTAGTGAGGATTTCACATGTGATCAACAGCCCCTGCCATTTTTAAAGTAGCTGCATTCTGATTTCATGGGTACAGTTAGCAATTGAACCTACCTACTTTGCCCAGACAGTTGGGAGATATCACCCTGATTTTTCAGGTGTTTCAACGGTTATGGGGTGGTTTTTTTTTTTACATACACAAGTCCATAAGCACACAAGTCTGACTTAGTCTTCTGTGAAAGACTTGACATGTATTTTGATTTTCCCATCCAACTTGGAAGAAAGAGCAAGGCTGGGAATCAAACTCAGAACTCAACAGTTTTCTTTTTCTGCAGATAATGTCTAAACCATCCAGCCACATTTTGTATGAAAATATTAAAGCCCTGCAGCCTTTTTTGGTGTAGCTGCTTAAACTTAGGAGTGAAAATTTTAAAGACATAGAAATACCATCTGCTTTTGGTGGGCAAACTTGGGAGTGAAAATTTTAAAGACATAGAAATACCATCTGCTTTTGGTGGGCAAACTTGGGAGTGAAAATTTTAAAGACATAGAAATACCATCTGCTTTTGGTGGGCAAACTTGGGAGTGAAAATTTTAAAGACATAGAAATACCATCTGCTTTTGGTGGGCAAACTTGGGAGTGAAAATTTTAAAGACATAGAAATACCATCTGCTTTTGGTGGGCAAACTTGGGAGTGAAAATTTTAAAGACATAGAAATACCATCTGCTTTTGGTGGGCAAACTTGGGAGTGAAAATTTTAAAGACATAGAAATACCATCTGCTTTTGGTGGGCAAACTTGGGAGTGAAAATTTTAAAGACATAGAAATACCATCTGCTTTTGGTGGGCAAACTTGGGAGTGAAAATTTTAAAGACATAGAAATACCATCTGCTTTTGGTGGGCAAACTTAGGAGTACAAATTTTAAAGACATAGAAATACCATCTGCTTTTGGTGGGCAAACTTAGGAGTACAAATTTTAAAGACATAGAAATACCATCTGCTTTTGGTGGGCAAACTTAGGAGTGAAAATTTTAAAGACATAGAAATACCATCTGCTTTTGGTGGGCAAACTTGGGAGTGAAAATTTTAAAGACATAGAAATACCATCTGCTTTTGGTGGGCAAACTTGGGAGTGAAAATTTTAAAGACATAGAAATACCATCTGCTTTTGGTGGGCAAACTTGGGAGTGAAAATTTTAAAGACATAGAAATACCATCTGCTTTTGGTGGGCAAACTTGGGAGTACAAATTTTAAAGACATAGAAATACCATCTGCTTTTGGTGGGCAAACTTAGGAGTGAAAATTTTAAAGACATAGAAATACCATCTGCTTTTGGTGGGCAAACTTGGGAGTACAAATTTTAAAGACATAGAAATACCATCTGCTTTTGGTGGGCAAACTTGGGAGTACAAATTTTAAAGACATAGAAATACCATCTGCTTTTGGTGGGCAAACTTGGGAGTACAAATTTTAAAGACATAGAAATACCATCTGCTTTTGGTGGGCAAACTTGGGAGTACAAATTTTAAAGACATAGAAATACCATCTGCTTTTGGTGGGAACAGTAATTTGTGTGTAAAATGAAGACGATCAACCATGGTGTTCACATGCCATTGTGTCCACATTCATGCATGCATACTGACTGACAGGCCCAGTTCCAAAGTTCTACTAACCCCAACCTGATATTAACTTGACACTTACTCTGACCCCCACCCTGCATGTGAACACACTGGCAGATGGATGCAATGGTACATGGACACAATGGTAGCTTTTCTGTCCGAAAACCAATAAAGAGGTCTGGGGAGGGATGGAATTTGAGAAATCATATATTTAAGAGTAAAGGAATGAGACATTTATTCTGAAAAAAAGGTAAAGGTGTCCCATAACCTAGGTGGTCGTAAGAGAGCGAGGCATCAGAGACCTTAGCTTCTCTAGGGGTCCAGCATATTAAGGGCGGCACCCATCTCCTTTCCCTTGCTGCTTTACCTTCCCTGACCCTAAAGAGGGCAGGTACCCATTGCCAGGACTTCAGAAATCAAATCATCTTTGAGTGGTTCTCTTCAAGGTAAGGGTCTGTCACCTATCCTCTTCATTCTTTATACAATTTTAATTGTACTGGATTGGATAGCACTCTGTTATAGTGTATCTTGATAAAACTGCTAGTGGAGTTTAATGAAATCAATGGTGTGTATATTCTAAATAAAGAGTTTTCTATAAGTAGAAATGTTTTTGAAATCAGAATAAAACTGTAAATTGTGTAGCAAGAAAGATTACATAAAGTTGGGATGCATTAATGTTAAACTGTTCTATGTTCTGTAATAAGTTGTTTCTTTTTTCTGTCATTTTATTCATTTCTTTTTGATCTGCCTTGCTCATAAGTCACTCCTATTTTCTCTCTTGAGATGGTAATGTTTTGTTGTGTTGTTTTTTTTGACAGAATCTGGTCTCACAAGAACTTTCATCTTCTCTAGGACTTCAGTCATCATCATTACCTGAACTTTGTCACCCTCAGGACTATCATCAACACCAGGACTAGAAGTCGGGCTTTTACTTGTTCCCTGCAAGGCATGGTCTGTCAACCATTTTTTTATTTTTTATACAGTCTAATCTGCACTTGATCTGATAGCACTGTGTGATAAAGTTTTCTGATGATACTGCTCTTGAAGATTTTGTTTTATTCACAGTCTCTATAACCTACAATTGGAGGATGAGGGTTGAAATGTGAGAATAGAATGTTAAAAAAAAAAATGTGGCAGATAATGAACAGAATGAAAGTCATGATACATTAGTAAAGTATTTTACTCTTGATATGTTATGGCTTCTTTTTTGATACTTTGAATATTTTTTATATTTATTATCTTTTTAAATGGCTATTTATTTTCCTACTCACGTTTGTCTTTTTTTTAATTAAAAAAAAAAGCTAATGTATTCCTACTTTGTATGTTTGCCAGGATCTTCGCCAGAATTTGTTGACCAGACCTAAAGGGACATCTCTTCATCTACTGCAAGGAGTTTGTCTTCACCAGGTAACTTCATCACAAGACTTCTTCACTGCTGCAAGGACTTTCATCCCAACGAAGCCTTCATCACCAGGACTTGAAAACCAACCTGTATTGCTTCTCTTCATGGTATGGTTCTGACACCTTTCTGTTCATTCTTTGTACACAGGACTTTAATTGTAATGGATCTGATACCACCTGATAAATACCCTGATGATACTGTCTTGAAGATTTTTTTTAACTGACACTCTAAATAATCTAAAAAGGTGATGGGTTTTTATAAATAGAAATGTACATAATGACATTGTAAAAAATTTGTAGCAAGAAAGAAGACAGCATGAAGTCAGTATGAAGAATTTTATACTGTGCAATGTTCAGTGTTTTGTTTCATCTTGGTCATTTATTTTTTTGTTTTTAACTGCCTTATAATGTGCTCCAATTTTCTTTTTTGAGATTACAATGTATTCTCATTTGTTTTGTTTTTGTTGTAACTTTAATTTTTTTTTGATATTCAAATTCCCTTCATTACAAAAAAACTTTCTTCATCATCATCCAGATTTCATCATTGCCTGGACTTTAGTCTTCATCTGATCTGGACTTAACACCAGAATTTGTTTTTATGTATGGTCACCAGCACTTCAGCACCACCAGAACTGCAGTCATCATCATCACCCCAAACTTCATCACCACCAGGACAACTTCATCTCCAGAACTGCTGTCTTCATCATCACCAGGACTTTAAAAGTTAATTTTAATTTGCTGCCTACAAGGTATGGTTCTGCCATGTATTGTCTTTATTATTATTATTATTATTTTTATTTTTTTTTATAGTATTACAGTTCTGGATGTGATAGGACTCTGTTGATAAAGTTCTCTGTTGGAGATGTGTGACATTGGCTTGTGTATTGTAAGGAAGTTTGATTTTTTTTACTGATGTAAATGGTAAAAATGTGTAGCAAGATAGAGGGCAGCATAAAATCATGATGCATTATTGTTACCTGTACTATAATATGTAATGATTTGTTTCTTCTTTCTTGATGTAATTTTGTATTCTATTTTTAAAAAATAGATTCAAGATAGTCATGTTTTTGTATGGTATGGTTGCCAGGATCTTTGTCAGAATTTTTGATCACAAGAATTTCTGAATTGCAGGGACTTCGTCTCAGGAAGGACTGTTTCATTGCTGCCAGAATGCCTGCATCGCTTCAAGGTCTCATCATGACTACAAGGACTATTATTGCCAAGACTTCAAAAGTCACTTTCAGGTATGGTTCTGTCGCCTTCCCTCTTCAATCTTTATAGATAGATTTAAAAATTTTTATTGGCCTGACCACACTGTTTAATAATTCCCTTTGAACCAGGTCTGTGAGGTTTGTGAACAAAAGTCATAATCTGTATACTCTAAACAAGTTGGAAGAGATTTCTATAAACGGAAATGTAATGAATAAAACTAATATGTGTAGCAAGAAAGCAGGCTACATAAAGTCAGAAGGCATTGATGTTAGACTCTACTATGTTTTGTGCTGATTTAGTTTCTTCTTTTTTTTTTTTAAAAAAAAAAAAAAGTTTTTATATGTCTTGCTTATCACTTAAACAGATTTCACTATTTTAAGATCACCATGTCTTCCCATTCGTATCATTGCTATGACTTTATGTTCACCAGTTTCATGATGGCCAGGACTTCATCAACACCAGGACTTCAGGAGTCAGCTTTTCACTTGTTCCCTGCAAGGCGTGGTCTGTCAACCATTGTATTTATTTTTTATGCAGTCTAGTCTGTACTGGATCTGATAGCACTGTGTGATAAAGTTTTCTGATGATACTGCTCTTGAAGGTTTTGTTTTATTCACAGTCTCTATAACCTACAATTGAAGGATGAGGGTTGAAATGTAGAGAATAGAAATGTGTAAAAAAAAAAAATGTAGCTAGATAATGAACAGAATGAAAGTCGCGATACATTAGTATAGTATTTTACTCTTGATATGTGATGGCTTCTTTTTTGATACTTTTTTATATTATTAATCTTTTTAAATGGCTATTTATTTCCTACTCACGTTTGTCTTTTTAAAATTAATTAAAAAAAAAAGATAATGTATTCCTGTTTGTATGTTGGCCAGGATCTTCACCAGAATTTGTTAATCACAGGGACATCTTCACCACTGCAAGGATTTTACTTCACCAGGATAACTTCATCACAAGACTTCTTCACTGCTGCAAGGAGTTCATCATCCCACCAATGCCTTCATCACCAGGACTTGAAAAACCAACCTGTATTGCTTCTCTTCATGGTATGGTTCTGACACCTTTCTGTTCATTCTTTGTACACAGGACTTTGAGTTGTAATGGATCTGATACCACCTGTTAAATACCCTGATGATACTGCTCTTGAAGATTTTTTTTAACTGACACTCTAAATAATCTAAACAAGATGATGGGATTTTTATGACTAGAAATGTACATAATGATGTTGTAAAAATTTGTAGCAAGAAAGAAGACAGCATGAAGTCAGTATGAGTGAATATTATACTGTGCAATGTTCAGTGTTTTGTTTCATCTTGGTCGTTTATTTTCTTTTTTTAACTGCCGTATAATCTGCTCCAATTTTCTTTTTTGAGATTACAATGTATTCTCATTTGTTTGTTTTTGTTGTAACTTTAATTTTTTAAAATTTTTTATACAAATTCCCTTCATTACAAAAAAACTTTCATCATCATCATCCAGATTTCATCATTACCTGGACTTTAGTCTTCATCTGCATCTGGACTTAACACCAGAATTTGTCTTTATGTATGGTCACCAGACTTCAGCACCACCAGAACTGCAGTCATCATCATCATCACTCAAACTTCCATCACCACCAGGACAACTTCATCTCCAGAATTGCTGTCTTCATCATCTCCAGGACTTTAAAAGTTAATTTTAATTTGCTGCCTACAAGGTATGGTTCTGCCATGTATTGTCTTTATTATTATTATTATCATTATTATTATTATTATTTTTTTATAGTATTGACAGTTCTGGATGTGATAGGACTCTGTTGATAAAGTTCTCTGTTGGAGCTGTGTGACATTGGCACTGTGTATTGTATAGAAGTTTGAGTTGTTGTTTTTTAATTTTTTTTTTTTTTTTTTTTACTGATGTAAATGGTAAAAATGTGTAGCAAGATAGAGGGCAGCATGAAATCATGATGCATTATTGTTACCCTGTAGTGTAATATGTCATGATTTGTTTCTTCTTTTTTGATGTAGTTTTGTATTCTTTTTTAAAAAATAGATTCAGGATAGTCATGTTTTTGTATGTGTATGGCTGCCAGGATCTTTGTCAGAATTTTTGATCACAAGAATTTCTGAATTGCAGGGACTTCGTCACAGGAAGGACTGTTTCATTGCTGCCAGAATGCCTTCATCGCTTCAAGGCCTCATCATGACTACAAGGACTATTATTGCCAAGACTTCAGAAAGTCAGCTTTCAAGGTATGGTTCTTGCCTTCCCTCTTCAATCTTTATAGATAGTTTTAAAAAATTCTATTGGGCCTGACACCACACTGTTTATAATTCCCTTTGAACCAGGTCTGTGAGATTTGTGAAAGTCATAATCTGTATACTCTAAACAAGTTGGAAGAGATTTCTATAAACGGAAATGTAATGAATAAAACTTAATATGTGTAGCAAGAAAGCAGGCTACATATAGTCAGAAGGCATTGATGTTAGACTCTACTATGTTTTGTGCTGATTTAGTTTCTTTTTTGTTTAAAAAAAAAAAAAGTTTTTATATGTCTTGCTTATCACTTAAACAGATTTCACTATTTTAAGATCACCATGTCTTCCATTCGTATCATTGCTATGACTTTATGTTCACCAGAGTTTCATGATGGCCAGGACTTCATCAACACCAGGACTTCAGGAATCAGCTTTTACTTGTTCCCTGCAAGGCGTGGTCTGTCAACCATTGTATTTATTTTTTATGCAGTCTAGTCTGTACTGGATCTGATAGCACTGTGTGATAAAGTTTTCTGATGATACTGCTCTTGAAGATTTGTTTTATTCACAGTCTCTATAACCTACAATTGGAGGATGAGGGTTGAAATGTAGAGAATAGAAATGTGTAAAAAAAAAATGTAGCTAGATAATGAACAGTATGAAAGTCATGATACATTAGTATAGTATTTTACTCTTGATATGTGATGGGTTTCTTTTTTGATACTTTTTAAAAAAATTATTAATCTTTTTAAATGGCTATTTATTTCCTACTCACGTTTGTCTTTTTAAAAATAAATTAAAAAAAAAAAGATAATGTATTCCTATTTGTATGTTTGCCAGGATCTTCGCCAGAATTTGTTGATCACTGGGACTTCTTCATCACGCAAGGACTTGTATCTTCACCACTGCAGAGAGTTTGTCTTCACCAGGATAACTTCAGCACAAGACTTCTTCATCACCACAAGGAGTTTGTCTTCACCAGGTAACTTCAGCACAAGACTTCTTCATCACCACAAGGAGTTTGTCTTCACCAGGGTAACTTCAGCACAAGACTTCTCACTGCTGCAAGGAGTTCATCATCCCAACGAAGCCTTCATCACCAGCACTTGAAAAACCAACCTGTATTGCTTCTCTTCATGGTATGGTTCTGACACCTTTCTGTTCATTCTTTGTACACAGGACTTTAATTGTAATGGATCTGATACCACCTGTTAAATACCCTGATGACACTGCTCTTGAAGATTTTTTTTAACTGACACTCTAAATACTCTAAACAAGGTGACGGGATTTTTATGAATAGAAATGTACATAATGACATTGTAAAAATTTGTAGCAAGAAAGAATACAGCATGAAGTCAGTATGAATGAATGTTATACTGTGCAATGTTCAGTGTTTTGTTTCATCTTGGTCGTTTTATTTGTTTGTTTTTAACTGCCTTATAATGTGCTCCAATTTTCTTTTTTGAGATTACAATGTATTCTCGTTTGTTTTGTTTTTGTTGTAACTTTAATTTTTTTTAATTTTTATACAAATTCCCTTCATTACAAAAAAACTTTCATCATCATCATCCAGATTTCATCATTACCTGGACTTTAGTCTTCATCTCCATCTGGACTTAACACCAGAATTTGTCTTTATGTATGGTCACCAGCACTTCAGCACCACCAGAACTGCAGTCATCATTATCACTCAAACTTCATCACCACCAGGACAACTTCATCTCCAGAACTGCTGTCTTCATCATCTCGAGGACTTTAAAAGTTAATTTTAATTTGCTGCCTACAAGGTATGGTTCTGCCATGTATTGTCTTTATTATTTTTATTATCATTTATTATTATTTTTTTTTTATAGTATTGACAGTTCTGGATGTGATAGGACTCTGTTGATAAAGTTCTCTGTTGGAGCTGTGTGACATTGGCACTGTGTATTGTAAGGAAAGTTGATTTTTTTTTTTTTTTTTTTTTTTTTTTTTTTTTTTTACTGATGTAAATGGTAAAAATGTGTAGCAAGATAGAGGGCAGCATGAAATCATGATGCATTATTGTTACCCTGTAGTGTAATATGTCATGATTTGTTTCTTCTTTTTTGATGTAGTTTTGTATTCTATTTTAAAAAAATAGATTCAAGATAGTCATGTTTTTGTATGTGTATGGCTGCCAGGATCTTTGTCAGAATTTTTAATCACAAAAATTTCTGAATTGCAGGGACCTTGTCTCAGGAAGGACTTTTTCATTGCTGCCAGAATGCCTGCATCGCTTCAAGGCCTCATCATGACTACAAGGACTATTATTGCCAAGACTTCAAAAGTCAGCTTTCAAGGTATGGTTCTTGCCTTCCCTCTTCAATCTTTATAGATAGTTTAAAAAATTTCTATTGGGCCTGACACCACACTGTTTATAATTCCCTTTGAACCAGGTCTGTGAGATTTGTGAAAGTCATAATCTGTATACTCTAAACAAGTTGGAAGAGATTTCTATAAACGGAAATGTAATGAATAAAACGTAATATGTGTAGCAAGAAAGCAGGCTATATAAAGTCAGAAGGCATTGATGTTAGACTCTACTATGTTTTGTGCTGATTTAGTTTCTTCTTTTTTTTTTATTAAAAAAAAAAAAAAGTTTTTATATGTCTTGCTTATCACTTAAACAGATTTCACTATTTTAAGATCACCATGTCTTCCCATTCGTATCATTGCTATGACTTTATGTTCACCAGAGTTTCATGATGGCCAGGACTTCATCAAGACCAGGACTTCAGGAGTCAGCTTTTACTTGTTCCCTGCAAGGCATGGTCTGTCAACCATTGTATTTATTTTTTATGCAGTCTAGTCTGTACTGGATCTGATAGCACTGTGTGATAAAGTTTTCTGATGATACTGCTCTTGAAGATTTTGTTTTATTCACAGTCTCTATAACCTACAATTGGAGGATGAGGGTTGAAATGTAGAGAATAGAAATGTGTAAAAAAAAAAATATGTAGCTAGATAAGGAGCAGAATGAAAGTCATGATACCTTAGTATAGTATTTTACTCTTGATATGTGATGGCTTCTTTTTTGATACTTTTTTTTATATTATTAATCTTTTTAAATGGCTATTCATTTCCTACTCACGTTTGTCTTTTTTAAAATTAATATAAAAAAAATGATAATGTATTCCTATTTGTATGTTTGCCAGGATCTTCGCCAGAATTTGATTGATCACAGGGACTTTTTCATCACGGCAAGGACTTGTATCTTCACCACTGCAGAGAGTTTGTCTTCACCAGGATAACTTCAGCACAAGACTTCTTCATCACCACAAGGAGTTTGTCTTCACCAGGGTAACTTCAGCACAAGACTTCTTCATCACCACAAGGAGTTTGTCTTCACCAGGGTAACTTCAGCACAAGACTTCTTCATCACCACAAGGAGTTTGTCTTCACCAGGATAACTTCAGCACAAGACTTCTTCATCATCACAAGGAGTTTGTCTTCACCAGGATAACTTCAGCACAAGACTTCTTCATCATCACAAGGAGTTTGTCTTCACCAAGATAACTTCAGCACAAGACTTCTTCATCATCACAAGGAGTTTTGTCTTCACCAAGATAACTTCAGCACAAGACTTCTTCATCATCACAAGGAGTTTGTCTTCACCAGGATAACTTCAGCACAAGACTTCTTCATCATCACAAGGAGTTTGTCTTCACCAGGATAACTTCAGCACAAGACTTCTTTACTGCTGCAAGGACTTCCTCATCCCAACGATGCCTTCATCACCAGGACTTGAAAAACCAACCTGTATTGCTTCTCGTCATGGTATGGTTCTGACACCTTTCTGTTCATTCTTTGTACACAGAACTTTAATCGTAATGGATCTGATACCACCTGTTAAATACCCTGATGACACTGCTCTTGAAGATTTTTTTAAACTGACACTCTAAATACTCTAAACAAAGTGATCAGATTTCTATGAATAGAAATGTACATAATGACATTGTAAAAAATTTGTAGCAAGAAAGAAGACAGCATGAAGTCAGTATGAATGAATTTTATACTGTGCAATGTTCAGTGTTTTGTTTCATCTTGTTGTTTATTTGTTTCTTTTTTAACTGCCTTATAATCTGCTCCAATTTTCTTTTTTGAGATTATAATTTTTTTTAATCTTTTTTTTTTTTTTTTTAAAGATTCCTTTCATTGAAAAAAAACTTTCATCATCATCATCATCCAGATTTCATCATTGCCTGGACTTTAGTCTTCATCTCCATCTGGACTTAACACCAGAATTTGTTTTTATGTATGGTCACCAGCACTTCAGCACCACCAGAACTGCAGTCATCATCATCATCACTCAAACTTCATTGCCACCAGGACAACTTCATCTCCAGAACTGCTGTCTTCATCATCTCCAGGACTTTAAAAGTTAATTTTAATTTGCTGCCAACAAGGTATGGTTCTGCCATGTATTGTCTTTATTATTTTAATTAAAAAAAAAAAAAGTATTGACAGTTCTGGATGCGATAACACTCTGTTGATAAAGTTCTCTGTTGGAGGTGTGTGACATTGACACTGTGTATTGTAAGGACGTTGAAGAGTTTTCTCTACTGATGTAAATGGTAAACATGTATAGCAAGATAGAGGGCAGCATAAAATCACGATGCATTATTGTTACTGTGTATTGTATAATGATTTTCTTCCTCCTGGATGTAATTAAAAAAAACATTTTTTCAGGATTCGAGATAGTCATGTTTTTGTATTTGTATGTTTGCCAGGATCTTTGTCAGAATTTTTTTATCACAAGAATTTCTGAATTGCAGGGGACTTGTTCGTCTCAGGAAGGACTTTTTCATTGCTGCCAGAGTGCCTGCATCGTTCAAGGTTTTATCATGGCTACAAGAACTTCTTCATCACCAGGACTTCCAAAGTCAGCTTTCAAGGTATGGTTCTGTCGCCTTCTCTCTTCAATCTGTATAGATAATTGAAAAAATTCTACTGGACCTGACACACTGTTAATGATGCCCTTTGAACCAGGTCTTGGAGGTTTGTGAAAGTCATAATCTGTATACTCTAAACAAGTTGAAGAGATTTCTATAAACAGAAATGTAAAGAATAAAGTTGTTAATTAACATGTGTAGCAAGAAAGCAGGCTACATAAAGTCAGACTGCATTAAAGTTAGACTCTACTATGTTTTGTGATGATTTAGTTTCTTTTTCTTTTTTGTTTTTTTTAAAAATATAATTTGTTTTTATATGTCTTGCTTATCACTTAAACAGATTTCACTATTTTAAGATCACCATGTCTTCCCATTTGTATCACTGCTATGACTTTATGTTTACCAGAGTTTCATGATGGCAAGGACTTCTTCATCACTGCAAGGACTTCTTCATCACTGCAAGGACTTCTTCATCACTGCAAGGACTTCTTCATCACTGCAAGGACTTCTTCATCACTTCTTCATCACTGCAAGGACTTCTTCATCCCAGGTACACCTTCATTACCAGGACTTCAAAAGTCAACTTTTACTGGTTAACTTCAAGGTATGGTTCTGTCGCCTATCAACTTTAATTTTATACAAATAGTTTTGAATGTACTGGATTTTTTTTTTTTTGGCTAGAGCTCCAAGGTTCACCAATGGTGAGATTTTGCACATGCGACCGTTTTTGCCTAACTTTAAGGTAGCTGCATTCCAGCTTCAGGGATGGTGTCTAAACTTGACACCTACATGCACATATTTTAAAGATTATATCATCCATTCCTACCAGCACGCAATATTGTGCTCTTCTGAAAGGCGGGAAGGGTTTTTAACATGTGCACAAGATGTTCTGTATGTGTTTGCACATGGGATCTTGATTTATAGTCTCATTTGAAGGACTTTAGGGGTGTATGTGGAGTCAGTGCCAGTGTTCCCTCCAAAGTACAAAAAAATCTCCTCCCTCCCATCACAGTTCCTTCCAGGGCAAAATGGTGTAAATTAATGGGTGTGTGTCTGCATGGTGGCTTGATCCCAGGCAGTCGTGTCATGAGTGCATTGCTCTGACTGTCACACTGCCATACAGGACCTGATACCTACCTCACTGTTTGTTAGGTGTCTGGATAACACTACTCTTGAAGGTGTGTGATACTTGTGATTCGTGAAATTGATGGTCTGTATAGTGTGAACAGGTTTTTTTATAAAAGGAAATGTACTGAATGAAATTGTAAACATATGTTGCAAGAAAGCAGAATGTATGATGCCATGATAAATTAATGTATACGTTGATGTAAAAGTGTGCAGTGTTCTGTGATGACCTGTTCCTCTTTTCTCGAAGTTTTTCTATTATTTCATTTTGAATGTCTTGCTCATAACCCCCTCCGCTGACACTGTTTTGGGATAATAACCTATTTCTGATAGTTTTTTCTCCAGGTCTTCATCATCTCAGGGGCTTCTTGGTTCTTCATCACCTGGACTTTTCCTCGTCCAGGACTCCTGGATTTCATCAGCAGCAGCACTTCCAAGGGACTTCTTTGTCACTGCAAGGACTTCTTCATCTTCAGGACTTCAGAAGTCACTTACTGGTTCCCCACAAGGTACAGTTCTATCACCTACCCTCTTGAACTCTCCTACAAATGTTATTGTAGAGGATTTTTTTGTACTTTGGCTAGAGCTCCAAGGTTCACTAGGGTGTATTTTTGTGTTGGCAACCGTTTGCCCACCACGAAGGTACTGGCATTCAGGCCTTGAGGATAAAGTCTGAACGCAACACCAGTGTGCATGCATTAAAAAAAATTGGTTTGATATTTCCTAGCGGCATACAAAGGGCAGCTCTTCAAAAGGCACGAGGCTTTGATATGTGTATCAGATGTTCTGCATGCATTCATACTCGGACTTCAGCTAGAATTGCATCCAAAGGACTTGTGGGGCAGTGGAGTCAGTAATTATATAATAATACATGGAATTTACATAGCGCTGTATCTTGCAAAAAGCAAATTAAAGCACTTGCATTTGACCTATATAACATAAAAGCAACCAATATCAATTAATAGTTTTAACAAATTTGAATGTACACACACATGCGCACACACACACACGCACACCACACACACGCAACACGCATGTGCACTGCACACACACGAACACACACACACACACATATAAAGGTTATACACATTGGCAGGGTGATGGGGATTTCAGATGTTAAAAAGGCAGGGACAGATAGGAGATGAAAACAGGAGGGGGAAATCTTAGGTTTGAAATAAGTGTGTCTTGAGGTTGGATTGAAAAGTACTGACGTTAATAACTCACAAGGGAAAATAAATTGTCAAATGGGCGTCTTGTCTTAGTGGTGGACTGAACCCCCCTGTCAGATTGTTCTTTCAATGGTTCAAAGCTTAATCTCTAGACTATCTCCCCTCCATCCCCCTCCCATACTGGATCTAATGACAACACTCTTGATTTATGAAGTGCTCTTTGGTGCTTATGCTGAAGATTTGGGAAAATGACACTATGTTTGAAATTTTTTTTAATCCAGTGATGAACTGAGACCTAGTTGTATAAAATTGTCAGAAGTGAGGAAGAACTGTCAGGTGATTTCTGTAAGGATCCAGACCCTGTTCCTGATGTTTTCATTGATGGAGTAAAGAAGAGTGTGTACAGGGATACAAATGATGATAACAGAAGTAAGGGGCAGTTTATGTAGTGCCAACTCAAAAGCTCTAAGTGCTTTACATTTTCCCGTATAGTTTTTCCCTGTAGATACTTAGCTGTTATTGTAATTAAATCTAACTGCAAAAACAGATCTTAAAAATAAGCACTGTCGGCCCAAATGTCCTTTATCCTTTGAAATGAAAAAAAACCTTTGAAATCTGCTTCCCCCCCCCCCACCACCACACACACACAAACACAACAACCCCGGAAGTTACTGAGAATTTATACTGCTGTTTTTTTTAGAGTGGGTGATTACTTTGTGATTTGTTGTCAGGGATGTCTGAATATTTAAAAAATGTATTGAATATAATTATTTAACAAATGTAATCAGTTATAGGTAGCATGCCTAAGAATTGAACAATGTATGAATATTGTATGAAAGGAAGATGGAAAGAAAATGAGAATGGTAACACCCATGTATGCAAAGTGTTACAAACATCTGTCTCAGTACTCTTCAAAAAAGGGTAGTGTCATCCTTACCTCAGTTCTGCTGTTGAAATAAAAATGAGTTTTGTTGACAGTGAACCAAAGGAAGGCAGGGGAAGGGAAAGAGACAGTAGGGAGTAATAATGGTAGAGAGTTGCATGGAATCATGATGAGAGGACCATTTTTGCAGAGGTGGTGAAGTTTGTATCAGTGTCATGTTTTATACTGTAATGAAATGTATCAAAGTTTGACAACATGAGCTACCCTGCGCTGTTGTTGTAATCATATATTTTGTTATATTATGTAAACATTTCTTTTTTAAAAAAGGTATTTTCTGCTTAGAAGTAACAATACAGTAATGCTACATCAATCCATTTTCTGTGGCAGTTTTTAATATTTAAAAGAATCATTGTTTTATGTTTAACACACATGCTTTTTGTTTGCTGAGATAACATAATTATGATTTTTATCATCCCCAGGACTGACCACCAGGACCTCACAACTGCACCATCACCAACATGTCATCTTTGCCAAGTCTTCAACACCTGCATCATCGCCAAAACTTCATCAATGCCAGAACTTTATCATCACCGAGACTTTATCATTACTGAGAGTCCTTCAACACAAGACTTCATCATCACTGGGATTTATTTCAATGCAAAAACTTCATTGATATTTAGAGTTCATCAAAGCGAAGACTTCATCATTTTTTAGGCTTATCATCACCAAAATATCTACATATACAGTGTCTCTTTGTGTGTACATGAGAGAGAGAAAGAACTCTGAACTCTGAAATGATTTAATGCACATCGGCCTTTGGCCACAATACATGTCGAGGTATAAGGGTGGAAAAAAAGGAAAACTTAATTAATCATGACTTCTCACAAGCTTTGCTTAGACCTTGGCAACACAATAGTATACACCCATGCATGCACGCATATAATGATGTGCTGACTGAGACCAAAAATGTGTACAAACACAGATCAGATACTTTCATTTATGCTGCCTCATACAAGACCACCTGAATCCAACATCATCTGGAAACAAAATTGATAATGATGCAATACTTAATATTGTTGCTATATAAAAAGATCATCAAGTATAACATACATGAGTTAGTTGAAATTTTCAGTATTCACAAACTGGTGTTTTCAAAAAAATAGTATCCATACCAGAGAGAGAGAGAGAAGTTTAGAGAAAGCTGCATTAGAAATGAGTAATTTACTTTGTGTTCCATGGGTAGAGTTCCAGTGTTGTCTGCCAGTGGTGAGGTTTTGCTTATTCAACTGCTTTTAGCCATCATTAAAGTAGTGGCATTCCGACTTAAGGATGGTGTCTAACCATGGCACCTGTTTGCATGTTTTTAAAAAATGTCCTACCAACACACAATGGCCTGGCTCTTACAAAATGGAATGGGTTTTCAACATGTGCACAAGATGTTCAGTGTGCATTCACATTGGGGAGGGGAGGGGGGCTCGGTTTATAGGCACATTTGACTGACTTTTGGAGGAGTTGAGTGAGTGCTGAAGAGTTTACTGGAAGGGAGAACCCCTGAATATGGGTGCTTTCATAATAATAATGAAAATGGAGTTTATTTAGCGCTATATCTTGCAAAAACAAAGAGTGCTTGCATTCAACCACTTCTTACACATGCAATCTATACCAATTTAGATTTGTAACAAAGTCAAATGTGCACACACACACACACACACACACACACACACACACACACACACACACACACACACACTACCACACGACAACACACACACGTACAACACACAGACACAACCACACTCACACACACGTACCACCGACACACACACACACACACACACACACACACACACACACACACACACACACACACACACACACGACGCAACACTACAACTACTCTCACTCACACACACACACACACACTCACACACTACTAATATACGTAGAGTACAGACACAACTCGCACCACACACCTACACACACACACACACACACACACACACACACACACACACACACACACAAACACTACATAACACAACACACACACAACACAACAGAACACACACTTAATCAACTCACTCACTCACTCACTCACTCACTCACTCACTCACTCACTCACTCACTCACTCACTCACTCACTCACTCACTCACTCACTCACTCACTCACTTTATTTTGTCTAATATCGTGTAATGTGAAAAGACAAAGGAAACACACACACGCACACACACACACACACACACACACACACACAGGTTTTACACCTTAGCAGGGTGGTGGATATTTCGACTGTTGAGAGCAGGGGCAGCTATAAAATGAAACAGGAGGGGAAAGTCTTAGCTTTGAAATAAACATGTCTTGAGGTTGGATTTAAATGTGTCATAGGTAGGCTTTTTACGAAGGGGGAGAGGGAAATGATTCTTTTGTGGTGGCTTGAACATGTCAGATGAAAAGTGTAAGGTTCTAACCAATAGATTTTTCCACCCCTGATTATCAGTTAGAGGGTGTTATGGATGTGTGTGTGTGTGTGTGTGTGTTGTAATTGCTGGAGGGAGGGAGAGCACAACGTTATGATTTTATTGGACAGGGATTTGAGGTATAGGGGTATGTGAGGAGGGGATAGAATGCATATTCACATAAGGAATTTTTAGGAAAAATTATGGTAAAGTTGGGGGGGAAAATAATTTGTTTTTATACCTAAATTTTTTTTCTTGTTAAAATAGATTTTTTTCTATGAAACTTTTTTTGGGGGGGGGGGGGGGGGGGGGGGAGTCATCCTTCAACTTGAGCTCCAGGGTTCATGTACAGAGAGATTTGCATATGCAACCATTTCCCTTCCTGACCCTCCAAATGATTAAGGTAGCTGCATTCTGCCTTTGGAGGCACAGTTGACAATAAATTTAACCTACCCGTTTTGCTAGGACACTCAAGAGATACCTCCTCCCTTTTCTTTCCCATTTTCAGCTGTCATGGGTTCTTTTGACATGCACAAGTCCATAGGGACACTGGTTTAGTCTTCTTCTCTAAAAGACGTAGAGATTTCTTTCGATTTTCCTGTTGAACTGTGAAGTAAAGGCAAGGTTGGCTGTCGAACCCAGAACCCCACAATTCACTTGTTAAACAGGTGAATGTCTAAACCGTCCTGTCACCTTCCTTCTTATCAAAAATGATTAAGCCCTGAAGTTTTTTTTTGCTGTTGGGGTGCAAACTTTTGAGTAAAAAAAATTAAAGTCATAGAAAAACCATCTTTCGGTGGGAAAAGGAAAATTTGTGGTTTAAAAAAACTCCATAGTGTCCACATACCATTGTGTCCTGATGCGTACATTCATGCATGCATACTGACTGACAGGCCCAGTCCCCAAGTTCTACTAATCCTAACCCTAACCTGATAATAACTTTACACTTACCCTGACCCTTACCCTGCATGTCAACACACTGGCAGATGGATGCAATGGTACATGGACACAATGGTAATTTAACTGTCCGGAAACCAGTAAAGAGATTTCAGGGAGGGGTGAAATTGAGAAACGTGAACATATAGGAAAAAAGGAATAGAATATTCAGGTTTACGGGAAAGTTTTTTAAACTAAAAAAAAAAAATCTGAATTCTTAGATTTTTAGAATGATGTAAGCATTCGTGTGCTTTTTTTCCATCTAGTCCCCTTGTCCATAGATTTTGTCAGCTGTTCCTACCATACACAATGGCCCCATACTTCCCAAAGGCAGCCAGAGGGGTGACTGTATATGTATGGAATGGGTAGAGGGGTCATGGGGGGGGGGGGGAGAGTTGAGGGAAAGGGGTGTTCAGGTTGACATAGGTTATGGATATTCAGGCCAGTGTGTGTGTGTGTAGTGTGTGTGTGTGTGTGTGTGTGTGTGTGGTGTAAGGAACCGTTTATGCTGCAAACAAATTGTTTATGGTGTTAGTACAGATTATCCCGGGGAGAGCAGCCCACATTTCACACAGAGAAATCTGTCATGACTAAGTGATATAAAATAGATAAATAAAATGAATTAAAAAAAAAAAAAGTAACGTAACACATTTGAAGCAACACTCTTGGTTCTAGTGTAAATTGCATTAGATACATAAAATGTGTGTGTGTTTAGCATGCACTACTGTGATTAAAAAAAGTATTTACATACTTATCATTCAGCACTCGATGCTTGCAACATCTGTTCACTAACCAGTTCCATCTTTCAGAAGATAGGCTTGTGATAACGTACAATTTGAGCAACATTGGTTATGTAACCGCATTATGATTAATAAAATGGTGGTGTGTTTAACATCACATACTGTGATTAAAAAAGTCATTTATCAGATCAGCTTTATCATTCAGCACTCGAATGCTTGCAAAACATCCTGTTCACACATTAAAACCAGTTCCATCTTTCAGAAGATAGGCCATTGCTTGCCCGTAGGGTCAAGAAACAAAAGTATTTTTTGAAAAGCATACACACTGGTGTTGTGTTTAGACATCATCCACAAGGATAGAATGCGACTACTTAAATGGTGGGCTAAAATGGTTTTACATGCCAAGAATTCACCATTGGTGAACCTTGGAACTCTAGCCAAGCAACAGCTAAACAAGAGAGAATTGGCTGTAAATTTAGGATCAGTGTACATTCACAATGAGTTTTGTACTGTGTAACACTTCCGCAGTCTTTGTGGTTGGGTATATAGTTCACACAATTGAAAAAAAAGTTTGTGGTGATTTGTTTGTTTTGAGACTACATTTGTCACTGACAGAATTATCTTCATCTAGAATCTGCATTGTACCAGTATGATGCATTTTGTGAAGGTTATTAAAAACTTTAAAAATCCAGGCCCTATTTTTCTGTTGAAGTACTTTTTGATGAAGACATGAAAGTTTTGGTGTATACTGATTGTCAGCATGATACATCTTTAATGAATAAAAATGTTATTGTAGGTGTACTATTTTTTGATAATGATGTGACAGGAAAATATTTTTCATCAAAGTGTTTAGTTTTCCATGTATTCGATATTGGAATTAATTTTCATCCTGCCATTATGGCATGTATTTTCACATTTTGTATTGTGAATTATTCACACCGGGGGAATAATTTTAGGTCGGTAACAGCTGGCACTGTGGTATAAATAATCTTCATTGCATTCATTCAGGCAGTAATTGATATTTTATCACAACACAGATTGTTTCAATTTTCTGTCATCTGTTTACATCCACTGGACCTTTTCACAGTCTGCTATAATCACCATTATTGGGTACAACAGCCAAGCGGATGAAGCAGAGGATTTCTAATTTTAACACTATCCCTATGTAAGGGAGAGAACTCCTTCCCTGTACACATGCCTGCTCATTGTATGCTCTGTTGCCCATATGTGGGTGCTACATAGGGAAAGGCTAGGAGATGGTTGGTAGTCCAATAGCGGGCAAGGAAAAGGTCAAGCATTTATTCTTTTGACTAGATGATCTGCATTTTGTTTGCTTTTACATAATTTAGTTGGTAAAAACAAAAGAATTTTTCGTCTGGCTATCTTCATCAGTAGATGGGTTTTTTTTTCAAGCTGCCCTGACCAAAATTTTTCAAATGTCATTTTGGAGATAAAATTAAAAAAAAAAATGTATATATTTTTTTTACTATTAAATGCAACAGATAATAATGTATACAATTTCTGTAGGCTAAATCTTGTAAAGTGAAAAAATCAAAGTGCTTAAACCAGAAGAGGCTGATTGCACTTTATTTAGTGATTCTTTTCTCCGCTATTATAAAAAAAAAAAGTGCCCAGTATGAATTGATGCAGTTTTTAATATGTAAAAGATTGCTACAATTATTCTGTTCTATGTTTATAACTTTTTTTTTTCCCTCATTGATGTTAATAGCTTTTTATGCTTATTTAAAACTGGTAAAAGATTGTTACAATTATTCTGTTCTATGTTTATAACTTTTTTTTAATCCCTCATTGATGTTAATAGCTTTTTATGCTTATTTAAAACTTTTCTTTGGACTTACTGATTAGGTAAAAGATTGTTACAGTTGTTGTTGTAACTTATAAAATTTATAACTTCCTTTTTTCTCCCTTTTTGCCATTAGTAGTTTTTTATGCTCATTTAAAAGATAGAATGGACTTAATTAGGTAAAAGATTGTTACAGTTGTTTTTGTTGTAAAATCTATAACTCCTTTTTTTCTCTCATTGCCGTTAGTAGCTTATTAAATTTTTTTTTTTTTATAGCTTATTTAAAAGACTTATTTTTGGACTGGACAAAACAATCTATTTTTTTGCGGATGTATCTTTTCATTGGTCCTTTAAGAATGAAACTGGTTTTCCAATGGGACTTGGAATTAGAGCTGTTGATTCATTGCTTGAGCATTGTGTGCGTGTGTGTGCGTGTGCGCGCGTGTGTTTTCTTCAATTATATGTCTCTTCAAAAAAGTGATATTAGACAAATGTGTGTGTTGTGTGTGTAATAAAACTTCAGAACTCTGTGTGTGTTTGTGTGTGAATGTGTGTGTGTGTTTTATTTATTTATTTATTCTTTTATATCAAGGATAATGGAATAAGCATTCATGTGCTTTTTTTTACATCCAGTTCCCGTGTGTATGCAGTTTTGTAAATGTCATCTGTTCCCACGGCATATGATGGCTTACTCTTGCGAAAAGCGAACAGGATTTAACATGCGCAAGATGTATATATAGTTTATAGTCTCATCGGAAGGACTTTTTGGGAGAGTGGAGTCAGCTCTGATGTTAACTCTAAGGGAAAAATTCCCACGAATGGGAATAGAACCCGAGTCTTTAACAAATCAAAATCAAAATTTTATTTCCAGTTGGTACATTAAGCAATAGATTTGCTTTTTTTCATCAAGCCATCTACCTAGCAAAAAAACAAACAAAAACAATGCAACAAACAAAAAAACAACAAAACAAAAAGAAAAAAAAAATCACTTGAACAAAAAGCTCGAAACCAAAGAACAGACAACTAAACAGAAATGAAGCAGCAAGCAAACGAGCAAAGTACAACCAAGAAAACCCCACCCAAAACTATTTAGCTACAACATTGTCACAACTCGTAACAACGAAAGGAACTGAAGAGAATACAATGATTATAATAATAATATCAACAATAGTGATAATAGCATGATAATAACACACTGTAAGACACGCTCCTTCACGTAGGCTACACACGCACGCACACATATACGCAACACATATACGCAACCCACTCGCGCACGCACGCACATGCACATACAAATCAAACATATACACACACACATGCACGCACACACACTTGCACTTATGTAAGCACATATCCGCACGCGCACATGTACTTGAGTTTTTGTTTTTGTTTTTTTAGTCATAGAAAAAAAAAAGTCGAACAATTATATCGGGTTACAATATCCTCCTTTCTTTTACATTCATACTTCATATAAGAAAGAAGAAACAAACAACAAACAACAAAGTTAAAACAACAAAACTTCTAAAAATTGAGGTACAATCTATCAACAAAAAAATCATAACATTTTAATACATAGGGAGGCGAAAAAATGTAAACGATTATCCACACACACACACACACACACAAGTTCGCGCTCATGTCATCAATAAACTTCATTCTAAAGGAAGTATATGCCTAATTTTAATTAAGTCATGTAACGGAACACAAGAGGAATCCATCCGCTGTAAGGCATATATATTGGGACATACATATTCTAATACCTTAAATCTTATGATTATGGTCACAAAAATCACTTTCATAACCATTTTGTAATCGTGATGGCACTCGACTCAACTCCTCACTTGGCACTCAACTCTCACTTCTGGGTCCGGGTCCTTAACCCACCCACACCCCGGTAACCGCTTCTACTGGCGGGCGAAACGTTGTGAGGGGCTGGTGCATTCTTACCCACCAGTAGGAGTCTTGGAGAGGAGATGGGCGCCACCAAGCTTCCTCAAGCCCACTGCAAGGACATGATGAGAAAAACAAAACAGAAAGACATGCCGGATCGGTCGAGGCCCGGATCAACAACGACCGCGCTACCCACTGCAAGCCTCCAGGGTGGGAGTGACAAGTGTGCTACTGGGGCAGAACCAACTCTAAAGCTTCCAGATAAAGGGGCAACCATTGGTACATGGAATGTAAGGACTCTGTACCAAACAGGAAGAGTACAGGAACTTACACATGAATTGCAGAGGTATAAATGGGACATCATAGGGCTTGCGGAAGTCAGATGGATTGGCTTCGGAGAAACAACCACGCAAGACGGCCACAAAATATGGTACAGCGGAGAAGAGAAACTACATCAACATAGAGTAGGCTTTATTGTCAGGAAAGAGATTGTGTCAAGCATCATCAGCTGCACACCAGTATCCAGCAGACTCATCTCAATCAGAGTTTCTGCAAAACCCCAGAATCTCACCATCATCCAAGTGTATGCTCCAACATCTGACTACGATGATGATCAGATAGAAGAATTCTATGAAGAACTTGAAAACGTCATCTCCAAAACGCCCAAAAAAGACATCCTTATTGTGGAAGGCGACTGGAATGCTAAGGTGGGACCTGATGCCTATGACACCTGGGCAGGAACCACAGGACGATTTGGACTGGGAGAAACAAATGACAGAGGACAGCGGCTGCTGGAATTCGCAAAGAAGCACAAACTGACTTTGGCTAACACACTCCACCCTCACAAGCCATCCAGAACATCAACCTGGCACTCACCAAATGGTCTGATTCATAATCAAATTGATTACATTCTGTCACCCCAAAGATTCAAATCCAGCATAAACAAGGCAAACACAAGAACATTCCCAGGAGCTGACATTGGCAGTGACCACGACCTTGTACTTACCACCATCAGGCTGAAACTGAAAGCAAAACAACAGCCAAAAAGCCCACGCATAAGATTCGACCTGGAAAAACTCAAAGACCCAACAGTGGTTGAGATCTTCCAAGCCAACATTGGAGGAAAGTTCGCCGCACTCACAGTCATCGACAATGATGTGGACACATTGGCCAACAACATCAAAGAAGTGCTAACGACAGCAGCAGAAGAAACATTAGGAAGAAGCAGAACAAAGAAACAACCCTGGGTGACAAATGAGGTTCTTGACCTCTGCGACAAAAGAAGAGAACTTAAAAAAAAAAAGTTCACAAGTCAAGAAGCTTACAAGAAGTACATGGATAGCCACAGAGAAGTGAGGAAAAAGATGAGAGAAGCCAAAGAAGCGTGGATAGAAGAACAATGCAACAACATCGAAGCTGGAATGACCAAGGGAAACAGCAAAACAGCTTACGACACTTTGAAAGCACTAACAAAAACCACACAGCCTAAAGCCTCTGTTATTGAAGACAAAGAAGGAAATCTTTTAACGGAAAACAATGCCATCCTCCAACGCTGGACAGAATACTGTGAGGGATTGTACAACTACCCACTACGCCCAGATACCAACATAGTTTTCTGACAAACCCCCTGAACACCAAGATAAAGACCCACCAATACTAAGGTGTGAAGTAGATGCAGCTATTAAACAATTGAAGAAGGGGAAGTCCCCTGGAATCGATAACATCCCAGCTGAACTCATAAAAAATGGAGGGAATGAAACAGCAAGGCGATTCACAGAACTTTGTCAGAAGATCCACGACACCAAAGAATGGCCAAAAGAATGGACACAGTCTCTTGTAATACCCCTGCCAAAGAAAGGAAACCTCAAGCAATGCCAGAACTACAGAGCCATCAGTCTCATAAGTCATCCTAGCAAGATCATGCTGCAGGTAGTCCTCAACAGACTGAAAAACCAAGCGGAAAAACTCCTGGCAGAAGAACAAGCGGGCTTTAGACCAAAACGCAGCACAATGGAACCAATTTTCAATCTGAGAATTCTGATAGAGAAGCATCTCCAACACCAAAAAGACTTGTACCACAATTTTATAGACTTCAAAAAGGCCTTTGACAGGGTATGGCATGACGGCCTCTGGCAAGTACTCAGGCACTTCAACATTGACAGCTGCCTAATTGAAGTCATCAAGGCTCTGTACGAGAACGCAAAAAGTGCAGTTTTCATGAACAATCACGTGGGCGAGTTCTTCAAGACCACGGTTGGGGTTCGCCAGGGCTGCCTTCTCTCACCTGTACTCTTCAACCTCTTCCTCGAAAACATCATGACAGAGACACTGCAAAACCACCACACTTCCATCTCCATTGGTGGAAGATCCCTTTGCAACCTCAGATTTGCAGATGACATTGATCTCATGGGCAGCAGCAAACAAGAACTGCAAATCCTCACAGACAATTTAACAGATCGAGCGAGCGCATACGGCATGGAGGTCAGTACAGAGAAATCAAAGATCATGGTCAACAGCGCGAGTAATAATACCACGGAAATAAAGATGAATGGAGAAATACTAGAAGAGGTGAGCCAATTCAAATACTTAGGCTCCATCCTAACAAAAGATGGCACATCAAACAATGAAGTGAAAGCTCGCATTGCAACAGCAACATCTGCTCTAGTCAGAATCGAGAGGATCATCAGAAGCAACAACATCAGCTTCTGCACCAAATACCACCTTTACAAATCCCTCGTGGTATCTATCCTCCTATATGGCTGTGAATCATGGACTCTGACAGCAGAGTTAGAGAGGAGAATCCAAGCATTCGAGAACAAGTGCCACAGAAGACTCCTCAAAATATCATACAAAGAACACAAGACCAATAACTACGTGAAAGAAGAAATCAAAAAGCGTGTGGGCCCCCAAGAGCCTTTGCTCTCCACCATAAAGAGGAGAAAGCTGATGTGGTTTGGTCACACCACAAGACACAACACCCTAGCAAAAACCATCCTGCAAGGAACAGTCGAGGGCAAGAGAAGAAGAGGCCGCCAAAAGAAATCATGGGTTGACAACATCAAAGACTGGACCGCCCAACCCCTGCAACACCTCCTACTAGCCACACAGGATCGTGAAGCATGGAAAAAGATCTCTGTTGCGTCTTCTCTCATGTCCCCCCTACGTCCTTTGGGACATGGGACTGAGTGAGTGAATCGTGATGGACATAGTTATTCAGCTTACTTGAAGATTAAAAGGTTACACAAAGTCAGCTACATTCAACACGTGATTATTAAATAGTACAAAATGTGAATAAAGCATTTCTCAATATGGATGGTAACATGTTTAGACAAAGGTGAGAGAGAGAGACAAGGCAAGGCAAATTCTTTTATTCGAGGATAATAGATAAACACTCGTGTGCTTTTTTACATCCAGTCCCCGCCCTTTTCAGGGATAACACCAAAATGAAAAGATACTAAACAATAAAACTATACGCAGAACCAAACGACATACAAGAAATAAGTACACTACATATGTAAGAAAAATGCGACAGTACACTACATATAATAAGGTAAGAAAAATGCACTCATTCAGAAGACGAAAATCAGAAGTCACAATAAAATAGTTTTGATTATTAAAGAAGGAAAAAAAAAAGAAAGAGAGAGAGAGTACACAGTACATTTTAAGCCAGGTAGTGTTGCGTACAATTTTCATCACTTAACACTATCTTTCTAGTTATATAGAAAATATACCATATGATAAATGTGATACGAAAAGTAAAATATTAAATATCGCTGTCTTTCGTTACTCGAGCCACTGAGGTCGGTGGTCTGGCATGGCTGAGGGAGATCGTGGAACTCGGCACATACAGAAAAAGATAATGAGCCTTTGTGGCATTAGGTGCAGCTCCTACCATCACCAGCAGTGACGGTGACGGGGAGTAGAGACCAGGTAGGTGGTGGAAGACCTGTCTGTGTCTGACACAGTGTGTGAAGTAGCCGGTGTCGGTGAACCAGCCACAGAGCACACTACACCCTGAACACAACCAGTGAGTCTCACTGATGATGCAGAATCGGCTGAGGACGAAAAAAGCTAGCTTAGCCTACCTGATGCCTGGCCGAACATCAAATTCAACCTGCCATGACTTGGTTGTTTTGCTGTGAAAGGCTGAAATTAGACCAGCTTAGAGGAAACGTGATGACTGTCCCCCCCCCCCCCCCCCCCCACCCCCCCACCCCTTAAAAAAAAATCTATTTGTATTCTTTTATATCGAGGATAATGAGTAAGCCGCTTGTGTGCTTTAAAAAAAAAATTACATCCAGTTCCCATGTTCATATGATTTTGTAAATTTTATCATCCATTTCTACTGGCGCACAATGCTCAACCCTTGCAAAAGGTGGAACAGGTTTTTAATTAACGTGTGCAAAAGAGATTCTGTGTGCGTTTTAGGTCAAGGGACTGATGGTGGTGGTGATGATGGTGATAATGATGATAATGGTGGTGATGATGGTGATAATGATGATGATAATGGTGATGATGAATCAAGCCGGTTAATGGGTCTGCTGCATCATCAAACCTGGCAGATCTGAGATCTTGTCTTCAACTGCCAAAATGATTGCAAGTCCAGTATTGCTTACAGCAAGAAACCTCCCAGTCACTAGGTTATCCTCCATATAAAAGAATAAAATAAAATAGGTCGTGATAAAGAGCGAGCTAAACGGCATCAGCTGAAGTGATCAGTGCATACTGGTGACTGTATGAACCTCAGTTCTGTGTCTGACACAGTGTGTGTAGTGCCCAGCAAAAAAGAACCGGCCACAGAGCACACTATACCACACACCAGTCTCGCTCTTGCCGAGTGGGTTGAGAAAGAAAGCTATGATCTACAAGTCGAGTGTGTTCACATCTAAGCCAAAAGTGTTAGTCTACAGTTAGGTAACATGGAAACTTTCTGCTATCAACAACACTTTAAATGCAAGGATTGTGAAATTGGGGACGGGATAGCTCAGTGGTCACAGCACTGGTTTTTCCTAAGCAGCAGCAAGCGTGGTTACCATTTGGCTGGGTGACCATTTGCGCGCCTTGGCTTCAGTACAGGTCCCCCAGCTGTAAATGGGTCACTGCCCTCTTTAGGGTCAGGGAAAGTAAAGCAGTGAGGGAGAGGAGATGGGCGCTGCCCTCAATATGCTGGCCCCTAAATCAAATCAATCAAATCAAATTTTTTCGAGGATAATGAATAAGCACTGATGTGTTTTTACATCCAGTCCCCGCCCTAATCAGGGATTACATCAATTTAAAAAACACCTTCAACTAAAAAACAATAATAACCAAAAAAAGGCCCAAAACAACAAGATAGACAAACAGAAGACAAGTTGTAAGGACAGAAGATAGAATAACTAAGGCGCAATACAGTGAACTAAAATTAATAATATTCAATCAAATGATCATTATAATAGAAAACAAAAACAAGGTGAAACCAGAAAATCTATAAGTAAGTAGAAGTTATAGCAAAAGCAAACAAGCAAAAGTAGTAAATAAAACAAGTTGGCTTTTGGATACATTATCCATCCATGATCTGTCAACAAAATTAGTCATAGGCCTAGAGATCATAATATTTTGGTAATAGAGGGGAGGGGGGGGGGGGGAAGCAGATCCACCAAAGCCCAAACAAATAAAACAAAATCGACAACAAAACAAGCAAGCAGAAAAAACAACAAAACCAACCTAGCCCCAAGAGAAGCTGAGGTCTCTGATGCCTTGCCTCCCTACGACCACATAGGTTATAGGACACCTTTACCTTTATTGTGAAATAATACCTAGCTACAGCGACTGATCAATCTGTAAAGACAAACACAGGAACAAGGAATCCATGAAGATTATATTGCATCCATCAGACACTGTTGATTGTGACTCCTGTGCCGATACAGATTACACTTTTTAGTTCATTAGATAAGACAATGTGTTAGGCTTGCGGACCTGTGGAAGAAAAAAATGTGTACAATCATAATAGCAATAAATTCACTTCTTCGTTTGTTCATTCTCTCTCTCTCTCTCTCTCTCTCTCTCTCTCCTCTCTCTCTCTCTCTCTCTCTCTCCTCTCTCTCTCTCTCTCTCTCTCTCTCTCTCTCTCTCTCTCTCTCTCTCTCTCTCTCTCTCTCTCTACACAACAGTGTGTC
>CM060329.1:27391183-27436183 GCA_030674155.1 Stramonita haemastoma
TAGCACAGACCTAGCTAGACCAAAAAGCTGTGTGTGTGTGTGTGTGTGTGTGTGTGTGTGTGTGTGTGTGTGTGTGTGTGTGTGTGTGTGTGTGTGTGTGTGTGTGTGTGTGTGTGTGTGTGTGTGTGTGTGTGTGTGTGCGTTGTAAACAAAGTGTCAATGCCTACATCAACGTGTTGTTATGTTGGGAAAGTTGTGTTATTTTGGAGGATTGCCTTCATCCATTGCAAAACTCCTAGCACTTGTAATCTCCATAGAAGAAGAGAAAAAAAATCCCTCTAAAGTCGGAATGTAGCTGCCTATAATATGGCGAGGTCTTTGAAAACAGTCATTCAGGCAAGCTTTTCATCCAGTGTGCGTTCAAAAAGTCTTAAATTAACGGGGATTCTCAAGTGGGAGGAGTGAGTCAGAGTGCATATTCTGGGCAAACCTTAAGGTTTTCAGCTGAGGAAAGTCTGATCGCACTAAGTAAAAACTTAACAATATTTCTTGCTCATATTTTTTTTGTCGGCTGCTTTCTGTGGACTTTCAGACTTCCCACAGAGTTCTCGCCATGTTGTGTGATGTGGTTTCATACACCTGAAACTGTCTCTCCAGTGGCCAAGAAGCTCTCTGGCGGCTGGGAGGACCTGCAGTGTGCTGCTGCCTTCGTCACAGAGACTGTACTGAGCTATCCGTGTGACACATGCAGGAGAAAGAAAGCTTCTTTCTCCACCAACCTATTTGGCTGATTTCTCTCCCATGGGGGACGGGATAGCTTAGTGGTCAGAGCACTGACTTTCCCTAAGCTAAGGTGAAGCAGCATTGAGTGTGGTTACCAGTTGGATGGGTGACCATTTTCGCGCCTTGGCTTCAGCACAGTCCCCTCAGTTCACCCAACTGTAAATGGGTACCTGCCCTCTTTAGGGTCAGGGAAGGTAAAGCAGCGAGGGAAAGGAGATGGGGGCCGCCCTCAACATGCTGGCCCCTGGAGAAGCTGAGGTCTCTGACGCCTCGCTCCCCTATGACCACACAGGTTATTGGACACCTTTATCTTTATGAGGATATGGAATGAGCACTCACATGCCTCCCGCCCTCCCTTTTTTATTATTATTATTTTTTAATCCAGTCCCTGTGTGTGTACGGCTTAGTAAATTCTGTCATCCATTCCTACCGACACACAAAGGCTTATTCTTCCGAAAAGCAGAACAGATTTTAGCATGTGTGCAAGATGTTCTGCGTACGTTCGCACACGGGACCTCGGTTACGGGGAGAGGGGGGTGGGGTGGAGTTGGCATTGATGTTAACTCCAAGGAAAAGAGCTCCTTGAACGGGGTTTGAACCCGGGTCAGCAGATCACAAGCACATTGCGTAACGTTCTACCCACCAGGCTACCCCCTCCCCCTCCCTGGTCATGAAGGACGGTAGTCAATAGCAACAACCACAACAAAACCTCAAGCAACCAAACCAACCAAACTAAAACCCGACTGCCAGCAACAAAAAGAAATAACCCAACAAACAAACCATTAAAATTATTCGACACCCAAACAAAACAAGCTAAACCAAACCAAACCACACCTAAACAATAACAACATCAATAACATTGCATCTTGTTGGTTTTTTTTTTTGTTGAAAAAAACTTTCTACAGAGGCGGATTTTTTTTGAAAAACAACACACAGACATCCTTTAAGTCAAATCATCAACAAATTGTCTTGTATTGGGCTGAGTTTTCTTTTCCTTTCTTGCCTAGAGCTCTGAGGTTCACCAACGGTGAAATTTTTGCATATGCCACCGTTTTTTCCCCCACCATGAAGGTAGCCGCATTCCTGATTCGGGGATGTATGCTGGGAATTGTTCGAGTTTTCGTAACCCATCAAAAGCTGACGTGTATTACAAGATCTTTTAGTATGCGTAGTTTCGTCTTCTGCATGTGTACATACACGAAGAGAATCAAGGCACTGGCAGGTCTGCACTTGAAGTTGATCTGGGAGATCGTAAAAATCCTCACTCCTGATTCCCCAGGCGCGGCCGAGATTCGAACTTAACACTTCATGGACTCATGGGACTGAAGTCAAACGGTCTTAACCACTCGGCTTAATAGTTCTTAAGGACTGGTTATTCTGAGCTATTGTGCTAAGGGAAGTCATAACATACCTGTTCTGATTTTGTGTTCGTGCTAGCTAGTCTGGAATAGTTGGATGTAGTGTGTGTGTGTAGTGTGTGTGTGTGTGTGTGTGTGTGTGTGTGTGTGTGTGTGTGTGTGTGTTGTGTGTGTGTGTGTGTGTGTGTGTGTGTGTGTGTGTGTGTGTGTGTGTGTGTGTGTGTGTGTGGGGAGAGAGAGAGAGAGAGAGAGAGAGAGAGAGAGAGAGAGAGAGAGAGAGAGAGAGAGAGAGACAGAGACAGAGACAGAGACAGAGACAGAGACAGAGAGACAGAGAGAGAGAGAGAGGTCCTAGGCAGTCTTTTCTGAGGGATGTGACCAGTGTTGTTTTTGTCATTGTCAGGTCCTAACAGGTTGCATATTGAGGGGCTCCTTCCAACTATCACCATTTTCGTAGGGTAGGAGTCTCCAATGTGGCACCTGGTTAAGACAATCCTCCCTTTGTTCTCCTTAATAAAGAGACTATCCCTTTTGTTTCTTTTTTTTCACAAGAACTGGAAACACGTGCATTGCACTCTCAACCAAAAGAGATCTTAGATTAGTGGACTGAAAGAAGTATACATTTTGGGAAGTTTAGGGGCTGCAGCCACCGACTTCACAGCAGTGTGCTATGGACTCAGAGGGCGAACTGTGACCACACAGTCAAATATCAATAGTCAAGTATCGATACAATCAAATATCAAAACAGTCAACTATCGATACAGCCAACTATCAATCTCATATTTCTAGCTTTACGGATGCAGCTTAGTATTCCTATGGTCAAATTAGAATGGGATGACAGTGATAATCCACAAACGTTCAGAGAAGGCTCTGTAAAAGGTAAAGATGTCCCATAACTTATGTGGTCGTTTGAGAGCAAGGTGTCAGAGACCCCAGCTTCTCTAGGGGCCAGCATATTGAGGGCTGCGCCCATCTCCTCTACCTTTGTGCTTTACCTTCTCTGACCCCAAAGAGGTCAGGTAGCCATTTACAGCTGAGTGAACTGGGGAACTGTACTGAAGCCAAGGTACATGAACAGTCAGCCGTCTATAAGGAAACCACACTCAACGCTGCTGAACATAAGGTTGGGGAAATGGAGTGTTCTGACCAACCGAGCTACCCCATTCACTTTGATTGGACTGTAAAACTATATTTGCTTTTATTTCATTTATGTTGTGGTGTCAGCCAAGCTAGAGAGATACCAGCGACTGGGGTGGTGGTCAGGTACTAAGAGCATTGACTGGGTGCAGTGGTATTGTCTCCACAAACAGAACTGTACTAAAGACCCAAGCAACCCTGTGCATCATAATATTATTATTGCCATCATGAAATCTGCTTGTAGTGAAGTTGTCTTCTGTTTCCTCTGCAATTTACTTCACGCGGGTTTCATTGCACATGAAGATGTCGTTGTTGCTTTGTTTTTGGTGTTGTTGTTGTTGTTGTTGTTGTTGTTGTTGCTGTTTTTTGTTTTTGCTTTCTGTCTGTCTCTGTCTCTCATTTCGTCGTTTTTCATCTCCATTCTTTCACTCTGGTGTTGGCAGTGCAGTGGACGTCATTCTAGACATGAAAACACATGGCAACAGATTGGTTGACACTTTTTTATATATATATATTTTTTTAGCTGTCATCAATAAGAAATTGAAAGGTTATTTCATCTGTAAATTGAATCAGAATAACAGATGTTATGGGAGCCAGCAGTACTGGATATTTTTTTTTAAAATTCGGTCATGTTTACTAACTTATTCATCCACTGGCTCTCACAAGCATAGAGTTGCCGCACATTTTCAGAGAAAACCTACCCATGAAAATGAAAAATAAGCAAAGCCAGCACTGCTCCAGTGACAGGCAATGATAGCTTGAGCCATACTAAACACCCACGATCACAGCAAACCAAAGACTAGCACAACAAAAACGAAAAAAATACACAAAAACAAAGCATCCCTCCCCAAATAAACCAAACCAAACCAACCACCACTACCACCACAACCACCACTACCACCACTACCACCACTACCACCACAACAACAACTCCCAATCAGCAGAGATCCACAGAGAAGAGTGTCATTTATGATAAATCTTCTAAAATGATGAGCATCTACATCTTAGGTATCACAGGAAAAAATGAAGTCATAAGCAAAGATGGAGGCACCAAGAGTATAAGCAATGCACTGACCCGTACTGACATAAGCCTGTTTTGCCCTGAGGTGACCGGCCTGGCTCAGCAGGCTAACTTAACCCTCACCTTCTTCAAGAATGCGACCAACTGTGGGAAATCAGACATTGACTTTCCTTCCAGTCAGGGACTAGTGTATGGCTATTGCCAAGACTCCATCAGTTTCTGTCACCTGCACGTACAGGCGCCTCCAGGCAAGATCATCAAAGCCCAAATCTCCTTTCCGGCTGTCATCTCCTGTGGCCCAGACCCCTGGTCTGTTCACCTGTATGGCACCCTTCCTCTCCTCCTCACTTCAAACCCTTCTTTTGCAGACGGGTATGTTTTGTGTTGGACTACTTTGTCTCTTGGACCACTCAGATTTCACTGGAGTACAAACAATGCCTACATGTCATTTTATAACATGGCTGAGAATTTCGCAGAGATATCCTTTCAGGAGAAGGAGAATCAGTTCATGACACTGCGCTATCCACGCCGGCTTGCAGGCTACATGAAGGCAGTGATCCCAGAAGGGGTTTATCTGAATCCCACAGATTATTGGAAAGACGTTCACGTACCTGCTGGATTTCTTGTTGCAATCAAGTCTAAAGCTTACGAGAGTTTTATGCAATGTTTGATTTATTTTAGAATCTTCCTCATGAAAGGCAGGGAGAATCCTGCTCTAAGAATGCATGTATGCAGAAAGGGTCATTCCATCAACAAAGTGCTGAACACCTCACACCTACGGTTCAATCTTCTGATCACAAAATCAAGCAGAAACGTCACTTTCTATGTCCTGCTGGTGTATCATCGTACTACTCAGCCACCCCGGATAGACCCCAAGTCCATCAGTAGTGCCTTTGACTGCAGGGCTGGAGAGCAGAAAGGCAAATACTGTCACAAGGCCACTGACTGTGAAGATGGACAAGAGGAAAAGAAATACTGCCCTGCCCATGTCACTGGTTGTAGAAAATGGTCTCCTGCAGAAAATAAATGTTTGGCAATAGTGACAGGTGCACACCCTACAACTAATAGAGAAGCAAGTGACAGTTGTAAGCTCCATGGCGGCTTTCTGGCCTCCTTTAAAACCAAACAGGCCTTTGTCAGTCTCTCCAAATGGCTGCTTGATTTTCTTTTAGAAGGTGACTCAGTGCATATAGGGTTAACTGTTGGCTGGTACCGCACACCTTTCCTATACAGACAGTTTCCTAAGTGGTCTGATAACACTGTTATGTACAGATTATATCCTTGTCAATTTTGGTGGGGTGCTATACCTTACACCCCAACCACATCTGTCTCCAATGGTAATCTAGAAAAAAAGAACATAAGATCCAAAACAACCATTTTAGTGGGCTCCATCATACCAGATATTCGGGATTTGTACTACATGTGTGAATTCGGGTCCCAGAGTGACAAGAAGTCTGAATCAAACAGTTCAACACTTCCTGTGCTGCCATTGCTGCCTACCTTGCAAAATCAGGAAGAAAGGTTTCGAGTTTGCTGGGGAAGGCATTTCACCCATTCTTTTCTAGCCTGCGATCTTCACAGTCACTGTGGGCAAGTGCAGCCAGTGTCAGACTGCACGCTGACTCCTCCACACACACCGAACACCACACACCCTTCTTCTCAACGCTCTACAACAACAAGGGTTGCTATGTTTGCCTGTGATGACAAATTCACAACTGTGCCTTTCACTTTGGTGTGTGACTTCAGACAAGACTGCCCCCATGGCAGTGATGAATCCTTCTGTCAACATCCACCCTGCACTGGGTTTCGGTGCCAGAATGGTCAGTGTGTGTTGCGAGATCAACGTTGTAATGGATTCTCTGACTGCCTGGACGATTCTGATGAATTCGTGAAGCGTTGCAGGGTTGCTGAAAAGCAGAGGTCCCCTTGTCCTCATGAGCCTGAGGAAAGACTGGCTGTTCGCAGTCTGGATGGGACAGGCTACTTCACCCAGACCTTTCTGGCAGACCCTCAACACTGTCCCCACACCCACTACCGGTGCACAAGTCAATCCCTTGACTGCTTGCCTGTATACACACGCTGTAATGGAGTTTATGACTGTCCCTTTCATGAAGATGAACAGGAATGCGAGAGGGCAATGTGTTCAGGTTTCTACCAGTGTCGATCTTCTACAGTATGTGTGCATCATGAACACATATGTGATGGCTGGAGTCAATGTCCTCAACGTGATGATGAAAGCCTGTGTAATGTGACCTGCCCTGGGAACTGCCTGTGTCAAGGTTTGTCCTTTGTGTGCTCCCAACATTTCCATGGTCATAGTTTCCCCACCTCCGTTATCTGGATGCCAGGGGTTCAGGAATGATGCCCTCTGATTTAAGACACAACTTCTATCTTGTTCACTTGAAGCTTTCCAACTGCTCACTCGTGTCTTTGTCTGTCATGCCCTTTCCCAATATGCAGTTTCTTGATTTGAGCAACAACAAGTTTGCAAACATCACTCTGAACGTCTTCCTCAGAATGTCCAGTCTACGCTTTCTGTCACTGGCAAGCAACCCACTTACTTCCCTGAAACAGATAGCAGGTGACGTAACACAGAAGGCACTGAGGAGAATTGATTTGTCCCAGACTCGTCTCTCCATGTTTGACAGTGGAACTTTGGCACTGTTTCCAGAACTAGTGTCCATAAACATCTCCTTTTGTGCCATAGAGCGGATAAGAGCACATAGCTTTGAAGCAACACAGCAGTTACAAGAACTAGATGTCAGGGGAAATAACCTGAACAGTTTCTCTACTGATGTGTTTTTGGGTGTCAGTCAGCTGTCCAGGATTTACTCTTCAAACTATCAGCTCTGCTGTGCCCAGGTAGTATCTCACCTGCCCAATCTCTCCCTGTGTAAAGCACCCCAGCCGGTTCTGTCTTCATGTGAACATCTCCTGTCAACTGGGCTACACACAGTCGCTTTCTGGTTATTTTGTTTCTCTGCACTTTGTGGTGATCTGATCTGTTTCATGACACAGTGTGCCAGAAAAGAAGGCTTGTTTGACAGCAGTGCTTTGGCAGCTTTTGTGAACTTACAGGCAAGCTACCTGTGCTCTGGGATCCATGACGTCATCATAGTTTCAGCCAATGAAAAGTTCCGGGGAGAGTATCTGCTGCATGAAGGAGCGTGGACCAGCAGCAGGGTGTGCAGACTGGCAGCGGTCTTCTCTCTCCTCTCCGCCAACTCCTCGCTGCTGCTAGTCTGGCTCCTTACCCTGCAGCAGGTCGCCATCTTCTGTCTCCCTGGCCCCGCCTGCAGCTTCTCTCACACTTCCACGTCTGTGTCGCTGGTGGCAGCGTGGATGACGGGGCTGGTGTTGACGTCAGTGCCTCTGCTGTTAGGGCCTCTGCAGGGGGGTGTCTCTGACCTGAGTGCATCGTGCAACCTGAGATACCTGACTACAGGATGGTCGGCATGGAAATCAGCCTTGTTTCAGTTTCTGACAGTATTTCGCCTGACGCTTTGTTTAATGGTGGGTACTGGCCAACTCCTGGTTTGCTGGGCAACCCCCAAGTACAGAATCACGTGTAAAGGCGCGAAGAAAGATGCTCTGCAATGTCAGCCCCTGATCCTGAAAGTGGGTGTGACCACGGTGCTGTGTCAGGGAGCGGTCAGTGCCCTGCACGTGATGACCCTGGCAGACTCCGCTGTGTCCACGCCGGTCAGTGTGGTGGTCAGCGCCTTTGTGCCAGCGCTCAGTGCCGCCCTGTACCCGCTGTGGTACTGCTGGACCTGGCTGACCAACAGGAGGCGGCAGGAAAATGAAAAGCTGCTGCTGCAAGTGTGGAGAGCGCGCCTTGTCTCCCCACAGAAGTAAAGGATACAGAGAATCCTGGATAGCGATGTTGTGTAGAAGTGACAGTAAGAATGATTTCAGTAACAGTAAAAATGATGATCTTCTTCTTCTCTCGTTCGCTTTACACGGTCAGATGTGTCTGGGAAAAATAATGGCATGTCCTTTCCAGCCCCATAATGATAATGTATAGAATTTTTAAAGTGCTGAATCTTGTAAAGCAAACACTTCACAGCGCTTCAATGTTCTACTACGCATTCAGATTGCCAGAGAAAGCAAGACCAGCAATCTGTATGTATCAAAGCAGAGAAATGATAATTATCATTACACAGAGTGGTCAAACAGCACACATGTCCTGCAAGTCTTTTCCTTTTCCAGGGCACTTCATACAGAGCAAAGCAGCCATGGGACAATCCTTATTTAAACACAGCATAATTTCTTTCTTTTTTCATAACAATGCAAGCAAAATTACTCTTAGTGAATAGAAATAATAACTGTCCAGAACACTTCAGTTTTGTGTAAAACAAAACATAAACCAACAACCACTACCCTAAAAAAGAAAACCCAACAAAAAGCAAGCACACAAACAAAACCACACACATCACAACAAACCAACAACAAACGAAACAAAGAAAATACACCACAAACCAACAACCAAACAAACAACAATAACAACAAAAACCCAAACCCCACCAACCAACCAACCAACCAGGCATTTAAACAAACAGAACACAACCTTTTTGATAGGATCACAGAGCCTTTTTTACACAAGACTGTCTTGACAACAGGGTCTGAGGACAAGCATGATAACAGAAAGTGAAAGCAACCACGTTCAGAACTGAAGATGTACTACAGCTGATTGATGCTTTTTGTGTATCAACATTCTTGGGCACATGTCACCATGTGCAGTCATTATCATGTCTCTGTTCTTCAGAATGCCCAGTAAAAATGGGTAAAGGTAAAGGTGTCCCATAACTTAGGTGGTCGTAGGGGAGCGAGGCATCAGAGACCTCAGCTTCTCTAGGGGCCAGCATGTTGAGGGCGGCGCCCATCTCCTCTCCCTCGCTGCTTTACCTTCCCCGACCCTAAAGAGGGCAGGTACCCATTTACAGCTGGGTGAACTGGGGGACTGTACTGAAGCCAAGGAGCGCAAACGGTCATCCATCCAACTGGTAACCACCCCCGATGCTGCTTAACATTGGCTGGAGGAAAGCCAGCGCTCTGACCACTGAGCTATCCCGCCCCCTATAGTGCCCAGTAGGATTGTTTATATCATGGGTCTCTTGTCTGGCCTAGTAGGTTTGACTAACCCTTAGCTTTAACCTGTCCCCCCCCCCCCTTTTAACCTGGCCACTTCATTGGACGCTATAGCCCAGTGGTTAAGTCCCTTTGACTTTAATCTTGTGGGTCCATGAAGTCTTGGGTTCAAATCTTGGCGGCGGCGTCTGGTGAATCAAAGGCGGGGATTTTTACGATCTCCCAGGTCAACTTCAAGTGCAGACCTGCTAGTGCCTTCATTTTCTTCGTGTATAAATCCACATGCAAAGATCGAATATGCGTGTTAAAGATCCCATAAGCCATGTCAGCGTTCTGTAGGATACAGAAACACGAAGATACCCAGCATGCAACCTGTACAATGAAATGAACTGCTCTGAAGTCAGAATAAGTCGGCTGAGGTCAGCGCCCAAACGACCTGTAAAGTCACAAGAGCAGGAAAAGATCAGGCACAACCCTCTCTACCCTGTAAGAGAGAGAGAGAGAGAGAGAGAGAGAGAGAGAGAGAGAGAGAGAGAGAGAGAGAGAGAGAGAGAGAGAGAGAGAGAGAGAGGAGAGAGAGAGAGAGAGTTAGAGAGAGAGAGAGGTAAGGCAAGGCAAATTCTTTTATTCGGGATAATGAATAAGCACTCCTGTGCTGTTTTACATCCAGTCCCCGCCCTTTTCAGGGATAACATCAAGATAAAAAGATAACCTCTAACTAAACAACAACAATAATAATGATCCAAATACCAAGAGCAAGAAACCATACCAAGTATTAAACAACAGGCAAGAAATAAGACAGAGATACGATAATAAGGTAATCATATAAAAAGGCACTCATTCGGAAACGAAAATAAGAAGTAAGAATCAATGATGATTTTGATTTGAAAAAAAGCGCAATAATTAAAGAGCAAACACGTGAATATGATGAGGTAAATGACTGAAAACATCAATCCACCACCATCTATCAACAAAATAAGTAATATAAAACATAGCATTTTGATAAAAGGGGAGAGAAAAAAACCCTCACACACACACATACACACACACACACACACGCGCGCGCGCGCGCGCACGCACGCACACACACACACACACAAACTCACTCACTCACTCACTCACTCACAGGTTCGTCTGCATGCCATCAATAGACTTCATTCTAAAGGAAATAATTATATGCCTTGAATTTTAGATAAAAGCATGTAGCGGAACACAAGAGGAGTCTATCCCCTATAGGGCATATATTTTGGTCCATATATATGCTAACACCTCACTTAATCTTAAGATTATGGTCATAAGAATCACGTTCATAACCATTTTGTAATCATGATAGACATAGTTATTCAGCTTACTTTAATGGATCATTGATTGAGTTTACACAATATCAATTACATTTAATACACATGATTATTAAAATAGAGAGTACAAAATATGAATAGAACATTTCTCAACATGGATGGCAAACATTTCACAATAGGTGACACATTCAGAGAGAGAGGAGAGAGAGAGAGAGAGAGAGAGAGAGAGAGAGAGAGAGAGAGAGAGAGAGAGAGAGAGAGAGAGAGAGAGAGAGAGAGAGAGAGAGAGAGAGAGAGTATGGAAGAAATGCTGACACTTTCAGAGGAAAATGATCACACCAAGAGCCAGATATTGGAACATGCCGCCTTTTTCAGCCTGGAATTGGACCTGTCCTATCTCCAGAATGCTTACTGTTCTCGTAATGCCAGCTAAGACTGGCAGCAACTAACGTGTGACCAAGTCTGTGTGGAAAATTAAAGCAGGTGGAACCAGCTGCGCCACAGTACACATGTCAGCCCTGTCCTTTATTTATTTATTTGTTTATTATTATTTATTTTCTTTTACATCAAGGACAATGGAATACGCACTCATGTGGTTTATATATATATATATATATATATATATATATATATATATATATATATATATATATATATATATATATATATATATATATATATATATATATATATATATATATTACATCCAGACCCCGTGTGTATGCAGTTTTGTAAATCTTGTCCTCCATTCCCACCGGCATACAATGGCCTACTCTTACGAAAAGCGGAACAGGGTTTAACATGTGCGCAAGATGTTCTGCGTGTGTTCGCACACGGGGCCTTGGTTTATAGTCTCATCCGAAAGACTTTTGGGGAGAGTGGAGTCAGCACTGATGTTAACTCCGGAAGAAAAAAAATCTACTCGAACGGGAATCGAACCCAGGTCGTCAAATTGCGAGCGCAAAGTTCTGACCACTAGGCTATCCCGTCCTGTCCATGGAGATACCACACAGCAGGTCCACATGGTGCCCCTCGGAGGTCAGCCCTGTCCTGTCTAGCAGTTTCAGTGGTCAGAGGGGGCACAGTACCTCTGCACTGACAGGGACTCTAGCATGAAAAGGAGGGCTGTGTGGACATAACCAGTCTCCGCCTTTCCTTGTTTTTCCTTCAGCATCATGTTTATTTTTAACTAAAATAATGAATATAATTTCCAGTGCCTGTAATGCTTAGTATCGTTGTCCTGCTACACGAGGCTGTCAAAGCACAGTGTTTTAGGCCCAGCTCTTTCAGTGTAGGCTTTTGAGTTACCTGCCTTTTTAGGGTCTTTCATTTCGAGGATAATGGAATAAGCACTCCTGTGTTTATATTTTTACATCCAGTCGTCCCCGTGTGCATGCAGTTTTGTAAATCTTGTCATCTATTCTCACCGGCACACAATAGCCTACTCTTCCGAAAAGCGGAACGGGTTTCAACGTGTGCGTAAGATGTTCTGTGTGCGTTCGCACATGGGACCTGGGTTTATAGTCTCATCCAAAGGACTTTTGGGGGGAGTGGAGATGCCATATGTAGTACTTTTATGAACCTGTATTGAAGGGTTGAAACATATCTTGCCTTGCTTTACCTTTCCTTGCCTTGCCTTGCCTTACCTTGTTTTACCTTGCCTTGCTATATATTGCCTTGTTTTGCTTTTCCTTGCCTTACCTTGCTATACCTTGCCTTGCTTTACCTTTTCCTTGCCTTGCCTCTTACCTTGCTTTACCTTGCTTTGCTATACCTTGCCTTCTATAACGAATCCCATTCTGCAAATACACCTGGTAAAGCCCAAGACTGTTCCAAACGGAAAGGAGATGTATGCACGATAGTCACAAAACACACGTGTTACAAATGGATGCGCATACAACGTACTTCCTCGGGAAGAAGACGCCAGTCTTACAAAGACGTGGCCCAGAAACAGTGCAGGTCTTCAGGGGCCTGCTGGCAGCCCCTAAGAGGCTTGACGAGTGGTCTGCACTGCTGGGGGCTTGTGGCCGTTTGACAGATATTCAGTACAGATCTTCACTGATTGGTGTCTTTTGGGGGACTTGTCCCTGCCTAACATGTACAGAAGGTTACCCATAGCCGATGATGGCACTGTGCTTTATCACACACTCGGAAATTTCGATTATCTGAAATTGGAAAACAATGAAAAATCCTACACAACACTGGTCAATGAATATGTGTACATTCACCCTGTAGGCAACAGCCTGTGGTCTGATCATCTTGTATGTGAATTTGCCAAAGAAAACAGTTTTACAAAACAAAAAATGTACGTTTCGCAAATGTTTCGTTTGGGTTATCAAAAGAACGGTTCAAACATTGTCCTAGTGGTCACGTGACACATTCCTTCTTATCCTGCGGCTCCCAAAGTGTGTGTAGTGCCGAGAAAACAACCCCCTGTGTTTTTGCCAACCCTAGGTACACAGGCCCCATCCTTAGCTCAACGAATTCTCCTGCTGCATCCGTGTTTTCTTTGTTTGTGATGACCACAACAACCCCCTGTCTTACACCTTCCTGTGTGACTTCAGGCCTGACTGTCAGGATCAGAAGGACGAATCGTTCTGTGTCCACGATCCTTGTCAGTCCTTTACCTGCAGGAGCGGTCAGTGTGTGTCCCGCAGGACAGTGTGCGACATGCTGTCCCACTGTCTGGACGGCTCGGATGAAGAGGACTGTGAACATTATCAAAGGATTTACCTGACAGGTCACTCTTTCACCCACCTGTGCTGGTCAGCTTCGACGGCGTGGAAGAATTCATCGTGAGGAAGATGAAGCCTGGTGACCCCTGCCCTCATACCCACTACCGCTGCCCCGGAGACGTGGACAACTGCCTCCCTGTGTACACCCGCTGCAATGGAATGCGCGACTGTGTGGATCACAGCGACGAGCACTGGTGTGAGGACATGGCCTGTCCAGGACTCTTTCGCTGTCGGTCCTCCGCCACGTGTGTCCACGAGGAACACCTGTGTGACGGCTGGCCCCACTGCCCCTTGCAGGAGGATGAACTGCTGTGTGATGTCACCTGTCCCCCTACCTGTCGGTGTCACGGACTCTCTTTTCTGTGCTCTGGCTCTTTTCCTGCTGACCACTTTCAGCAGCTTCGCTACCTGGATGCCACAGGTTCAGGAATGGAACCCTCTGACGTGAGCCACAACACCTACCTCTGCTACCTGTCTCTTTCCAGGTGCTCTCTAGACACCTTGGCTGATATGAACTGTATAACTTGCTGGTCTTGGATCTGTCTTACAATCACTTGGCACACGTTGAAATAGCGGTGTTTCTCAAGTTAAAGAACCTTCAGCAGTTATCTCTGGCCAGGAACCCTGTGAGTTTGATCACTGCTTCACCCACGTCCATGACACAGGCAGCACTGAGGACGTTGGATTTGTCTCACACCAGACTCGCAGTTTTCGACAGCCAGGTTTTGTCCGCTTTCTTGTCCATCAGCATCCTGAATTTGTCTTCTTCTTCCACAACTCACACCATCGCAGTCTCTGGATTCAAGTCCTTGCCGATGCTGACCACACTGTTGATGGAAAATACCCCCGTGAAAACTTTTCCACCCGATGTTTTCAAAGACCTGTCTCGCCTGAGCGTGGTTTCTGCCCAGAACTACAGACTGTGCTGCAGAGAGGTGCTGCCGGGCCACTTTAAAGACAAGGTGTGCACTGCCCCACAGGACGAAGTCTCCTCCTGCCATGACTTACTGCAGACAGGAACATACAGAGTCTTTCTCTGGCTGGTCAGCTGTCTGTCTGTGGCTGGAAACGCGTGCTGTCTGCTCGTGCGCCTGTGTGCTCGGAAGACGTCAGGCGGCAGCTTCGGTGTGCTGGTGAACAACCTGAGCCTGTCTGATTTTTGGATGGGGGTTTACCTGTCCATCATCGGGGTGGCTGACGAAGTGTACCGCGGTAAATATCTCTTCCACAGCACCCTTTGGGTCCACAGCCTGCCATGCAAAACAGCGGGCGTTCTGTCCCTCATGTCCAATGAAGTGTCGGCCATGATCATCTGGCTGATCACACTGGATCGCTTTATCGCGATTCGCTTCCCTTTCGCAGAGTTTCGGTTCGGGATGAGGTCAGCCACACTTGCCTGTCTGATGATTTGGGTTCTGGGCATTTTGGTGGCTTCTGTGCCTCTGTTTCCTTTCGCCGCCCACTGGAACTTCTACAGCCAGACGGGAATCTGCCTTCCTTTGCCGGTGACTAGAAACACATTTCAAGGACACCTTTACTCTTTTACTATACTAATCGTGTTTAATTTTATCCTGTTTTTGATGATTTCCGTGGGTCAGGGCTTCATTTACCGGACCATCAAGAAAAGCAGTCTGACCTCTGACTCCACCAAAGTGTCTCAGGAGGTGACCATAGCTCGCAGGCTGATCGCTGTGGCCATGACAGATTTCCTGTGTTGGTTTCCCATCAGTCTCTGCGGTCTCTTGGCCATAGCCGATGTTCCGGTTCCGGGTGAGGTCAACGTGTCCTTTGCTATCTTCGTTCTGCCCTTGAATTCCGCTCTAAACCCTTTCGTGTACACCTTCAACGCTCTGGCAGAGAAAAGAAGGAAACTGCATCAAAACAGAGCTTTGAAATGGCTGGAAACCAACAGTGCTAGCCTCGAAAACTGACACACACGCGCACGCACGCACACACACACACATCACACACACACACACACACACATGCATACACGCATGCACGTACTCACACACACACACACACACACAGAGGCTGAACTATACCAGTTAGTGATTGATTCTAACAATATCAAAAAACAACAGAAAGATCAAACAAAGGCTGTGAACATCTCTATGTTGTGTGGTATTTTGGGGTTTTTTGCCTTTTTATTTTTCATTCTTGGCTAGAGCTCCGAGGTTCACCAATGGTGAGATTTTTGCGGATGCAACGTTTAAGTAGCTGCGATTTGACTTCAGGAATATTTCTCAGTATCATTTCATGTCTCACCTCTGTCACACCACCAAGAAAATTGAATCAGAAGGCCCAGTGGAGGGGATGGTGGGTGGAGCGGAATAGCCTAGTGGTTAGAACACTGAGATTGTGATCTGGCGACGCGGGTTCAAACCATTACTGGCTCCACTCCTTCCAAAGTCCTTCGGATTAGACTATCAACCAAGGTCCTGTGTGCGAATGCACGCAGAACATCTTGAACACACATTACAACCATTTCGCTTTTCCGAAGAGTAAGCCATTGCGTGCCAGTAGGAACGGATGGTGTTTAAAGAAAAAAACAAACGGTTGCACATCCGGATATCAACTTTACCAGTGCAATTCGTTCCATTCCAATCCAATCCACTAATCCAATCCAATCCAGCCCTATCCAACCCAGCCCTGCCCAACACCACCCAACATATCCACGACAACAAAAACCATATCCACCCCAACCTTTCCAGCCTAACCGAACCATATCCAACCACAAACAATCCAAAATCAACGGACCTTTCAGCCCAATCCAGCCCAACCATAACCAGCCCAACCAACCATACCCGATTCAATCAACAGTACCCAACCCAACCATAATCCAACCATCCATATCCAACCCAACCATAACCAACCCAACCAACTAGATCCAACCCAACCCAATGCATTCATGATAATTGTTTGTAGCCCTGCTGATCAAAGAAGCCATACCAGGGCTATTGACTTCTAATAGTAAATGCTCCATCAAAACTGCAGCTAGATACAGATAAAAGCACTTTTATGCACATTGTTGCTGTTGTTGTTGTTGTTGTTGTGCGTTCCCCAGCTTAACAAACTCTGGGGGTCACTCAGAATGTGCAGCACTCTGACTCTCTCATCCCACCTGGGAATCGCTGTGAGATAGGAAGTACAATGAATGAGAAGTGTGCGTGTATGACTGTTTTCAAGTACCTCGCCATATCAGCAGCCATACTCCGACTTCAGAGGATCTTTCCTTCTTTAAGAGTTGGCCATGGCTGAAGGCAATCTCAATACAACATTTGACAACATAACACAATTTTAGTGTAGGCCTTGGCAATGAGCTGACAGCACTAACTGACACAGCTTTTGGCCTAGACCAACTTTTAATGACCAGCCCCAAAACTTACACACTCATCCCCCCACCCCCACAAACCAAAAGTAAAAAAAGAGAATCTTTAATTCCTATATGCGGCGTGTCTATCCATTCAGCTGGATGTGTGAAAGGTTTTTTTTGCTCATGCCAATGAGTGTGCATGCGAGCATGCACATATGCCCATAAACGAGCATGGGCGTATGTGCGTTTGCATGTGTGCTCTGTACCAAGATTTGCTTCTCTCCTAGGGTGGGGAGTCACCCTCGTGGTGGCGTCTCCACATCTGTTAATGAGGTGTTCTGTTGATGGGACATGACATGGGGCAGGTGTTGTGTGATGGGGACATGACATGGGCAGGTGTTCTGTGATGGGACATGACATGGGCAGGGTGTTTGTTGATGGGGACATGACATGGGGCAGGGTGTTGTGTTGATGGGGACATGACATGGGGCAGGGTGTTGTGTTGATGGGGACATGACATGGGGCAGGTGTTGTGTGATGGACATGACATGGGCAGGGTGCTCTGTTGATGGGGACATGACATGGGGCAGGGTGTTGTGTTATGGGACATGACATGGCAGGTGTTGTTTGATGGGACATGACATGGGCAGGTGTTGTGTTGATGGACATGACATGGGGCAGGGTGTTGTGTTGATGGGGACATGACATGGGGACAGTGTTGTGTTGAGGGACATGCATGGGCAGGGTGTTGTGTTGATGGGGACATGACATGGTAGCAGGGTGTTGTGTTGATGGGGACATGACATGGGGCAGGGTGGATACAGCCTCATGCTGTAGCGAACATTTAAAAAAAAATTCAATTTTTTATATTTGATATCGAGGAAAATGGAAAAAGCAATCATGTGCTTTTTTTTACTTACAGTCCTCGTGTGTATGCAGTTTTGTTAGTTTTGTCATCTGCTCCCACCCCGTACAAAAGCCTTCTCTTTGGAAAAACGGAACATGGTTTAATACGTGCGCAAGATGTTCTGCGTGCGTCCGAAGGACTTTTGGGGGAGAGTGGAGTCTGCCATGATGATAACTCCAGGGGAAAAATGAACGGGATTCGAACCCGGGTCGTCAGATTGCGAGCGGAATGTTCGAACCACTTGGCTATCCCGTCTGGAGAGAGAGAGAGAGAGAGAGAGAGAGAGAGAGAGAGAGAGGAGAGAGAGAGAGAGAGAGAGATTTATTTATTCTTTATATCGAGGATAACAGAATAAGCAATCAGTGCTTTTTTTCATCCGGTCCCGTGTGATGCAGTTTTGTAAATATTGTATCTGTTCCACGGCACATGATGGCCTACTCTTACGAAAAGCGAACAGGATTAACGTGTGCGCAAGATTTCTGCGTGCGTTCGCACCGGGGCTCGGTTTAAAGTCTCACCCGAAGGACTTTGGGGAGAAGTGGAGTCAGCACTGATGTTACTCAGAAAAAATTTCCTCGACCGGACTCGAACCTGGGTCTTCAAAATTGCGAGCGCAATGTTCTGACACTAAGGCTATCCGCCAAGAGAGAGAGAGAGAGTATAAACTAATCACTATGTATGGTCTGTGACTACACAAGATTTCACAGTCGCTGCTTGTAATCCGACACCAACCAAATAAAAAAATAAAAGAAAAAAAAACGGTGGCAGCCATGTTGTGTCGTCCTGACGACATGTCAACAATGCGGTCACTGCTGGGTCAATGCTTTATCCCCCACCATCTGGCGGCTCGCGCGAACACACAGACACAGACACAGACACACACACAAGTGCGCGGGCCTGTACATACGTACACGGACATGTAGACATAAGTACGCATGCACGCACACATGCATGTACGCACGCATGCACGCACACACGCGTGCACACAAGCATACACACACACACACACACGCACGCTCGCACACGCACGCAGCACGCACGCACACAACCACACACACACACACACACACACACACACACACACACACACCACACACACACACACCACAAAACGCGCGCACACACATACACAGAAGAGACATAACGCCACGAGAGTGGAAAGGTTGGCACCTTATGGCAATGAATGTACAACTAGCTGACTTATTGATTGATTAACTGATTTTGCCCTTAACTGACTGATTTTGTCCTTAACTGACTGATTTTGCCCTTAACGATTAGTTTCACAAAGTAGGCTATTGTGTGCCGGTAGGAACGGATGACAGAATATACAAAACCTGCATACACACGAGGACTGGATGTAAAAAAGCACATGAGTGCTTATTCCATTATCCTCAAAATAAAATAAAAGAAATAAAAATTAAAATAAAACTAAACTGTTTTTGCCTGTAACTGACCGATGTTGCCCTTAACTGATCAACTGACTGATTTTGCCCTTAACTGATCAACTGACCGATTTTGCCCTTAACTGATCAACTGACCGATTTGCCCTTAACTGATCAACTGACGATGTTGCCCTTAACTGATCAACTGACCGATGTTGCCCTTAACTGATCAACTGACCGATGTTGCCCTTAACTGATCAACTGACCGATTTTGCCCTTAACTGATCAACTGACCGATTTTGCCCAATGGTTGATTAACTGACTGGCTTTGCCATTGAATGACTCACTAATTTTTCCCCTGAACTGACAGTTAAAACCGCACTTTTGAAAGAGTAGGCCATAGTGTGCCGGTGGAAAAGAATCACAAAAATTGAAAAAAAAACACCCCAACCCTGCACGCACATTAGTATCATATTTAGACATCACCCCCGGTTGGAATGGGGCTACCTTAATGGTAGGCAAAAACGGTCACATTGTACGCAAAATCTCACCATTGGTGAACCTCAGAGCTGTAGTGGAGGAACCTACAAGAAACCTAACCCCCGGCCTGCCCCCTCCCAACCACACAACATAAATGTGATGAATGTTTATTTGTTTAGGCACATTTTTTTTTTATATAGGCTACTTAATGACTGTGTTTACTTGTCAACTTTGGAGTTACTAAACAAAGTTGGCATTTTGTTTTCTGAGGTCATCATCGCATTTTCGTGTATGGCTTGAATTATACCCTTTTGAGAAAAAAAAAGACATTAAAAAACCCCACTTTTTTCTTTCTTAAGATACCCTAAAACTTTTATGACTGAAAAATAAGTCATAGCCGGAAAAGTACTAGCAAAAATCTAAAAATACCGGCTCGTATTTCTATGACATCTTCACACGCAAACCGAGCAAAAAGTACATGGCAGAGTCACGCCACTAAGTTTTGGCTGTGTCGTCTGCTCCATTTGGCGTCCATCCAGCTGAATCTATGCCTAGCTGATCCACGAAACTTTCCACAGAAAAAAAAAACTTGCTCAAAAGTACTCTTAACGGTTCAGTGATTTGACCCACGGTCAAATTAAGGGTCGCACAGCACGAACGTGTTAGGAAGAGGTCAAGCGGCAGTGCCCTTTAAGTAGTGCAATTCAAGACAATCCTCTGATTCATGATGAATAATTTCAAAAATGATGAAAAAAAGTGCCTTGTGTTTGTTTTGGGAGATGTAGTTAGAGATCAATCAATCAATCAATCGGTCGATCGATCGATCGATCAACCAATCAAATTCTTTTATTTCGAGGATAATGAATAAATACTCATGTGCATTTTTACATCCAGTCCCCGCCTTTATCAGGGTTAACAAAATTAAAAAAAACAACCTCTAACTAAATGAAAACCAACCGACCAAATTAATGTCCACCAGCGTAAGACATCAATAAAAATGGAATAACAGCGACACAAAAAGTGATGATTCGATTCCTCAACCTAACTGCGGTGTGTGGCCCGTGTCAACAGTCAAGCACTGGGTCGAGGAAAAGAAAAAAAAACCAAACAGTTTCGCAAGATGGAAACTTGACCCGAGTTTTGCAATACATTGATCTGTGTAGTCCACACCCACGGAGCCGACTTACTACTAATTTACCCTGTGGTGAAGTGGTGTGTGGTGTGTGGTGTGGTGTGGTGTGTGTGTGGTTCCAGACTTTGCTCGCTGTAATATAGGGTCTCCATAGCTCGGCCACTTAAGCCTGTGTGGGGATAGCTTCGCTAATAGTTTTTTTGTTGTTGAGGGGAATGGGTGGGTGGTGGAAGGGGCGGGGGGTGGGGGGTGGGGTTGGGGTTTGAGGTATGGGGTGGGGGGTACTCGTTGTAGGCCTATTAAGCCTGTTACATTATAGACTGGTACATATTGAGGTCGATTCGGAGTGTGAGTGTATGTTGTGTGTGTGTGTGTGTGTGTGTGTGTGTGTGTGGAGAGAGAGAGAGAGAGAGAGAGAGAGAGAGAGAGAGAGAGAGGAGAAGAGAGAGAGAGAGAGAGAGAGAGAGAATGAATGAATAATCTTATTTTTTTTCCAGTGTAACAGAGAAAGTCTTAAGAATACTTTTTTCATCAGGCATTTGCCCCGATTTGGGAATAGCAAAGCAAAACCCCCCACAAAAAAACAACAAAAAAACCCGACAAAAATAAAACAAAAGAAAAACACAAACCACCATCACCAACAATGGAAGTTCAACTTATGATTTGAAAACAAAGGAGATAGGTATACATTCAAAAACGCATAGTCCCCCACTGGCTACATTGATAATTATTTAAACAAAAGAGATAAATATAATTAGGCTATGTATTCGACAAACGCATAATCACCAACAGATCCGAACATTAATATCAAGACAGATACACTGATTATGATCAAGTAAATCAAATAGATTAAAATTGAGAGGAGACAGCAGAAAAAAGAACAACTCAACCACACACACACACACACACACACACACACACACACACACACACACACACACACACACAGAGCTCTGTATCACTTAAAGTGGAAAGACGTTAAAATTGAAGACTTACTTACTTACACACACAGAGGTCACCAGAGAGAGAGAGAGAGAGAGAGAGAGAGAGAGAGAGAGAGAGAGAGAGAGAGAGAGAGAGAGAGAGAGAGAGAGAGAGAGAGAGAGAGAGAGAGAAGGCAAGGCAAGGCAAGGCAAGGCAAGGCAAGGCAAGCAAGGCAAGGCAAATTCTTTTATTCGAGGATAATAGATAAGCACACATGTGCTTTTTTACATCCAGTCCCCGCCCTTTTCAGGGATAACATCAAAATAAAAAGATATTAAACTATAAAACTATACGCAGTACCAAACAACATACAAGAAATAAGTACACTACATATAATAAGGTAAGAGAAATGCGACAGTGCACTACATATAATAAGGTAAGAAAGGTGCACTCATTCAGAAGACGAAAATCAGAAGTCACAATAAAATAAGTTTGATTATTAAAGAAGAAGAAAAAGAAAAAAAAAACAGACCAAAACAAACGAACAAACAAACAAACAAGAGAGAGAGAGAGAGAGAGAGAGAGAGAGAGAGAGAGAGAGAGAGAGAGAGAGAGGAGAGAGAGAGAGAGAGAGAGAGAGAGAGAGGAGAGAGAGAGGCTCACAGTTATGGTAAAAGCATTTTCACGGTAGGGAAATAATGTGATACGTCTTAGTCCTACCTATTTGGCAACAATGTAAACGACACCATGTACAGCTTGTTTCTACTGTGTGTGTGGGGTGTGTGTGTGTGTGTGTGTGTGTGTGTGTGTGTGTGTGTTGTGTGTGTGTGTGTGTGTGCGCGCGCGCGCGTGCGTGCGTGCGCGTGTGTGTCTACTGCACACTCTGTATGTATCTGTGCGTCTCTGTCGACACAAGCGCACGCGGAGAAACAATCATAGCATGTAGTCTATGTGTTGACCGTTACCAAGGGGTGTGTGTGTGTACGTCTGGATTAACCCTAGGCCGGTTTTTTTTTCTTTCTTTTTGTTTTTCTTTTTTTCTTCTTCTTCTGTTGTTCCGGGCTTAAGGTCAGCTATGCAAAGCGGCGACCAGAAAAGAATGAACAGTGTAACTTTCAGAAGTTGAGGGCGGAAGGCCTACCTACCTACCTACCTACCTACCTGTCTGCCTGTTCTCTGTGGGTTCATACCACCAGCCTACGGTTCCTTGCAAAAGAAGGGTGGTGTAATTTTCAGTGTCCAAGACAGACTAGCCGGGAAGAGTCTGATGTTCTCGGAGAGTGGGTGATATATACATACCTACATACTGTAGACATACTGCTGACTGAGTGGACAGTGTGTAGTGGTTGGTGGTGAAGGAAGAATCAGGATTGAAGTTGTGTAGGTAAGTGTATTGATTGGTGTGTGTGTGTGTGTGTGTGTGTGTGTGTGTGTGTGTGTGTGGGTGTGGGGTGTGGGTGTATGTGTGTGTTTAAGGATGGTGTGTGTGTGTGTGCGCGCGCGCGTTGGAGGATGGGGGTGGGGGTGAGTGCTTTTTGTGTGTTGTGTGCGTGCGCGCGCGCGCGTGTGTGTGCACGCGCAAGTGCGCACCTCTGCGTGTGGTGTTCTTAATGTTTGTAATACTCTGTTAAAAGGATGATAGAACTGAAAACATTTTTATTTCCAACTTTCACAAGTTACTACTAAAACATTTAGCCAACATAATGCTAATCATTTTGATTTATTTATCCAATTAGTTTCATTGGACGTATAGAGTTCAATGATGATGATAATAACCGGTAATTTGTGTCTTCAAATCTGATAAATCCCATGCTCATGATAGTCAAGATTAAAGATTTCAAAGTTATCATACAATAAACAGTACTTACAGTTTAGATTCAAATGCTCAACAATATAAAGTTATTTTAGTATTTACAATTCAATAGCCTCACTTCAGTACACAAAGTACGATGTTTACATAATCGAATGCTGTTTTTACTTTATCAAGTGTGCAGTGATTGATTAAAACAATATAAAGTAATGACACCATAATTTAAACAATAACAAAATATAAACATTATAAAGTAATGACACCGAGCGGATTAGAATTGAACAATCTGATGTCACAAACCGCACAGTTTAGAATGAAGCCAGTTGCTTGTTATCACTTCATATACCACGCAGTCTAGAATTTAAACAAACCGACCCTATGACGTCATGAAGAGTGTAGTTTAGAAGTAAAGAAACCGACGTTATGACGTCATGAAGACGGACGTCTTCACTTTCATACGAGGGCAGTTTTGAATTTAGGCTTAAACCAAAACTGCCATTATCACGTCATGAAGATTGCAGTCTAGAACTTAAACCAACTTACATTATTACACTTCAAAGACTGCAGTTTTAAATGTAAACGAACTGACCTGTTTAAACAAACTGGCATTATTGCACCACGAAAAGCAGAATTATAAAGCTCTTCACGTTACACAATTTAAAATTGGAAAAAAAAAATCTAGTCACTTCTCCAAACAATTTAACATCCTTTCTACTGTGACTGAAACGTGGGTATATGACATAATTATGTAGCTCTTATTTTGCTCTGTGTACTGAAGCCATGTGGCAACTGGATCCCAGCGAGCGTGGGCACACTGATTAAATGATTAATGGGAATACCGATAGTCTGCCATTACTTCCTATTGATCAGGACTATATTTTTCTCTTCCCGTTGGGCCGTGAGGGCCTATCGTTTTACAGTGGGTAGTAGCAGTTGGTCTCTGTGTTTGTGTAATCTTCCCTACTTACTTCTACAGGGTTTGTGATTATTTTCTAGTGTTGCTCATTATTTTGCAGAGTTAACACATGTCTAATAATAATAATTAAAAAAAAAAGGAAAACGTGTGTGTTCAGGCTTGTGTGTAGCATGGATTGATCCATTGTCCATGGACTACCAGAGAGAGAAGAGAGAGAGAGAGAGAGAGAGAGAGAGGAGAGAGAGAGAGAGAGAGAGAGAGAGAGAGAGAGAGAGAGAGAGAGAGAGAAGAAGAATGAATGAATGAATGAATGAATGAATGAATGAATAATCTTCATTTTTCAAGGGTTACAGAGTAAGCATTACATACTTTTTTTCATCCGGCCCTTGCCCTCTCTCTCTTTTTTCTTTAATCCATACTTTATGTTTTTAAGAGAGAGAGCGAGAGCGAGGAGAGCGAGAGAGGAGGAGAGAGAGAGAGAGAGAGAGAGAGAGGAGAGAGGAGGAGAGAGAGAAGAGAAGAGAGAGAGAGAGAGAGAGGAGAGAGAGAGAGAGATAGGCGCCTCCATCAATGTGCTGGCCCTAGAGAAGCTGAGGTCTCTGATGCCTCGCTCCCCTACGACCACATAGGTTATGGACACCTTTACCTATGATTTTGTTTTAAAATACTGTTGTTAAATGGTGCATACATTCATTCACATTTTCCAGTTATGTTTCTTTTTTTTTTTTAAAATAATATTTTGTTAATTCCTTATATATTCTTAAAGGGCAGATAGATCTATAACATAAAGTATGGATTGAAGAAAAAAATTGTTGGACACACCAAGCATTGAGACAAAAACACTACTGTATGTTTTAGTAGTTTCTTCCTTGCTGTATAAGCTGGTTTCATACAGCGCAATCTGACGGATAGCCAGGAAGGAAAAAGAAATCCTCGATTGACAGACTATTGTGTTCCTTCCTGTCCTCTTCCCATAGATATCACTGCTTAAAATTAATGTGTGTGTGTGTGTGTGTGTGTGTGTGTGTGGTGTGGTGTGTGTGTGTGTGTGTGTGTGTGTGTGTGTGTGAGAGAGAGAGAAGAGAGAGAGAGGAGAGAGAGAGAGAGAGAGGAGAGAGAGAGAGGAGTGTGTGTGTGTGTGTGTGTGTGTGTGTGTGTGTGTGTGTGTGTGTGTGTGTGTGTGTGTGTGTGTGTGTGTGTGTACGCGCGCGCTCGTAATATCACAATTTGTGAAATAGGAAAAGTAGCTATAGTTTCCTGCCACAGTTTCGCCCTGTTGTGTTGTATGATGACACAGTACATTTCAGATTTAATCTTCTACTTATTTTCAATCTGACTGACCTTTTTCAAACTTTTTCTGTGGGGACATTATACAGTGTATTTTCGTTTTTCAGGTAGGTCTTCCTTCAGCAGGAAAAATGATGCAACCTGGGGCACCCATGCAGGCTCCCCAACGTGAGTAGGCTTTTTGGTTTTGTTTTGTGTTGGTTTGTTTTGTTTGTTTTGTGTGGTTTGTGTTGGTGTTGGTTTGTGTTGGTTTTTGTGTTTGTTGGTTTGTGTTTGTTTTGTGTTGTTTTGGTGTGTTTGTGTTTGTTTGTGTGTTTGGTTTTGTGTTTGTGTGTTTGTGTTTGTTTGTTTGTGTTTGTTTTGTGTTTGTTTTGTGTTGTTTGTTTGTGTTGTGTTTGTGTATTTATTAGGACAAAGGACTTAAGGGATTCTGAGGGTAGGGGGATGAACGAATGAATGGAAGGAAAAGGGACTTTTGACAGGTTAGTATAACATTAACATGTCCAAAGTTCCTTTCTTTTCGCTCATGTCTTACGCTAAGAAAAAAATGCCAACAAAAACTCCATCAACTAGCACAGAGAATAAACATATACAAAGTTTACAATATTGTGGCTGATAGATTGGTTGTTGGTCGGTTAATTGTTTTAAATTGATCTGCATTCAGAAATCATGGATGATTTATCAAATACGTATTCTTCTCTTTTATGCTTGGTCTTTTATTTCGAGGATAATGGAATAGCAATAATGTATTTTTTTACACCCAGTCTCTGCGTGTATGCAGTTTTGTCAGTTTTGTCATCCGTTACCACCGGCACAAAAGGGACTTACTCTTCCGAAAAGTGGAACGGGTTTTAAACATGTGCGCAAGATGTTTGCGTGCGTTTACACAGGGACCTCGGTTTATTGTCTCATCCGAAGGACTTTTTGGGAGAGTGGAGTCAGCACTGATGTTAACTCCAGGGAAAAGTCCTCTTGGACGATATTCGGATCGGGGGTCAGCAGATCACGAGCGCATCACGCTGACGCACCAGGACTATCCCGTTATTGAGAGCAGGGTAAACATGCAAAACAAGACTTTTATGGCCCAATGCATATTAGTAAATCAGGTAACAACAAAAAATGGTTATTTCCAAGCATTAGTTTTAGATGAGAGGTTGATTGACTGATATAGATAGAGCAACTAATAAAGGTAAGGTAAAAGGTCTCATAACCTATGTGGTCGTAGGGAGCGGGGCATCAGAGACCTCAGCTTCTACTAGGGGCCAGCATATTGAAGGCGGCGCCATCTCCTCTCCCTCGCTGCTTTACCTTCCTTGACTCCTAAAGAGGGCAGGTACCCACTGAACTGGATGAACTGGGGGACTGTCTGAAACCAACGCGTTGCAAACGGTCACCCATCCAGTTGGTAACCACGCTCGATGTGCTTAACCTTAGCTTGGGGAAAGCGAGTACTCTGACCACTGAGCTATCCCGGCTCGATGCTGATTATGACAATAAAGTGATAATAACGATGATTATGACAATAAAGTGATAATAACGATGATTATGACAGAAAAAATGATAATAACGATGATTATCACAAAAAATGATAAATCGATGATAATACAGAAAATGATAATAAGATGATTAATGACAAAAAGTGATAATAACGATGATTATGACAATAAAGTGATAATAACGATGATAACGACAACAAAACGATAACTATGCTGTGCAGAATGGAGACCAGGAATGGGGGGACCGCCCCCCAACACCAACCCCGGGGATGACGAGGGGGACAGTGGGGACGAGGGGCCGCACCCCCAGGCCATCAACTTCAATGACATGAAGTTCGCTGGCTACGGCAACATGGGGCCTGTGGGCCAGAGTGAGTCAACGGAGACAGAGACAGAGAAGAGAGAGAGAGAGAGAGAGAGAGAGAGAGAGAGAGAGAGGAGAGAGAGGAGGGGAGAGACAGAGAGAGGAGACAGAGAGGGGAGAAGAGAGGGGGAGGAGAGAGAGAGAGAGGAGAGAGAGAGAGAGAGAGGGGGGGGAGAGAGAGGGGAGAGAGGAGAGAGGAAGGGGGGGGTGGGAGAGAGAGAAGGAGAGAGAGAGAGAGGGGGTGGGAGGAGAAGGAGAGGAGGAGGGGGAGAGAGAGAGAGAGGGGGGGAGAGGGAGGAGGGAGAAGAGAGAGAGAGGGAGAGAGAGAGAGGAGGGAGGGAGAGAGAGAGAGGAGAGAGAGAGAGAGAGAGAGGAGAGAGAGAGGAGAGGAGGAGGAGGAGGGAGGGGAGAGAGAGAGAGGAGGAGGAGAGAGAGGAGGAGAGAGAGAGAGAGGAGGGAGAGAGAGAGAGAGAGAGAGAGAGGAATATTCCCTATGCTTACTTCAAATGAAAGAAAATGCTGTGTAGAAACATATTTTATTTTTATATATAAAAAAGTTCATTCAAGCTGTGCATATAAACACAATATAAAAATGACATTAAACCACCAAAATTTATCATTTTGAATCCTCTTCCATACCATTTCTAACGCAAAAATGACACATAAGCACACGTTACTACCATACAATATTTGAGCTTACTACAACTATGAAACATAGATTACTTTGATTTTTTATTTGTTAATTTTTAGTTATCATCTCGTATGATTGATGGATGATGATGATGATGATGATGATGATGATGATTCAATCATCATCATATCGCCATCATCGCCATCATCATCCACCATCATCATCACATCATCATCACACATCATCATCATCATCATCATCATCATCATCATCTATCATCATCATCATCACTGTTATTCATGTGGTATTTTTTTTTTCTATAATGACAAATACCCATATGCATGTTTCAGTGATGAGTCTGCCTCCCCCTCCCCCCTCCTCCCCCACCCAGTGGACCTCCCCCGGACATGAGATTCACTGAGTGAGTGTCGTCTGCCACCACAGGCCACACTGTTGCTACTGATCAACTTTACATTTAGTTGTTTTATTTCATTTTAGTTTAGTTTAGTTTATTTATTCATTGCCACTTTACGTCACAGCAGATTTCTCTGCGTGAAATGACATTGGTGTTATAGAGGACAGTATTAATTAAAAATCATAATGATGACGATGACAATGAAAAGAAGACTGCGAAGAAAGAATGTGAAGAATGCAAAGAAGAAGAAGAATGTGAAGAAAAAATGCAAAGAAGAAGAATGCGAAGAGGAAGAATACAAGAATGCGAAGAAGAATGCAAAGAGAAGAATGCGAAGAAGAAGAAGAATTGAAGAAAAGAAGAAGAATTAAGAAGAAGAAGAAAAGAAGAAGAAGAAGAAGAAGAAGAAGAAGAGAGAAGAAGAAGAAGAAGAAGAAGAAGAAGAAGAAGAAGAATGCAAGAAGAAGAAGAAAAGAAGAAGAAGAAGAATGCAAAGAAGAAGAAGAAGAATGCAAAGAAGAAGAAGAATGGAAGGAAGAGAAAAAGAAGAAGAATGCAAAGAAGAAGAATGCAAAGAAGAAGAAGAATGCAAGAAGAATGCAAAGAAGAAGAAGAATGCAAAGAAGAATGCAAAGAAGAAGAAGAATGCAAAGAAGAAGAAGAAGAAGAAGAAGAAGATGATATGATAAAGAAGAGGAAGAAGAAGAAGAAGAAGAAGAAGAAGAAGAAGAAGAAGAAGAAGAGATTATGATGATATCGATAACGACGACGACGATGATGATGAGAACGACGACGATGACGACGAAGAGGATGTCAATGATAATGATAACGACGACGATGATGATGACAAATGACAATGATGAGGATGAGGATGGTGGTAAGATGGTAATGATGGTAATGATGGTGTTGATGCTGCTGCTGCTGCTTATGATGATGATGCTAATGATGATGATGACGATGTTGCTGCTGCTGCTGTAATAATAATGACGAATGACAATGGTGCTAATGGTGATGATGATGATGATGATGATGATGATGATGACAGGATCTCAGTGATGAACGAGGCAGCCTGCAGGGACGCCATGATCAACTTCGTGTCGGAGAATGTTGCTATGGCAGCGGCCCCGCCAAGGAGATGACCTTCAACAGCCTTGACCCCAAAACTGCCCTGCATGTGAGTCCGTCCACATCTCCACATCTATCTGTCTCTCTGTATGTCTGTCATTCTGTGTGTGCCATTTTCTGTCTATCTATCTATCTATCTATCTATCTATCTATCTATCTATCTATCTATCTATCTATCTATCTATCTATCTATCTATCTATCTATCTATCTATCTATCTGATCTTTTACTGTCTGTCTGTCTGTCTGTCTGTCTGTCTGTCTGTCTGTCTTCTGTCTGTCTGTCTATCAGTCAATCAATCAATCATATCAATCAATCAATCACTCTGTCTGTCTGTCTGTTCTGTCTGTCTGTCTGTCTGTCTGTTGTCTGTCTGTCTCTATGTCTGTCTGCCAGTTTGCTTCTCTGTCTGTCTCTCTGTATGTCTGTCATTCTGTGTCTGCCATTTTCTGTCTTTCTGTTTCTATGGCTGTTTTTCTGTATCTCTGTCTCCGTCCTTATTTTCCCTTCTGTGTTTGCGTTTGTCGGTCTGTCCTCAGTCTGTCTGTCTGTCTGTCTATCTGTCTGTCTGTCTCTTTCTGTCTCTCCCCCCCCCCTTTTTTTTTCTTGTTCTACCTCTGAAAGCCTGTCTGATTTTCTGTTTAACACCCTTGCCCCTGTTTTTCTCTCTCCCAGGGCTAAATAGACCGCAAAAAAAAAGAAAAACAGAAAAAAAGAGAAAAAAGTTTCTTTTTGACTTGTTTTGACCTGAATTCTTAATGGCTAACTTAATATAATTATAAGCATGATTTATACAAAATATCAGCGATCTTGATGTGTTATTGTTTCTAAACTGTCTAATTGAACATGTTCTCAAACTTAGGTAAAAAAAAAAGTAAAGTCGTACCATAACCTATGTGGTCGTAGGGGAGCGAGGCATCAGAGACCTCAGCTTCTGTAGAGGCCAGCATGTTGAGGGCGGCGCCCATCTCCTCTCCCTCGATGGGCGCCGCCCTCAATATGCTGGCCCCTAGAGAAGCTGAGGTCTCTGACGCCTCGCTCCCCTACGACCACATAGGTTATGGGACACCTTTACCTTTACCTTTTACCTGTTTACAGTACACCCTGGAAACGTTTGCTGAGGGCCGGTCCACTGGCTACAAAACGGTCCCTTACCGGGGTGGACCAGTGGATGGACCGCAGAATGGACCGGCTCCCCCGCCGTGGGGCATTCCCTGTGAGGCAGACAGCCTGTTCCAGAACCAGACCAAGCTGATTGAGGTGCCCCACACCTCTTTTGTCAAGGTGAGTGAGTCAGGAGGGAGGGAGGGAGGGGTGGGCACTGGCGTTGGGTTGGATTGTGTTGTTGTTGTTGTGTGTGTGTTGTGTTGTGTTGTGGTTATGTTGTATTGTGTTGGAGTTGTGTTGTGGTTATGTGGTTGTGTTTTGTTGTGTTGTGGTTATGTTGTGGTTATGTTGTGTTGTGGTTGTGGTTGTGTTGTATTGAATGTATTGTACTACACTGTAATGTATTTTGTTGAATTGTATTGTATTGCATGTGTTTTTAAAAAAAAAGTACAATGTATTGTGTTGTGTTAGGGTTGAGTTGTGTTGTGTTGTGTTGTATTGAATGTACTGCACTACATTGTATTGTATTTTGTGATAATTATTGTATTGTAATGAATATCATTGTATGTGTTTTAAAAAAAAAATTACATTGCTTTGTTGTTTTGTTGTGGTTGCGTTATATTGAATGTATTGTACTACATTGTTTTGTATTGAATTGTACTGTATGTTTAAAAAAAATTACATTGTATTGTGTTGTTGTCTTGTGGTTGTGTTGTAGTTGTGTTGTGTTGAATGTACTGTACTCCATTGTATTGTGTTTTGTTGCATTGTATTGTATGTGTTGTTTTGCATTACATTGTATTGTGTTGTGTGTTGTGTTGAAAAGGACGAGGGACAGGAGAAGGAGGAGAAAGAGGAGAATGAGGAGGGAGAGGAGGAGGAGGGGGAGGTGGAGGAGGAGGAAGAGGAGGAGGAGGAGAAGGAGGAGGGGGAGGAGGACCATGGTGATAATAACTACAAAAGTTGCATCAGTAAACAACAAACAACAACAATAGCAACTACTACTACTATACTATACTACTACTACTATACTACTACTACTACTACTACTACTACTACTACTACTACTACTTACTACTACTACTATACTACTACTACTACTACTACTACTACTACTACTACTACTACTTAAAAAACTTTTAAAGTCATTTTTTTGTTACAAATGCATATATATGCATTACAAATACATTGACTAAGCAATTTGTGTCTTGTGTTTCTAATGCATACAATGTTGAAATACACAGATAAACAATCTTCAAATATACATTTCTACATGATATGATGCATACATACATATTAACAAACTAAACATTCAAATATCACATTTACATATTGATATACATACTACTACACACACTACTACTACTATACTACTATCTACTACTACTACACTACTACCACTACTACTACTACTACTACTACTACTACTACTACTACTACTACTACTACTACTACTACTACTACTACTACTACTACTACTACTAACTACTACTACTACTACTACTACTACTACTCAACTACTACACTACTACTACTACTACTACTACTACTACTACTACTACTACTACTACTACTACTAACAACAACAACAACAACTACTACTACTACTACTACTACTACTACTACTACTACTACTACTACTACTACTACTACTACTACTACTACTATACTACTTAAAAAAAAACTTTTTAAAAGTTCATTTTTTTGTTACAAAAGCATATATATGCATTACAAGCATTAGCATTGAGAGTAAGCCATTTGTAGTCTTGTGTTTGTGAATGCACAACAATGTTGAAAATAACAGAAACTAAACAATCTTCAAATATCCACATTTCTACATGCATATGATGCATACATACATACTTACAAACAAACAAACATACATACATATGTATACAACTTCTACTACTACTATTACTACTACTACTACTACTACTACTACTACTACTACTACTACTACTACTACTACTACTACTACTACTACTACTACTACCACCACTACCACCACCACTACTACTACTACTACTACTACTACTACTACTACTACTACTACTACTACTACTACTACTACTACTACTACTTCTTCTATTACTACTACTATCATTGCTCCTACCACTCCCACAACCACACCTCCACCATTCCCCACCTTTTTTAACATCCCCCTGCCCCCCCCCCCCCTCACGGGGATGCGTCCTCCTCCCCACCCCCCACCCCCGGGGATGCCGGGGGCCTGTCAGTATAAACAGCATCCCCACCTTCTGGAAATTCTGTGCTAGGAATTCCCTCTTTTCTACCTTTCTCTTGGTTTCTGCCTTGTTCCTTTTCTACCTGTCACCTCCTTCTCATCTATTTTCTGCCTTTTTGGTCCATCATCCTGCCTTCCTCCTCCCCCTCCCCCTCCCCCTAAAAGACTTAAAACATAAGTATAGTTCTCTCCCATGCTGAAGTCGGATATGCTGGGTCTGACTTTTCGATGTCAGACACTTACTAATGGCATTTTTTGTTGTTGCTATAAATATGACAGAAAACAAGAGTTCCTGTCTCAGCGTTCGAAGAAGTAGAGGAATTTGAAAATGATGAAGAATTTAAGGAAAACTTTGAAGAAGAATTTGAGATGAAGAATTTGAAGAACTTGAAGAAGAATTTGAAGAAGGATTGCGATGAATTGAGAAGAATGCGAAGAAGAATGCGAAGAAGAATGCGAAGAATGCAAAGAAGAAGAATACCAAAAAAAAATGCGAAGAAGAATGCAAAGAAGAATGCAAAGAAGAAGAATGCAGAGGAGAATGCGAAGAAGACTGCGAATAATGCAAAGAAGAATGCAAAGAAGAAGAAAGCAAAGAAGAAGAAAGCAAAGAAGAAGAATGCAAAGAAGAATGCGAAGAAGAAGAATGCGAAGAATGCAAAGAAGAATGCAAAGAAGAAGAATGCAAAGAAGAATGCGAAGAAGAATGGGAAGAAGAAGAATGCGAAGAATGCAAAGAAGAATGCAAAGAAGAAGGATGCAAAGAAGAAGAATACACAGAAGAAGAGTGCAAAGAAGAATGCAAAGAAGAATGGGAAGAAGAAGAATGCCAAGAAGAATAATGCCAAGAAGAAGAATGCCAAGAAGAAGAATGCGAAGAAGAATGCGAAGAAGAATGCGAAGAAGATGAATGCGAAGAATGCAAAGAAGAATGCGAAGAAGAAGAATGCAAAGAAGAAGAATGCAAAGATGAATGCGAAGAATGCGACGAATATAATAATAAGAATGCAAAGAAGAATGCGAAGAATGCAAAGAATAATATTAATAAGAACAACAACAGCAAGAAGAAGCCCTCTCCTCCAGATCACACAGTGTGTTTGTTGTTGATGTTGGTGGTGTGATGTTTCAGCCGTGTCACAGCTGTCACGGGATGGGGTGGCTGCAGTGTCACCGGTGTCACGGTCGTGGTCGCATTCGATGCTCCTTCTGTCACGGGTCAGGGCGCCGCCAACACCACACGCCTGAAGGTCACGTGATTTGGACAGACTGTCATATGTGCCACGGCGGCATGAGGAGGTTAATCAATTTATTAATGAAGTTTTGCTTGGGTTGAACGTTGTAGTGTTGTTGTTGTTGTGTTGTTGTTGTTGTTGTGGTGTGGTGGTGGCAAATGTGCTACGGCGGCATAAGGAGGTTAATTCATTAATGTAGCTTGCTTGGGTTGAACATTGTAGTGTTGTTGTTGTGTTTGTTGTTGTGGTGGTGGTGATGGTGGTGGTGGTGTGGTGGTGATGGTAGTGGTGATGTTTTGTGTTGTTTAGTGCTATGGCGTGGCATGAGAAGGTCAAGTTGCTTTGGGTGGAATAGTGGTAGTGGTAGTGGTGATGGTTATGGTTGTGGTGTTGTGTTTATTTTGTATTATATATATATATATATATATATATATATATATATATATACACACACACACACACATACAGACAGCCTTTTCTATTGCATGATGATCAATAATGGTAACGAGAATGATGTAATACTGCTACTGTGGAATTGCATCTGCTTCGAGACTACTTGACAGGGTTGTACTCTACGCTTACTATCATGATATACCCCGGTGTCAACCGGCCCGTGAGATACAGACACCTGCAATGTTGGTCAGGCAATTGGAGCAACGCTCTCTATGCATATATGTGCGACTTTGCATTACTTTATGTTCGTTCTTTCTCTGTCTTTCTCTCACTCATTCTTTTTTTTTCGTTCCTGAGCTAGAGCTCCAAGGTTCATTAAAGGTATGATTTTTTGGGTATGCGACCGTTTTAGCCCACCATGAAGGTAGCAATATTCCAATATCCGGGATGATGTCTAAACACAGCTACCGTGTGCATTAGGTTTCAAAATTGAATACATTGTCATCCCTTCCTACCGGCGCGAAAGGCCTAGTCTTCCTAAAGGTAGAACAGGTTTTTGGCGTGTGCGCAAGGTGTTCTGCATGTATACACGCATTTGCACACAGAACCTTGATTTATCACCTTCACTTATCCATTATTCTAGTTTTAACGTTGGGGCACCGCTGAAGATTTTGCAACCAGCTTCCTGCACTTCTCACAGTCCTCAGCTTTCCGTAGTGTGTTGTTCCACTCAAGGCCAGTCCACTCTCTGATGTCTGGTGTATAGTTTGTCTTTTTTAAAGGGCTTTCGGGAGAGTAGAGTCAGTACTTCACCCCCTCTCAGACAAGCAAACTTAATCTAAAAGCAAAGCAAGGCAGATATCCACATCAACAATAACAATGATAATGGCAATTTGATGTCATATCCAGGATAACACTAACAATGACAGTTGGATGTCATATCCAGGATTTATGGGGCGGGATAGCTTCGTTAGTGGTCAGAGCGCTCGCTTTCCCCCAGTCAAGTTAAGCAGGGTGGAGCGTGGTTACCAGTTGGATGGGTGACCGTTTGCGCGCCTTGGCTTCAGTACAGTCCCCCCAGTTCACCCAGCTGTAAATGGGTACCTGCCCTCTTGAGGGTCAGAGAAGGCAAAGCAGCGAAGGGAGAGGAGATGGGCGCTGCCCTCAATATGCTGGCTCTAGAGAAGCTGAGGTCTCTGACGCCTCGCTCTCCTACGACCACATTGGTTATGGGACGCCTTTACCTTTTTTCTTTTACCTTTTATCCAGGATAACACTAACAGTAACAATTGGATGTCATACCCAGGATAACACTAACAACGAGAGTTGGATGTCATATCAACAACAACACTAACAATGACAATTGGATGTCATATCAACAATAACATAACAACAACAATCGGATGTCCACAGCTGTCACCGGTGTGGAGGGGACGGGCGCATCACCTGTGGCACCTGTGATGGCTTTGGTCAGCTGAGGGCCTACATTGAGCTGCGAGTTGTCTAGTCAGTATAGCTATCTATCTATCTATCTATCTATCTATCTATCTATCTATCTATCTATCTATCTATCTATCTATCTATCTATCTATCTATCTATCTATCTATCTATCTATCTATCATCTATCTATCTATCTATCTATCTATTCTATCTATCTATCTATCTATCTATCTATCTATCCCATCTATCCATCTATCCATCTACCTCATCTATCTATCTATCCATCTATCCATCCATCCATCCTCATCTCATCACCTACATCTACTAACCTATCATCTATCTATCTATCTATCTATCTATCTATCTATCTATCTATCTATCTATCTATCTATCTATCTATCTTCTATCTATCTACAGTCTGTTGCTTCTGTGTGTGTGTGTGTTGTGTGTGTGTGTGTGTGTGTGTGTGTGTGTGTGTGTGTGGTGTGTGTGTGTGTGTGTGTGTGTGTGTGTGTGTGTGTGTGTGTGTGAATTTGGTATTATTTATGGACGGCCGGGCTGCATGCCTGTCAATAATTTGAATACAAGCACTTTGATTTATTTGCTTTACAAGATTCAGCGCAACATAGATTCCATATTACTATCATTATTATCACTATTATTTTCCTTCCCCTTCTCTTTATTTTTTATAATTATAAGAATAAGAATACTTTATTATCATTGTTATTATTATTATTGTTGTTAACTTTATTATCATCATTAGTTATTATTGTCATCATCATCGTCGCCGCCGCTGTCGTCATCATCGTGGTCATCACCATCACCATCGCCCCCACCACCATTATCACCACCGCCACCAGCATCCTCCTCCTCCTCCTCCTGAACCTCCTCCTCCTTCTCCTCCTCATTGCTATTAGTGGGATCCTCCTCTTCCTCCTCCTCCACCTCCTCATTATCATCACCACCATCCTCATCATTATGATCATTAATAAGTACATAGAGGCCTAAGTGCATGAGGTGGCATGTGGGTGCAGCACCAACCACGAGAATGACTACATCATGGAGCAGACCGACATGCCTGATGAGCTGGTCAGAGACGTGGGGGGCAAGCCTGTCTTTGAGCAAACCATGCCACAGGTACCGCCTCTCTCAGTCTCTCTGTCTGTCATTCTCTGTCTGTCTCTCTGTCTCTTCTATCTTTCCCCTGTTTCTGTCTCTCTCTTTGTCTCTCTCTCTCTGTGTCTCTGTCTTCATCTCTATCTCTCTGTGTTTCTGTCTCTTCTCTGTCTCTGTCTCTGTCTGTCTGTCTGTCTGTCTGTCTGTCTGTCTTCTCTCTCTCTCTCTGTCTCTTTTCTTCTCTCTCTCTCTCTCTCTGTCTCTCTCTCTTCGTGTTGCCAAGGTCCAAGCAAAGCTTGTGAGAAGTCATGATTAATTCATTTTCTTTTTATTTTCCTTTTTCCACCCTTATTCCTTGACATGTATCGGGGACAAAAGCCGATGTGCATTGAATAATTTCAGAGTTCAGAGTTTTCTTTCTGTTTTTCTGTCTGTCTGCCTTTTCCCTTAGCTGTCTGTCTGTCTTTCTGTCTGACTGTGTGTCTGTTTGAAGGCCTGTTTGTTAGTCGGTTTGCCTGATTGAGTGTGTATCTGTCTAGCCTCTGTCTGTCTCTCCCCCCCCTCTCTCTCCTCTCTCTCTCCTCTCTCTCTCCCTCTCTCTCTGTTACTACTACTACTACTAACTAACTACTACTACTACTACTACTACTACTACTACTACTACTACTACTACTACTACTACTAACTACTACTACTGCTACTGCTGCTGCTGCTGCTGCTGCTGCGCTGCTATACAACTACTACTACTACTACTACTACTACTACTACTACTACTACTACTACTACTACTACTACTACTACTACTACTACTACTACTACTACTCTGTCTCTCCTGTAAGCGCACTCTGACGCTTTTTAAGTCCGAATATAAGTACTTGAATACGTGTGTTTAGAGAATATTCAGTGTGTGTGTGATAACAATACAAAAATATTACATACGTGCGATACTTGATTCGTATGATTTATAGGCTATTGGACGATTCACATCTCATACTTGGGTTCTTGCCTGTAAATGGCGAATTATTTTGTTCCTCGGCTGGAGCTCCGAGGTTCACCAATGGTGAGATTTTGCACATACGATCGTTTACCCACCGTTAAGGTAGATGCAATTCCGACTTCGGAGATGATGTGTAAACACGACACAAGTGTGAATGAGTTCTTGGACATTTCATCTTCTGTTCCTACCGGCATTCAATGAATAGCCTTCTCTTTTAAAAGGTGGAAAAGATTTTTAACACGTGCACAAAAGGTTCTGCGATGCATGGAACCTTTGTCTTGTAGTTTCATGTAAAGGACTTCAAGGGTAGTGGAGTCAGTGCTGATATCAACTCTAGGGGGATTGGGGGATACCCTTGACTGGGTGTGTCGGTGATGGTTTGAACCCAGGCCAACCGATCAGGAGCTCAACGCTCTAACCACTAGGTTATCCCATCTTGGACCCTAATGGGGAATAATTATAGTACTTCAGCAGATAGCTCATCACATCATCTCTTACCTGATGAATCGCTCATACACTGTGTGTGTGTGTGTGTGTGTGTGTGTGTGTGTGTGTGTGTGTGTGTGTGTGTGTGTGTGTGTGTGTGTGTGTGTGTGTGTTGTGTGTGTGTATGAGTGTGTGTGCGCGGCGTACCTGTGTGTGCGTGCGTGCATGTATGCGTGTGTGTGTGTGGTGTGCGTGCTTGCGCGTGTGCGCTTGCTTGCACGTGTGTGTTTGTGTGTGCGCCTGCACACCGTGTATGTGTGCGTGCGTGCGCGCGTGCGCGTGTGCTACAGGTGTGGCCCATCTGTGCGTACCCTGTGCGGGAAGTGAACGAGAATTCCCAGAACCTGGTCAACATGCATCGCTCCAGCTTCAATGACGAGAGGAAAATCATGCAGGTACTGCCACACCACACAAACCAATTTTACAACCCTGCATACACACGGGGACTAGATGTAAAAAAGTACATGAGTTGCTTATTCCGTTATCCTTGATATAAAAGAATACATAAAAAAAACACACCTGCTGTGACTACCTGACCTGACCTGACCTGACATCACCTGACCTTGACATATTTGCATTATTACGTTTGTTTGTCTATTTATTTATTCGTTTATTTATACCACTTTATGTATGTTGGTGTGTTTGAATGTGCAGGTACTGCATATTGTTTTTTTTTAGTACTGTCAGTCCTATCTTCTTTGACCTGACCTTGGTGCATTGGCATTATTATGTTGGTTGGTTGGTGTGTTTGAGTGTGCAGTTGTACAGGTATTGCATAATGTTTATTTGTTTGAGTGTGTGCTGCATGGTGGTTGTTGTGGTTGTCGTTGTACATTCCCAGCTTAACACCTTGGGGATCGCCCATAATATGCGCTGTTTCTGACTCCCTTTTCCTACCAGGGAATCACGAATCCCCTGCTCTCTGTCTCTGTTTGTCTCTGTTTGTCCTGTTTGTCCTGTTTGTCTCTCTCCTCTCTCTCTCTCTCTCCTCTCTCTCTCCTCTCTCTCTCTCTCTCTCCTCTCTCTCTCTCTCTCTTCTCTCTTCTCTCTCTCTCTCCCTCTTCTCTTCTCTCCCTCCCCTCACTGACTTTTCTACCCCCCTCTCCCCTGTCTCTTCTTCTTCCTCTCTCTCCCCCTGTCTGTCTCTCCCCTCTGCTCACCATTTTGACATCACCCACCACCACCACCTTCTATTCTCTTCTCTCTCTCTCTCTCTCTCTCTCTCACTTCTCCCACTCTCATCTCTCTCCTCTCTCTCCTCTCTCTCTCTCTCTCTCTCTCCACTGTGCAGCGTCAAGTGCTGCGTGCTGTGCCGGTGACGGAGGTGTGCTGGACGTGGAAGGAGGACCGGAACAAACGGCTGTGGGTGTACGGCAACGAGCACAAGGTCTACTGCCCGGACTACCCTCAGCAGTGCTGCTGGGGGTGCAACGTCCTCTAGAGGCTTGGGCCGTGCCGGGTCTCCTTCTACAAGGAATCTGCCGCCGTGTGATGTTTTTAAAAAAATATTTTTCTAAGCGCCACCATCTTCAGAGAGGATTTGTGTGATGTTTCTAAAGTTGTGTGGAAATTTCCTTACAAAATGGCAATGGTCTGCTTATGTCATGATGATGATGATGGTGGTGATTCTGAATGCATTGCAGTTCTACTACCTCTAAGTATTAATTCCCTGTCTCCTTCTTCTTTTATTTAAGAACAAAAAGGTGTTTGTGGTCTATTGAAATATTTGTGTGTAGAAATGTCTACATATTCTAGTTTCTGCCCCCCTCCCCCCAAAAAAAAGTATTGTTTGATAATCAGGTGATGTTGTATTCTGTGATATTTGTTTCAGAACTGCGGATGTAAATACATGATCGATTCCTATTTATTTGAAGACGGCGATGTTTGAATTTTATATAACGCTCCTTTTTTTTTACTTTGACGAATTAACTGTGTATAGAACTTGTTATAAGTAAAACGTTCGGTGATATTATTGATTGATGCTACGAATTTTAATGAAAAAGTGTCAGGGAAAGCTTGTAAAGGAACTATACATGGCAGCTTTAAAAAATACGAATGCAGGGGTACATAAAGAGCATTAACTTTCCCTTTACATATAACATTTTTGTAATGCACATCAAAACTGCTACATAGCTTTACAGTATTATTCCAAGCTTTGTCATAATTCTTTTTTCTCTTTGTTACATTTGTGCTTACAGGCCTATATCAAAAGTAATTGCAATTACCAAAATTTACCTAAATCAGCATTACGTTTTTGCTTGAAAGCATGTTCAGTTTTGCTCAACCTTGTGGACTTTAAGAAATGTTGGTGTACACCCATGTAATTGAAATACTTGTCAAATCTTGCATAGTCAGTTCATGGACTTATTCATGGCCGATAACAGTATTGTATGACCGGAAGTTTCATGTAGTTATGCCCATGCATCAAGTTACGACATGAAACGGTCATTGATTTGGATTTCTTTATTTTGCAGCTTTATTTTGTTCTGCATCTGTAAACTTGTGTCATGCTGGATATCTGTGATCCCTAGCTTTCAAATGACATTGTTCATGTTTGTGATTATGTCTGATTTATGGAAATGATCTTCATGGATTATGAAAATAAAACCTTGGGACGAATCCACTTGTGCTGATTTATTCATTTTCACAAAATCTTGTTCCACATTCTTTTAAAAAATAGTCTGAGGTACTTTTCTAAATGTTTCTCTTAACTAAAAGTACGCTTAAATCTAGAATGTTAACTTTTTCATTGAATGCCGGAACTTATTTTACGATACTTATGAAAACTAGAAACAAACAACTGAAGATAAATGGCTTATAAAAGTAAGGGGTAATCTATCTGTCTGTCTGTCTGTCTGTCTGTCTGTCTGAATACTCATCTATCAATCTGTCTGTCTTTCATTCTTTTTTAGCCGCCTTAAGAAGAGTCTTTTTTCATATCCATTTGCAATCAAAATTTGCAACCATGTCAGTCAGAAATGCATCATAGACACGTAAGGCAGGTGGATCGGTGGTCTACAGGTAACGCACCTGTCTAGAAAGCAAAAAGTCCGGGTCATAAGTGTGCGGTGGTTCGAATCCCGTGTGGGCCCAACACGTTTTCCCCATCCTCTAGACCATGATTGGTGATCTGGGTGCTAGTCTTTCGGATGAGACGATAAACCGAGGTCTCGTGTGTTACACATAATCATTTAACGCACGTAAAAGAACCCATGGCAGCAAGAGGGTTGTCCCTGGCAAAATTCTGTAGAAAAAACTACTCTGGTAGGGAAACAAATGCAGTTGCATACAGGAAAAAGTAAAAAAACAAAAACAATGGGAGTACACACTTGTGGCACACAGTTTCCGGGGAGAGCTGCCAGAATTTCAGGCAGAGAAATCTGCTGACATGTAGTGGTAAAAAATAGAATAAAATAAATAAATGTTAAGTTGATCGGTAGCACACTGTGACCTCCATTAATTGGTGTAAAATAAAATAAAATAAAATAAAATAAAATAAAATGAATAAGCCCAGCACTGACAATATGAGCCAGTGAGAAGGCTCAGCATCGCAAAAGTCCTTCGGATGAGACTTTAAACCGAGGCCCCGTGTGCGAACGCATGCAGAACATCTTGCGCACACGTTAAATCCTGTTCCACTTTTCGTAAGAGTAGGCCATCGTGTTCCGGTGGGAACAGATGACAATATATACAAAACTGCATACACACGGGGACTGGATGAAAAAAAGCACATGATTGCTTATTCTGTTATCCTCGATATAAAAGAATAAATAAAATAAAATAAAATAAAACACATCAGAGCAGTCATGTAATGGGAGATCATCCATTGTACTAGCTTCCCATCTATCCTCTAATTCTTTCCCTTGAGCCGTTTTCAACTTAGCAGATTTTTTTTTTTTTTTTTTTTTTTTACATTTCTTTAGGAGTTAATAATCTGCCTTAAGACAAATTTAAAAAAAAAAATCAAGATTCAAATTTTGATTTCCAGAACCCTCAGCCTTCTCATGAAGGGACGGGATAGCCTAGCGGTCAGAACATTGCCCTGGCAATTTGACGATCTGGTTTCTCTGGGTTCGTATTCTCGTTGGAGGGGATTTTTCCCCTGGAGTTAACACCAGTGCGGACTCCATTCTCCCCAAAAGTCCTTCGGATGAGACTATAAACCAAGGCCCCGTGTGCGAGCGCACGGAGAACATCTTGCGCACACGTTCAATTAAATCCTGTTCCGCTTTTTGTAAGAGTAGACCATTGTGTGCTGGTGGGAACGGACGACACGATTTACAAAACTGCATACACACGGGGACTGAATGTAAAAACAGCACAAGAGTACTTATTCCATTATTCTCGATATAAAAGAATAAATGAATAGATAAATAAATGGATAAAATAACGCTACCTCAACTGGCAGAAGTAGGGATGTGAAAGTGCTCATAACCTAAGCCAGCCATTCATCACACAACCAATTGATAATAGCTATAATCATATAAACCAAGGGGAAACTCTGCACATCTCCCCACCAGGAAAAAGATCCCCCGAAAAGCGCTCTAAGATACAGCAGCACATATGGTCCTGTTAAAAACAATGTCACGTATGACATGAAGAAAACCGACAAATTATGGATGATAAAAATAGAAGCAGCAATGATAATGCAGGAAGGACACACACACACACACACACACACACACACACACACACACACACACACACACACACACACACACACACCACACACGAAGAGAGAGAGAGAGAGAGAGAGAGAGAGAGAGAGAGAGAGAGAGAGAGAGAGAGAGAGAGAGAGAGAGAGAGAGAGAGAGAGAGAGAGAGAGAGAGAAAGAGAAAGAGAATGCTTTCATTAATTGTAGGCTGGTTGTCCCAAAGTTTCTAAAAAAAAACAACCGCAAATGAACAATGGACAACAACTCAGGGGAATATTGACAAGCTGCAGCAAAGAACCAACAAAATAAATGACAATTCTAAGACTGTCATATTTCAACATCAATGTTACATGAAAGGTGAGACAGAGGCAAAACCCCCCCACAAAAAAACACAACAATATCTCAGACAACCAGCTTTCCTCTTGGCAACATCATCCAATCCTGTGGCATAAGAATCCATGAAGTCAGCAGGGCCAACGAAGACAGACCCCAGCAAATGGAGAAGGGGGATCCTGTGGGTGTCATTGGGTGTAGCCGATAACTCAGTGGCGTGGACAAGTGAGACATCAGAATGTTGGCTAGCCACAGGGCAAAGAATGAACAAAACCAGCAGTTCTCACTGTCACTTTGTAACATAAGGTCAATATAGTCTACAGCATAAAATAATAGCAATTCAAATCGCATTTGCCTTTTTGTAAGGTAATGTCAATACATCATTCATCATAAAAATAAGAGCAGTTCTAACACTATCACTTTTTTGTGAGGTAAGGTCAACATAGCCTTCAGCACAAAATAATAGCAACTCTAAGACTTGTCACTTTGTAACGTAGCATCAACACAGCTTACAACTGAATCATTATTTAAAAAGAAGAGAAAGATCCTGCCTTTCACCAGCAGACGAAACATGAACAGGTGGGCAGGTAGCAGATAATGTTTCCTGACCAAGAGTCTCATACCTTCAACATAATAAACGATCCACAATGTCCTCTGCTTTCAGGGTAGGATGACGCGAACCTTTACAGCTTGCTACACCACACACACCGCCCCTCCCCTCGATCCAGCCCTCTTCAGTATGGTGTGATCGTTTCTTTTAAATTTTGCAGTGATCAACTTATGAACAATTCTACACATTGTCTCTCTAGAGATGCACAGAGTCCTGATTAACTCCACAAAATTACTGAATATTTCATATTTTTGTTTTGCTGCTGCACATTCTATGGAGAGAAGCAGCAGAAGAAGAAGACGGTTTTGGGGGTGGCCAGGATGTGTCTGTCACACGTGACAGTTGCGTCACTTCTTCTGGTCAGCTAATGAAGGGGTCTGCGCATGTCCGTTGTGACACGTGACTTGATGACTCGGGAACTACTTTTGCAAAGAAGCTGCTTGTGTCCAGTATGACACGTAGCAATTAGAATGTTCACTTTTGCACAAGCCTAGTTTGAACCAAGCCACACACACACACACACACACACACACACACACACACACACACACACACACACACACACACACACACACACACACACACACACACACACACGACAGAGACAGAGAGACAGAGACAGAGACAGAGAGACAGAGAGACAGAGAGACAGAGAGAGACACACACACACACACAAACACACAGACAGACACACAGACAGACACACAGACAGACACACAGGCAGACACACAGGCAGACACACAGACAAACATGCAGGCACAGAGACACAAAGACAACAGACACACACACACACACACACCACACACACACACACACACACACACACACACACACACAC
>CM060329.1:27446183-27453683 GCA_030674155.1 Stramonita haemastoma
CACACACACACACACACACACACACACACACACACACAAACACACGACACGATGGGAACAGATGACACGATTTACAAAACTGCATACACACGGGGACTGGATGTAAAAAAGCACAGAGTGCTTATTCCATTACCCTCGATATAAAAGAATAAAATGAATAAAAATTAGAAAATAAATAAACACACACACACACACACACACACACACACACACACACCACACACACACACACACACACACACACACACACACACACACACACACACACACACACAAACACAAACGCTAATATGATGCAGGGAACTGGCAAAGGCTTGCATCCTGTGATTTGTGTGCAATGGCCCTCAGAAGATGGAATGTGGTTTAGGGGGCAGGCAGGGCAGGGTGACCACATCAGGGTGGAGATGTGGACAGAGGGGTCGGTTTTGCTGACGACGTTATCACGTGACACTTCGTGACGATAAGCTTGCTGGACGTGTTATCGTTGTCCTTAGATGACGAACTGGTCCTTAAGGAAGAAAAGACTGCTGGGAAAGAAAAGTTCACGATAGAAGTAGATACTACTTACAATTTCTTTCTTTCTTTCTTTCTTTCTTTCTTTCTTTCTTTCTTTCTTTCTTTCTTTCTTTCTTTCTTTCTTTCTTTCTTTCTTTCTTTCTTTCTTTCTCTCTTTCTTTCTTCCTTTCTTTTTTTCTTTTATTTCGAAGATAACAGAATAAACACCCATATGGGTTTTTTATTATTATTATATTATTATTATTTTTTTTACATCTAGTTCTCGTGTATGTGCAGTTTTGTCAATTTTGTCATCTGTTCCCACCGGCATACAATGACCTACTCTTACGAAAAGCGGAATGAGTTTTAACGTGTGCTCAAGATGTTCTGCGTGCGTTCGCAAATGAGACCTCGGTTTATAGTCTTATCCGAAAGATCATCAAAGAGCAAGATTGTTAGTTCACGCTGTTCTTGAAGTTGGAATGTGGCTACCTTAATATCAGGCAAAAACGGTCGCATACGCAAAAAATCTCATTTTTGGTGAACCTCAGAGCTCTAGCGTTGAACGAAAAATGAAAGATTCGAGGTGAAATTTCCGACTTCAAATGTGTGTGTAGCTCATAATATACTGTCAGTCCAAGACTTTTGTGGCTATTTTTTATGATTGGGTTGATCTGCCTGACAATTCACAATAATATTTGCATTGCATTGTCTTCACAGATTCCGCCTTGTCCTGTCTTGGTGGGTTTTGATGACATGTGATGAGAAATAGAACATCTGCTCCCTTGAAGAAGCAATATTTGTTCATCATGGATGCATATATATGGATGTTTATATGGAGGCATGAATCATTATTATATGTGCAAGTCGTCTATTTCCATTTTGTACAATAACAATGTGAACATACGATATTTATTGATAATGCTTGTCATGCATGTATGTGGGTCGATGGTCTAGAGGTAATGCGCCTGCTTAGAAAGCGAAAAGTCCGGGTCGGAGTGTGCGGTGGTTCGAATCCCGTTTGAGCCCAAAACTTTCCCCCCATCCATTAGATCATGAGTGGTGGTCTGGGTGCTAGTCTTTCGGATGAGACGATAAACCAAGGTCCCGTGTGTTACACATCATTATTTAGCGCACGTAAAAGAATCCACGACAACAAGAGGGTTGTCCATGGCAAAAGTTCTCTAGAAAAAAAGCTACTCTGATAGGGAAATAAATACAATTGAAGACAGGAAAAAAAAAAAAAGGGCAGGCGCTGCACATGTGGCCACGCGCGCTCTCCCTGGGGAGAGCAGCCTGAATTTCACGCAGAGAAATTGCTGTGACATAAAGTAATAAAAATAAATAAATAAATTAATGTATCTGTAACAACGAAATAAATTAAATTTTAAAAAGTAAAACAAAATATTTGTTCATCACTTTCCTGCAAGAAGGATCGACAAACTTTGGTAGCAGAAAACATTACACACTGGAAACAGACAAGACTAGATACACTTCTGAAGAAAACAGACAAAAACTGGCATGGTGTCTGTCATCAGTGTTCAATGGCTCTTAGCTGATGGAATGGTTTACTGTGCAACGACAGTGCGAACACATCAGAGAAAAGATGAAAGAAGAAGAGAAACGATCGTTGCTTTATGGCCATAACTTTATTTACGATACGGATAGTTTATGGCGATAATTTTATCAACATAACTGATGGTTTATGGCGATAATCTTATCAACGTAACGGATGCTTTATGGCGATAATTTTATCAACGTGACGGATGATTTATGGTGATAATTTTACCAACGTAACGGGTGGTTTATGGTGATAAATTTATCAACCAGTTATCGTGTCCTTAGATGACAATCCGGTCTTAAGTGGAAAAAAAAAAGACTGCTGAAAAATGAGGGTCAAGACAAAACTGTTATTCATCACCTTCAAATATGTTGCGTACTGTTTTCTTGACAATCAATCCTGTATCTGTCCAGCTCATTCTATCGTCAAGATTTTCAGGGCTTTTGCATTGTTTTGTTTTGACTTTTTTTCCGTTCCTTCCTCGGCTAGAGCTCCGAGGTTCATCAATGGTGAGATTTTGCGTACACGACCGTGTTCGCCCACCATTAAGGTAGCCGCATTCTGACTTCAAGGAGAATGTCTAAACACCACATCAGTTGCATGCAGTTTAAAAAGATATTGTCACCCGTTTGTAACTGGAACAATAATTATGGTCCACACTTTCGGAAGACGGAAAGTGTTTCAATGCAAGCGCCATAGGTTCTCCGTACATGTATTTATCTATTTATTCTTTTATATCGAGGATAATGGAATAATCACTCATTTGCACAGAGAATCTAGGTAAATAGTCTTTTCCTAAGGACTTACGGTGGAGTGGAGTCGGTATTCATATTAACTCCAGCGAAAAAATATCCCCTCGAACGGATGCTCCGGTGGTGGTTTAATCCCAGGCCGTCAGATCCTGAGCACAACGCTCTAACCACTAGGCTACTCTGCCCCTTCCCTCTTTGTGTTGGCTGAACGGTGAAGCACCGCAGGAGGAACAGACCATTTTCCTCTCCCGGTAGCACGTCATTTGTGTTACTTAGCGCTAAGAAACTGTCCCCGCATGGGGATGCTTAGGTCCTGTCAGCATCAAAAGCATCCCCACCTTCTGGAAATTCTGTTCTGGGATTTCCCTCTCTTTCTATCACTCTCTTTGTTTCTGCTTTGTTCCTTTTGTTCCTGTCTATTCTTCTTCTTGTCAATTTTCTGCCATTCTCCTGATTTTTATCCCAAAAGACTTAAAAACTGAACTATTCTTTCCCATGCCAAAGTCGGATGCGCAGGGCCTGACTTGTCAGGCGCTTAACGGCAGTGGGACGCATTTCTTCTCATACGACAGACAACAGTACGGGCTGACTGAGTGTTCAATGACGACGACAACGACAAAAACGAAGAAGAAGCAGTGATGAACAAGTTACCCAGGAAACCTTGTCTATGAGAAACAAACAGGCAACAAGATGTGGTGCATGGCTGAAGACATCTGAGGAACAGTTGATAAAATTGACAAAACTGCACACACACGGGGACTGGATGTAAAAAAAAAGCACATGAGTGCTTATTCCGTTGACCTCGATATAAAAGAACAGAATAAATAAAAACGAAACAAAACAAAAACTTCTACCTAGGCATTGGCGTGCACAGATCCCTGAAAGATGGAATGTGTTTTCCGTCCAAGGACACGATTACCACATCAGGAAAAAAAAAGATATGAAAACGGGGGCAATGGAGATTAGCATCATGGTTTATGGCAGATATTTTATCGGTGCATTAGCGTGTCCTTAGCTGATGATCCGGTCTTAAGTGGATATAAAAAAAAACTTGAAAAATAAAGGTTGAGATGGGATTGTCTTTAGCTTGAAAAAAATAATGTGACTTGTTATTTTATTGTTGATTTGACATCTCTGTTGTGTTGCATTGCATTGTTGTATCTTCTTCGTGTTTGTTCATGTTGCTTATACAGCCCACTGACCACAGAAGACCATATCCGGGCTGTCCCTTATTCAGTATCAGCGATTCCCATCACATTCACTTCAAGTTCAAAATCATCGCCATTTATTTATTTTATTTTATACCACTTTATGTCACAGCAGATTTTTCTGCGTGAAATTCGGGCTGCTCTCCCGGGAGAGCCCGTCGCCACAAGTGCAGCGCCTACCCATTATTTTTTTTCTGTCTGCAACTGTATTTGTTTTCCTCTCAGAGTTGGCTTTTTTTCTACAGAATTTTGCCAGGGACAACCCCCTTGTTGCCCTGGGTTCTTTTATATGCGCTAAATAATGATGTGTAACACAGGGGACCTCGGTTTATCGTCTCATCCGGAAAACTATCCAATTCCATCTAATTCCCTTAACTATCTAACACAATCAATCTGGAAACAAACAAAAGAAAAAACAAGAAATCAAATGACAAAGTGGTTTAATTATTTCATTCCTTGAGGGCCAATAAAACCAGGCTGTGCTGAGGACGCCAGCCATTCTGCTTGATTTACCCTCCCCGGCTTTCGGACACTCCGACAGAGGCATAATGATCACTTCGGTGTACAAAAAGAACAATGCAGAGGAAAAAACGCCTTAAGGGAAAAATAACACTGCAGAATGGACATCCCATCCTGTGCTATCTCACTGTTCACAATATCACTATTTTTATTTTTTTATTTGTATTTTATACCACTTTATGTCACAGCAGATACCTGGTCACCAGAACAAAACAAGACAGTACTAGCCACTACAGCTAGATAGCTGTTACAGCGCACACACGTTAAAAAACTTGTCCGCCTATTGGAAGAGTAGGCCAGTTCGTGCTGGTAGGACTGATGGCAAAATTCTGCACATGCTCACTGGTGGTGTGTTTAGACATCATTTCGGAGGTGGGAATGCAGCCACCCTTATGGTAGGTATACACATTTATTTGCTTACTAAAAATCTCACCTTTGGTGATTCTTGGAGCCCTAGCCGAGAAACAAGAACCCCCCCCCCCCCGAACCCCCCCCAAAAAGAAAAGAAAACAAACAAATAACCCCCCCCCCAACCCCCCCCCCCCCAAATCTTCCTTAAAATACACAAACGAAAACCCCTTATTATTTTCAACTGTCACGTCAATAACTACATTTCAACATCAAAATCATAAAACAGATGTTTTGACATTGACATTCTCCCATACAGATGACTGGAAGAAAACCAGAAGGCCGACATTTTGACATAGACATTCTCCCATACAGGTGGTTGGAAGAAAGCGTGAAAGCAGACGTTTTGACACAGACATTCTCCCATACTATTGGCTGGGGGAAAAAAAAAGTAAGGCCCCTATATAACAAAGGAAAGAGGGGGTTGGGGGAGGGGGGGGGGAGAAGAGGTGGTGACGTTTTGATTCCAGACTCAGAAGGATGCTGTCAGGAAAGAGATGCCGGTGCAGCTGTTATTGCTGTTATTGTGGATGTCATTACCTGATATGGTTATTATTATTTTTTTTATAGCGATAGATTGAGATAGCCTGTGATGTCCTTAGTGCCAAACTGTCCCAAACGTGAAAGGTAAAGTATGTTGAGGAATAAGAGACCATGCTAATTAAGCAAAAAGAATTCGACCCTATTAATTCAGCTGTAGAATGGGTACTGCTCTCTTTAGGGTCAGGGAAGGTAAAGCACTAAGGGAGAGGAGATGGGTGCCACCTTCACCATAGTGGCCCTTAGAGAAGCTGAGGTCTCTGATGCCTTACTTTAATGCGAAGGAGTTTTTGACATGCAGTAAATAAGAACAAAGATAAAAATGTAAATAAAATATTTAATCTGTCACAGCCATACCGAGTCACAGCAATGAAGCACAACTAAATGAATTAATCATAGCACACAATTTGGTTGTCAGCGACTTGAAAAGATGTAGGCTGCGATCAATAATAAAGAAACGTTGAAAGGCATTAGTCTTCATTACTGAAAGTGGAACAGAAAAAAACCCAGAAGAAAATGATGAGGAAAAAAAAAGACAAAGGTGAAAAAACCAACTTATCTTTGTCGACTGAGGTTATGGAAACTTAGAGAACATCACGTAAACAACATAAACAAGGAGTAAAAAAAAAAACCCAACCAAACTAAGCCTCCTGTTTAAGAATGATATATACTCTATGTCACCCTCATTCTCTCAAAGCCTCGGAGAATTTTTTGTTTTCACATTTTTTTTTTGCTAAGAATCCATCGATCACGACATCAAACTTGTCCTACCCTTCTTTACTTGTAAAAAAACAAAACAAAAAAGTCTTGAGTCGTTTGTGTGACATGATTTACTGGTTAGGGTGAAGAGCTGAGTATTGTACTTTGAAATTAATTGTTGCTGTCATTCCACCTCCCTCTCCGTCTCTGTATTCACTGGTATATTAGAACAAAAAATCTCCGAAGTCGAATGCAGCTGCCTTAATAGTTGGGTAAAAACGGTGCACACGCAAAAAAAAACAACAACAACAAAAAAACAAACAAACCCCTCTCACCATTGGTAAACCCGGAGTTCTAGCCAAGGAACATGCAAAAAAAAAAAAGAAAAGAAAAGAAAAAAAAGAACAGAAAATGTCTGTCAAATGGTTCAAGACTGACCTGATTAGAAAAAAAACTAGGTTAGAAATTAAAAGATATATTTTATGTTGATTGATGGTAAGGCTAAGAAATATATATATATATATATATATATATATATATATATACACATACATGTGTCTGTGTGTATGCGCGTGCGCGCATGTGTGTGTGTATGTGTGTGTGTTGTATGTGTGTGCGTGTGTTGCTCGTGTGCGCGCGCGCGCCTAGCCTGTGTGTATCAAAACTCAGGGTCAGCGGACAAATTGGAGTCTATTTGCTTGTCAAAATTCAGGGTCAATGAAAGGGATCTGAGATGATTCGTCTTCATGAGTGGACATGGAAAAGAAGAGAACTCGGGCAGGAAGCCACTCATCACTCCCTCTCTGAAAACCTGGAGCCTGGGGAGACACACATTAACATTACAAACCAAAAGAGATTATACTTTCTGTCATGCTCGTTATTCCAAAGCGGGGGGGAATTTTTTCCCATGAATTTGTTAAGAGACCATCCATCATGACACAGCTCCCCCCCGCCGCCCCCCCCCCCCCCATCTCCAATTTTTTTCTTTAATAGAGATGGTAGATGTGTGGGGAGTAACAGGATTGTAACAAACTGCCTGGCATTTCTGGTTGAGTGTGGTGACACCATACTGCCCTTCTTCCAACTCATGGCTTTTCAAAGGGACGGGATAGCCTTGTGGTCAGAGCAATACGCCCGCAATTTGACGACCCGGGTTTGATTCCTGTTCGAGGGGATTTTCCCCCTGCAGTTAACATCAGTGCTGACTCCACTCTCCACAAAAGTCCTTCGGATGAGACTATCAATCGAGGCCCCGTGGGGCAAACGCATGCAGAACATCTTGCGCACGCGTTAAAACCTGTTCCGCTTTTCGGAAGAG
>CM060329.1:27464264-27479264 GCA_030674155.1 Stramonita haemastoma
AAAAAACAAAACAAAACAAACAAACATTCAAAACAAAACAAAAAACCCCAGCAAAAACAAAACAAAGAGAGAGAGAGAGAGAGAGAGAGAGAGAGAGAGAGAGAGAGAGAGAGAGTGAGTTCATGTGATATAAATAAACATTTCACACTCTATGTGTGTGACAACCCCCCCCCCCAAAAAAAAAAAGAAAACAAAAGAAAACCAACCCAAAAAACCAACCCCCAAAAAAAACAACAGCACACACAAAAGAGAGAGAGAGAGAGAGAGAGGAGAGAGAGAGAGAGAGAGGAGAGAGAGAGAGAGAGAGAGAGAGAGAGAGAGAGAGGAGAGAGAGAGAGAGGAGGGAGAGAGTGCCGGAACAGGAAATGGAAAGAAAATAGAGGAGCAGCAGCTCTGTGTTTTTCAGTCTGGGGAGTTTATTTCACGACCAATGGCGTCCACATAAAGCTGCTGACTGGCTGTCATCCCCTATTCTCGGTCTGTCTGTCAGCACTGACTTCTGCCTGTCTGCCTGCCTGCCTGCCTGGTTACCCAGCCTGCCTGGAAAGCTAAAGAAGGAGTTTGGGATGATCTGCCATTCCTCACACCTCCAGACAAAATCCCTGGCCAAGTTCTGTTTTTGTTCAAGATGTAGCGGAAAATGCAGCACTAGTGTTCGCTCAGCTGTGCACCAGACCAGTAAAGACCCAACACAATGTTAAGGACTTAAGGCACATTTCCTGAAAAAAAAAGGGGTCGTTAGGTCAGGAAAGTGGTTGGTACAGGTCATTGGATTGGGTAAAGACAAACAGGATAAGTGTTTCTCGCCATCTTGGTTTAGAAATCTTTTACCGTTTGTTTGTGTAGTCTGCTTGTGTAGTCTGCTTGTATTATCATCAGACAGACCAAAGTCTGAAAAGACTGAACGCAAAATCATCACTCCCGTCACTCTCCCGGGGACGGGAGAGCCTAGTGGTCAGAACATTGCGCTCGCAATTGGACGACCAGTTTCAATTCCCGTTCGGGGGGATTTTTTCCTCTGGAGTTAACATCAGTGCTGACTCCACTCTCCCCCAAAGTCCTTCGGATGAGACTATAAACCGGGGCCCCGTGTGCCAACGCACGCAGAACATCTTGCGCACACGTTAAATCCTGTTCCGCTTTTCGTAAGAGTAGGCCATTGTGTGCTGGCGGGAACAGAAGACATGATTTACAAAAACTGCATACTCACTGGGACTTGATGTAAAAAAAAGTCCATGAGTGTTTATTCCATCATCCTCGATATAAAAGAGTAAAATAAATAAAATAAATGTGTCGTGTCCTTCCCTCTTTCCCGTCTACTCTTACTTCTTGACTCTATTCCTCCTACCCTTTACCGTATCACGTCCTGCTAGCTCTATCTTATAAAGTCATTTTTCTGGCTTTTGGTAACAAGAATTACTATTAGTTCGTGGCGACTTAAATCTGTTTTGTGTTTTTAAGTATCGCCAGTGTTTTGATCACAAAGACTTGGTGATATTTCCTTGGTTTATTTTTTTCGTTCCTCGGCTACAGCTTCGAGATTCACCAATGGTGAGATTTTTTTTTGCGTGTGTAACCGTTTTTGCCTATCATTAAGGTAGCATCATTCTGTGTTCAAGAATTTGGTTTATTTCTTGTAGTTTGTTCACGACTTCATTTTGCATTAAGACATCCAGAAAATTAGGGCTCTGCAGACAATTTAGATTTCAAGGCTTAGAAGCAGACCATTTTGGATAATCTAAAAAGGTAAAGGTAAAGGTGTCCCATAACCTATGTGGTCGTAGGGAAGCGAGGCGTCAGAAGCCTCAGCTTCTCTAGTGGCCAGCATAGTGAGGGCGGCGCCCATCTCCTCTCCCTTGCTGCTTTACCCTCCCTGACCCTAAAGTGGGCAGGCACCCATTGACAGCTGGGTGAACTGGGGGGGGGGGGGACTGTACTGAAGCCAAGGGCCCGCAAATGGTCACCCATCCAATTGGTAACCACGCTCGATGCTGCTTAACACTGACTTGAAGAAAGCGATGATGGCTCCTCTGGATAATTTGCCACATTACTGTTAGTGCAGAGGAAACTGAAAAAAAATCGGTTTTTAGTCTCACCCAAATGACTTCTGAGGAAGTGGAGTCGGTCCTGATGCTAATTTTCTTTCTTTCTTCTTTTATATCGAGGATAATGGAATAAAAACTCATATGCTTTTTTTTTTTTTTTTACATCTAGTCTCCGTGTGTATGTAGCTTTTTAAACTTTGTCATCTGTGCCCACCTGCATACAATGGCCTACTCTTTCAAAAAGTGGAACAGGATTTAACTTGGGCGCAAGATGTTCTGCGCGCGTTTGCACACGGGACCTCGGTTTATAGTCTCGTCATTTGGGGAGAGTGAAGTCAGCCTGATGTTAACTCCAGGGGAAAAATCCCCTCGAACGGAATCGAACCCGGATCGTCAGATTACGAGCGCAAATGTTCTGACCACTAGGCTATCCCGTCCCCCTCCATAGAGAGCAGATGTATCATCACGCAGCATCAGCTTTGACTTTCGTTGGCTTGAATATGCTCTTCTTTACGAATGATGAGGTGTATTTTTTTTTAAATCAAAGTATATTAGCCCAACAACTCTTTTATGTACCCATTGTACACGCATTAGCCTAACGCGAAAAAAACTTCGCTCCTAAACCTCCTTTTGAGTTCCAACAAGAGAAAAACAAAACTAGACACACAAAACCACACAAAAAGAAAAGAAAATACGCAACTAAAAAAAATAAAGAAGAAACAACAAAAGCCAACACACAACTCAAAAGGTAAAGGAGAAACAACAAAAGTCATCAAACAACCAAATCATTACAAAATCGCTTCAAGATAGATTTCAAATTTGTATTCTCATTTCCCAAAGGGGCATATTCCCTCACCCTCTCACCCCCCCCCTCCCCTCTTCCTCCACATCACCAGACCCTCATTATCCCTGTTCTGCTCAGAGGTCACGCAGGGGATAAACACACACAAAAATGTCCGGGTTTTCCTCACTGAATTTGTTCCTTATGTGAGGGGTCGCGAACGGTAGAGCTGTCACTAATAAGTTCAGGTTGGACGTTGAACCACAAAAAACCTGACATGGATTAGAGTTAAGAAGGGGATTATGTGGAACGTATGGAGGCGTTTTGTCGTCATGACTGACGCAAACGCGACAAATTATGACAAGATGCGCAGGAAGTTGAACATTTAAAAAAGATGACACTTTGATTATGTTTTGTTGTTGCTTTATTTTTAAGAAAAAGATACATGACAGACAGCTTTTCGAGTATTGTTTCATTTAAATTAATATTGATTAAAAAAGATAGCCGGAACACCAAGTTTGAAATTTGTTTTAATTGATATGACGTCAGCATGATGTAAACTGACGTTTTTTTGTAATCCTTATGGACTGGGCTGAACATGCCGCTATTGCTGCCAAAGGTTGAAGTCAGACAGTTCATGCTGGAGTGATTTGTCAACCAACGCGTCCTATGTGTATGTACCCAGAACATCTTGCGCACACGTTAAAACCCGTTCCGCTTTTCGGAAGAATAGGCTATTGTGTGCCGATGGGAACGGATGACAAAATTGACAAAACTGCGTACACACGGGGACTACATGTAAAAGAGCACAGGACTGCTTAATCCATTTTCCTCGAAATAAAAAAAAGAAAGAAAATAAAATACCCCTCACAACGATCGTGGTCAAGAACTACTACTGCTGCTACTGTTGATGATAAATGGACAGAGTTTCTGTTAGGGACACCGCACCTATTTCTACTTTGGAGATAAGATCAATACTATTTTTTTTCCTTTTTACTTCATCCCCTTTCTGAATCTTTTTGTTGTGGTATTTTATTGATGTGGAAAGAAAACAGGATCAACGTCCGTTGTATGTCTGTTGTCACGCGCAATATTCGTTTCAACACTGAATATTTATTCATTAAAAATAACACACTACGTGTATGGGACATAACGGCTTGGGAATAGAAAGATCAATGAATGTCATCTAACAAAAATAGGAATTTCGCGTGGGCCACAAGGCATATGACCTCAGCACATACAAAAATCCGCAAACATAATTTATAGGCACGTTAGAATCTCGGCAAAATATGGCCAAATCATGTCGACAAAACTTTTTTCTGAATGGATAAAAGAAGTATTTATAAGCAAGTGCATTTGAGCACACACACGCACAGGCGCGCGGGCGTGCATGCGTGAAATATCTCTCTCTGAAAAATCTCTCTCTCTCTCTCTGAAAAAACTCTCTCTCTCTCTCTCTCTCTCTCTCTCTCTCTCTCTCTCTCTCTCTCTCTCTCTCTCTCTCTCTCTCTCTCTCTCTCTCTCTCTCTCTCTACCGTGTGCACAGCTGCTGTAACCAGTTCCCATGAGTGGTCCATGTATATACTGGACAGCAATATCAGAATTGGTTTTCCTTTCCTCCGCCAGAGCTCTGAGGCTCACAAATGGTGAGATTTCGTGTATGCCACCGTTTTTGCCCATTATATTAGAAATCAAATTTCAGACCTACTTGTAGTTGTCCAAACTGACCATCTATGCGCCTTGGCTTCGTACAGTCCCCCAGTTCACCCAGCTATCAATGGGTACCTGCCTTCTTTAGGGTCAGGGAGGGTAAAGCAGCGAGAGAGAGGAGATGGGCGCCGCCCTCGATATTCAGGCGCCTAGAGAAGCTGAGGTCTCTAATGCCGCGCCTCGCTTCCCTACGACCACATAGGTTATGAGACACCTTTACCTATCGAAATTGTTAAACATGAAAAGATCCTAGTATATCATCAACCTGTAATTTCTATTGAAAGAGATTTTAAAAACCCTCTGTAAAGCAAACAATGGCTTCCTATATGAGTATGTACCTTAAAAAAAGTCACACACACTTAAACTTCATTACCAGTGTGTACTTACAGTCTCACAGTGATACAAGTACATATTATAGATGATATCCCCCTCCCAGAATGCTAAGCTAAAGAACGCCTGACAACACCAACACATGCCAGCCTCCATATTTTTTGTTTGTAGTCTGCACCCAAAAATCCAGCAAACCATTGGGCCCTACGAAAATCTTCTATCAATCGTAAAGTAGTGTAAACTTAAATGGCACGGGCATGTCACAAGATCAAAAGGACTTGCAAAAACAATACTGCAAGGCACTGCCAAGGAGGAAGAAAAAGAGGCAGACCAAAGAAGAGATGGGAGGACAACATCAGCGAATGGACAGGGCTAGAACTCACAAAACTTTGAGAAAGGCTGAACAGAGAGAGGAATGGAGGGAACTGGTTGTCAAGTCTTCAGGGGTGTCCCCACAGTCGCCAGGCTACGAGATAGATAGATAGATAGATAGATAGATAGATAGATAGATAGATAGTCTGTCCCCTCCACCAAACCCCTTACCTCCATTCCAAACCCTTATTATCCCCTTTCCTGTTCGCCCCTCCTCTCCCATCCACTCTAATCTTCCATGTAGCAGAAAATGCTTATTATTCTGTCCGGATCTATACTGATCTAACGGCTGTCTTTCACGGCATGTGCCTTTCTTTGGGGGGGGGGGGGGGGGGGGGGGTGGTGGTGGGGTAGGTGGGTGGTTGGGGTTGGGGCAGTGTTAATGGTATTGTACAATTTTGATTCACCCCTGCAGCCTTGACCTCTTCACACAGGAAAATCACCTGATTTGATGGCCTTGACCTTCTGGTCTTATGGCAAGAGATGAGCTTTGCGAGGGAAACTTTTATTTTTTTTTTTCAAAAAGTCTTTTTGATTTGTTTCTTTTCTTTTTTGTTTTTCTCTGTACGTGGCTTTTTTGTTTTAGGTTTTTCTGTTTGGTTTTTGTTTGGGTTTTTCCTTGGTCAGCTTGATAAATATGTTTGTCTCTGTGTCTGTGTTTTGTTTTGTTGTTGTGTTTTTGTTTAATGCTTTTTGTTTTATTTCATTTCATTTTTCTCTTCTTTTGTCTAAATAGATTTTTTGTTGTCTTTTTTTTTTCAATTTCCTCTTTCCTGCTAATCTTTCTTTGCCGCTTTCCTCCTTTTTTTCTTCTGTTCTTCACTTTGTTTTGCCTTTTGCCAATTTTGTTTTCTTTTGATCTTGTTTCGTTTCTCTCTGTCGGATAAAGAACAGCGTAGAAAAATAAGATAATGTGAAAGGGAATTAAAAAAATGCTTATCTTTTTATCTTCATACACACACACATACACACACACACACGCGCGCGCGCTCGTGCGCGCACGCACGCAACACACACACATACACACACATTATATATGTATGTATGTATGTATGTATGTATGTATGTATGTATGTATGTATGTATGTATGTATGTATGCATGATGCATGCATGCATGCATGCATGCATGCATGCATGCATGCATGCATGCATGCATGCATGCATGCATGCATGCATGCATGCATGTATGTATGTATGTTGTATGTATGTATGTATGTATGTATGTATTTTTCTTTTTCTTTATTATTTTTTAAAGTTTTTTAATGGCTATATCCGATCAGGGCAAGGGCCGGATGAAAAAAAGTATGTAATCCTTACACTGTAACCTTGAAAAATATAATATCATTCATTCATTTCATTCATTCATCTCTTATCATGTCTTCTATTCTATTCTTCTCGTCTCTTCCTTTCTTTCTGTCTCTCTTCTGTTCTCTCTGTCTGTCTGTCTCTTTGTCTTCTCTGTCCTTTCTCTCTTCTGCGTCTCCTCGTCCTCTTGTCTCTCTGTCTTTGTGTGTTGTGTGGTGTGTGTTGTGTGTGTGTGTGGTGTGTGTGTGTTTGTGTTTGTAACTACGTGTAGGAGTGAGTTTACGTGTATTATTATCATACTATTATCACTATTGTTGATATTATTCTTATTGTCATCATTATAATCATTGTATTATTTTTAGTTCCTTCTGAGTTCATTTTGTTGTTATGAGTTGTAACAATGTTGTAGCTAAGTATTTTTGGGTGGACTTTTTTGTTGCTAAGTTGTTTATTTCATTATGTTTCTTTGGTTGCTCTTTATCTATTAACGCTTCTCTTTTTCTTTTATAATCAAATCATTTAATTGTGGCTTCTGATTTTCCTCTTCTGAAAGTGTGCATTTTTATTATCTTATTATGTATAATGTCCTTTTTATGTACTGTCTGTACTGATGTTTTCTGTCTCTGTTTTTTTATCTCTGATGTTGTTCCTTGCTGCTGGCTGGTGTACTCTGCTCTCTCTTTTCTCTCGTCAGATCTCTCTCTGCTCTCTCTCTTCTTGCCTCTGCTTGTCTCTCTCTCTCTCTCTTCTCTCTCTTCTCTCTCTTCTCTCTCTCTTCTCTGTCTTCTCTCTCTCTCTCTCTCCTCTCTCTCTCTCTCTCTCTCTCTCTCTCTCTCTCTCTCTCTCTCTTCTCTCTCCCAGTTATCCAGCCTACTTTGCCCCTAGTCCCTGCTAGAGTTTTGTCCAAGCAGAAAGTCAGTTCACTGGCTCTGCAGTCTACAGCATGGACAGACTAATGAGCCGTGATGTGGAACTATCAAACTGCACGCTCTGCCTGCATCTCGTCTGAGTCACTGACTGCATCTTCTGGCACCATACAACGCCACACGTCTCTTTCCTATAAAAAAAAAGTAGAGTTCTTAGACTTTCCGTCCACCAGACATTATTTCACTGTATTTTTTATTTTATTTTATACCACTTTATGTCACAGCAGATTTCTGTGCGTGAAATTCGGGCTGCTCTCCCCGGGGAGAGCCCGTCACCACAAGTGTAGCGCCTACCCATTATATATGTATGTATGTATGTATGTATGTATGTATGTATGTATGTATGTATGTATGTATGTATGTATGTATGTATGTGTATGTATGTATGTATGTATGTATGTATGTATGTATATATATATATATATATATATATATATATATATATATATATATATATATATATATATATATATATATATAATATATATATATACAGCCCCGAGCGGCCCTGGGGACTCCAACTCCCGATTTATCCTCAGGGATGGTGTCTAAACAGGACACCTGAGTGCATGCTGTTTTTATGTTTATTATAATTTTGTTATCCGCTCCTACCGGCACACAATGGCCTGCTCTTCCGAAAGGCGGAACGGGGTTTTAACGTGTACGCAAGATGTTCTGCGTTCGTTCGCACACGGGGCCTCGGTTTATAGTCTCATCCGAATGTCTGACTGACTAAATTAGAATGAGCACTCCCTCTAGCAGATGGAAAACACTTGAAATTCGGCGTAAATCCGGCAAAATAATAGGAATCTGAAGTGCTTGGAGATGTATGATGCAGAATGAAGACAATTTCAGGTGAATATGTAATCAAATAACACAATATAATAGTCCTTCAATTCATTAGATATGGATTAGATGGACAAAGTTTATTTATTTTATTTATTTATTTATTTTTTATTTTTTATATCAAAGATAATGGAATAAGCAACCATATGCTTAAAAAAAATTAATTAAATTTTTTTTTTATTTTTTTTTTTACATCTAGTCAATTAAAAAAAAAAGATTATGACAACTGAAAAAATTCACTACTAATTTTTCTAAGTATTATGACAAAGTAAAGAAATCAGTAACTGAACTTTTAATTGTCTAAAGACTCTATTGTTTGTTCTGGGTATGAATCCACATCCAGTGGTTTCATGACAATTTTTCAAAGACCCAAACTGCTGTAAAGTCATTTAGTAAAGCAATGGTAGGTTAGCTGCATTTTTTCTTTTTTTTTTTTTAACCTAAACTTACTTTTTGTCATTCTTGTGGGCGTAGTAGGCTGGTTTTAGAAAGGCATAACAAAGGTAATACTAAAGTTATACTCTGTATGTACAAAGAGTTTCTTTCCATGTGACTGGTGGGGACAGGATTAACTCGTTTTCCATACAGATGTCTACGGAAGACTAGGAAACTGTTTTCATGGGTAAGAAAGTCCTTTAAGTATAGCGCTAAAGTTCCTACACACATAGACTTCATAAACATATATGGAAACAAGACGTAATCTTTTCTATATGGCAATACTTGTGAATTATTAAATAATCTAAAAAGTACAGTCTTCGTCTACTTACTAGTCAGCATATCTTGCTCGGTACTTCTAGACCGCTATTCGGAAGAGTAGGCCATATGTGCATGTGGAAACAGATGTCAAAATTTAGCAAAACTGCACACAGACGAGGACTGGATGTAAAAATAGCCCATGAGTGCTTATTCCATTATCCTCGAAATAAAAATGGAATAAATAGATAAATAAATATACAAGTACCGTATCTTTGGATGAGACTATAAACCGAGGTCATGTTGCGAACGCACGCAGAACATCTTACACACACGTTAAATCCTGTTCCACTTTTCGTAAGAGTAGGCCATTGTGTGCCGGTGACAAGATTTACAAAACTGTATACACACGGGGACTGATGTAAAAAACAACAACACCACATAAGTGCTGATTCCCTTATCCTCATATAAATTAATAGACAAATGAATAAATACATAACTGAATACATAGATAAATAATTAAATGAATAAATAAACATAAAGTATCATCTATCCTTGATACTCCTTAATAGGGTTTTACCAGAGAACAGTGTCAAAATCAACGCTCTGCCGGCATGATGACCTGACAGGGAAAAGGTCTGCCAGTCTTAACTGCCTCTTTCAGCGCCATTCCACGGCCTCTGTCTGTCTGTCTGTCTGTCTGTCTGGGGCCACAGTGTGGAACAGGTCTCCATGCCAGAGACGCTGAATTGAGCACTCACTCAGGTGGAAAACTCGTGTCGATTTCTGCACATCCAGTGGAGTGATGAAAGAGTGATGAAAGAGTGATGAAAGAGTGATGAAAGAGTGATGAAAGAGAGACGAAAGACACTGTAAGCAGGGGCACAGAGACTGGTGGATGCCCAGCTTCTCTGTGTTGCTGCTGTGCTGTGGTCTCCTCCCTGATTTATGGATTGCACTCATCATAGCTCAGTGGTCAGAGCACCCGCTTTCCTCCCCCAGCCAAGGTTAAGCAGCATCCAGCGTGGTTACCAAGTGGATGGGTGACTGTTTTGTGCGCCTTTGCCTCAGTACAGTCCCCCCAGTTCACCCAGCTGTCAATGTATACCTGCCCTCTTTAGGGTCAGGGAAGGTGAAAGCAGCGAGGGAGAGGAGATGGGCGCCGCCCTCAACATGCTGGCGCTAAGAGAAACTGAGGTCTCTGACGCCTCGATTCCCTACGATCATAAAGGTTATGGGACACCTTTACCTTTTTACCTCATCTTCTGTGGTGCTGGGTGCTGGTATTCATCTGGATATCTCGCCACACACCACACACACACACACACACACACCCACAACACACACACAACACACACACACACACACACACACACACACACACACACACATGCACGCACACACACACACACACTTTTTTTTTAAACATCACATTTAAAGAGCCCTGAAACATATCTTTCAGAACTTTGTCCTTGCTTAAAATACTGTAAAGGCATATAAATATATCTCACTTTTCCCTCTTTCTGTAAAAAAACAACCTGTCAAATCAAAACAAAGTCTTAAAAATTATGCAATAAACCTAATTTCTGTATATTCTGAAGTTTTGGGGTTTTACAACTCAGAAAACTTCCCCCCCCCCCCCTAGTAGAACAGTCATTTTCAGACGACCAGTTCACCAGCCTATTTCGTCACTATTGATACCTGCCACAGTTTGTGCCAGGCCTGCAGTTCAATTCATCCGCTTTCCAGTGGACACAATGGGGATGACAAATGAGCTGTGCAACTGCCCTGGCCTGAGTTGTGTCTTCATAGTTGAGTGGTTATTTCCAGGACCATACAGAAACTTTCCTGCAAGTCCAGAGAGTTTTCATTACGCTGTTGGTATTGTTGTTGTGTTGCAAGTCCACCGATTTTTCATTATGCTGTTGGTGTTGGTGTTGTTGATGTTGGTGGTGGTGGTGGTGGTGGTGGTGTGTTGTTGAGTGTTCCCCACTTTAATAGCCTGTGGGTGAACCAAAATATTCACTTTTTTTTCATCACAACTGGAAATCGCAGTTTATTTTATTTATTTCATTTATTTATTCTTTTATATCGAGGATAATGGAATAAGCATGCAGTTGCCTTTTTAATCCAGTCCCCGTGTGTATGCAGTTTTGTACACAATGGCCTGCTTTTTTGAAAAGCGAAACAGGTTTTAACGTGTGCGCAAGACGCTCTGCAGTTAAGACCAGAAGCACACACAGGATAAGAAGTTTGATGTGTACGGTTGTTATGAAGTATCTTGCCATAAAGGAGATTTAGAAGTGTGTGTTTTTTTCTTTCTTTTTCTTTCATGGAAATTACTGGTTATGCTACGAGCTTGTGATGGAATGAAGATAATATCAGTATAACATCGTTAACGCAAATACAACCTCGATAATTAACTGATAGAGCTTTGGCTAGGACCATGGGTTGTCAAAGATAATATCAGTTTAACATCGTTAACGCAAATACAACCTTGATAATTAACTGATAGAGCTTGGCTAGGACCATGGGTTGTCAATGCAAGATACTGAAAGAAGTGTACTTTCAGGTGTGACACACCTCCCCTTGTTTTGGAGCAAGCACATCTTGAGTCAATCCTGACAATCATGGAAATAAGTACTTGGCTTGTTTTGAGTGTTTTTTTTTCTCTCCAAGCTAAATAAAAAGACAAGCAAAAGGAAGATAAAGTTATGTGGCTTTTAAAATTCTTGAACAATGCCATTTATGCAGAAGGGATAACTCAGTGGTCAGAGCACTCGCTTCCTGAAAATGCATCCTGTCGAAATAGATCATTATAAACAAAAGAGAACCCTCCTCGTAAAACAGAACTCTTTTTCAAATTCCCCAAGTTTTAGAAAGACTGCATCAAAGGAAGCAAACAAAAGGAAAAAAATACAGATTAATTATTATCCTTCAAACGTCTTTATAAAACTTCAAAATGCTTTCAATTTTCACCAATTAGTTCTCCAGTATAATCCTCAACACACACGGACATCTGGACTGGCCAAGACTGTCCTACAGGGAATAATGCAAGGAGGGAGGCAAAGAGGCAGACATAGGAAACGATGGGAAGACAGCATCAGAGAGTGGACAGGCCTTGAGTGGAGTGATCTGCTATGGAGGGCGGAGGATCGTGGGGAGTGGAGGAAGCTGGTAGCAAAATCTTCAGTGGTGCCCCCACGGTCTGCGGGACTATGGGAAGGTGAAGGTGAAGATGAAATAATACGCAACCAGACATGTGCAAGATGCACACCACTGCTAGTCAGTTTACAGCATCATTCCAGCTGACGGAACAAACTGCACAGTTTCTGTCTCAGTGCACAATGACCTGACCATCACAGCCCTGTGGGACTTCAGTGCTTGTTTCAGCACCACTCCATGGCCTCTATCTGCCTGTATGTCTAACTGTATGTCTGTCTGTCTGACTGTCTGTCTGTCTGTCTGCCTGTCTGTCTGCCTGTCTGTCAGTCTGTCTGTCTGGGCTGAGTGTGTTGAAGAGTTTTCCATGCTGCAGACGCTGAACTGAGCACTCACTCAGGTGGAAAAATGTGGTCGATTTGTGCACATGAAGTGAAGTGGTGAAAGAATCTGAAGAGCTTTGAGCAACAGAAGAGAGGACTGGCACCTTTATAGCTGTCGCCTTCTGTACTGTTTCATTAGTCTGATTTTTTTTGTACATTGCCTCATCCCTTGTGTCACTCAGTGCTGCTGTTAACCCAGATAATGATGTAATCACATGCATGTTTACTCTGTCAGACTTCCAACCAAGCGGTCCATAAACAAACGTCAATATCAAGCCTCTAAGAGGTTACCAAAGGGAAGAGATTTTTTGTGATGCTGCTTGGTCATTTTGGTCATTCTAATCCAACATTCGCACAGCACTGTCTATTAAGCCCCCCTCTTACTGAAGACAATAAAGCCATGACCAGACTTTGGTGAATTTAAAGCTAACTACTACGGTTGTGTCCAGCGCTATGTCCTATCATTGAAAGTTTCCCCCTGAATTTCTGCTTTCTGAAAACTGGATAGAAAGACCCCCCAACACAACAAAAAACCCAAAAGAATGAAAATCATTTGAAATAAGGGCACAAAGGCTAAAGAATAGGTCTCCCAAATTTGCCATCAGAGGTTGTTAAGACATTTACTTAAATCCCCATAGCCATCACAACAGCTTCTTTGGCATGTTGCTAAGATCATAAAAAAACAAGTACTTAAGCCCTTTTAAAATTGTGTGTATACAAGCTGTTTAAAACTGCCACTAAAACTGCAGTAAATCAGTCTTTAAAAAGAAGATAAAAGACAACGTCAACAAAACGTTCTCATCAGTACACTATTTAAGCAACAAAATCAACTGGCTGTTTCTGTACCCCTGAGGCAGAGACCGCGTGTTCAAAGCCCTGTGAGTTCAAAGGCTTCTTTCAGCCACCTCCTTTCAGCCAGTCTCTGTTGGGGGCTGAGTGTGTTGACCTGTTTTCTATAGAGGAGATGCTGGATTAGGCACTCACTCAGATGGAAAACTCGTGTCCCTGGCTGTAGACTTTAGTAAAGCGGGGACAGAGGCTGAAGTGGTTCAGGCAGACAGCGCCTTGTAAAGCCGTTTTCTCTTTTGTTCCCACGTCTCTTTGATTTTCGGATTACCTAACGTCCCGTGTCACTGGGTGCAGCTATTCAGCCAGATATCTCACCGCACACAGGGCCTGCTTTGTGCTGCTCTCAAAGCCAGCAGTTCACACAGAGATATCATTACTAGGCCACCCAGAGGTCACCAGCAAGAAAGGCCCCGCGCTTCTGTTTGATCACTTTTTCAAGTGGTGGTTTTCCTGATCTACCCTGCACAGCACACCGCCAGTTCAGCCCTCACACTTCTTTGTGACAGAGTAGAATACAAACTTAGGTTCATGCAGCACTCTTGTGCTTGCAGGGGCCTAAGGCAGTTGCTTCAGGAATTGTGTGCTATTTTTGGGTCTGGCCCCAGGCGCTGAAGTGGGATGATTTGCAACCACAAGTTGGATAATTCTGCTGGGACTGAAATATAATCTCAAACAATTGTGACATATAAAAAAAGCTTTAGTCATAACATTCAGTGAACAATAAGTTTACACTGCAGTGATGTCATACACAGTGCTGCTAGGGAGACAGTTCAACCATGAATCTGCCCACCACACTGGGAAGATGCACACACACACACACACACACACACACACACACACACACACACACACACACACACACACACACACACACACACACACACACTGCAGACAGGGAGACTGGACATCAAAACTAATACAGGACGTCATGATACCAGGATTTGGTAGGCTACAGCATCTTTCTCCTCAACTTTCGGAGCTGTTATCTAAAGCCTTTGAAATCGTCATACAAAAAAACCCCACCCCCCCAAAAAACAACAACAACAACAAACAAAACAACTAAACAAAAAACCGTCGGATTTTTAACGAAATAATTGCAGACTGTCATTAATAAAACTCTCCACAGCTATAATACTTCTTTTTCATTCCTCGACTAGAGCTCTGAGGTTTAGCAATTATGACATTTTTGTGATCGTTTTTGCTCCCCATTACGATAACCGCATTTCGACTTAAGGGCACACACACTTACACACACATGCATACACATACACACTAAATAATCACTAACAGTGAAAGATGTTAAATCCCAAGAACTACACCACACCACACACACACACACACACACACACACACACACACACACACACACACACACACACACACACACACACACACACACACACACCACACCATACAAACACCCCCTACCCCTCCTCTAACACCAAATCATCATCATCATCATCATCATCATCATCATCATCATCATCATCATCATCATCATCATCATCATCATCATCATCATCATCATCATCATCATCATCATCATCGACCTGCCATAAAAAGAAAATACAACCTAGGACCTGAGTCAGAAATTTTT
>CM060329.1:27484264-27489264 GCA_030674155.1 Stramonita haemastoma
TTCTTTAAAACTACTAAAATTCATAAAGGATTATCGCCCCATGCTTTGAATTGCCTCCCTTAGCAAGAACGATGTTGTCTTCTTTGTTCTTACTAAAATTCATAAAGGACCGCGTTTCAGGGGAGTTAATTAAAGAAACCCACAAAATAACTTGCTCCACGAAGAATTCTTTCGTGTTTAGTTTTGAGTATATGACATCATTTACATCCCTAAAATACCATTCTGACAGTAGATATCCCAAGATCATTATTTTGCTCGACTTCAGAAGACATTTTGTTTTAAACTCAAAGAAATCATGCCGATACGTAGGACATTCTAGAGTATATATTTTTCTGGAGAGAGAACGAATGAATCATGAATGAATGAGTGAATAACTTTATTTTTAATGGTTACAGAGTAAGTATGTACATACTTTTTCCATCCGCCCTTGCCCTGATTAGGGAATATGTATCCCTTACTCCACACACCACAGTCACCATCAACAGTGCAACCTATGATTAAAAAAGTATATAGGTATATATTTAAGAAACACATAATCCCCACTGGGTACATTGGTAATTATTTTTTTTTAAAAGAGATAAATATGTATTCAACAAACACTTGATCTCCAACTGACTCAAACCTTAATGTCAAGACAGATGCACTGATAATCATTAAGTAAATCAAAGAGATTAGAATAGAGAGGAGAAAAAATAGAGGAGACAGCAGAGAAGAGCAACCCATACAAAGTATATATATATATATCAAGATATTTTTTACAAATCTTTCTTACTTCAAAACAATATTATGAAGAAAAAAGCTAACAAAATTACCTAACGACAACAAACAGACATTCTTAAAAAATCAACAGTATTAAGGTGTATCGCCAAATAAAATACCCAAACATGGCTTTTTTTTCAAATCGTGTTCAAGACATTGAATTTAAAAAAGTCAAAAAAGGAAAGAGAGATCAAATCAAATCAAATCAAAATTTTCATTTCCAGATGGTACATTGAGAAAGCAATAGATTTGCTTTTTTTCATCAAGCCATCTATTAACCCCCCTCCCTCCCCCCCCCCCCACACACAAAGAAAAACAACAACAACAAAAAAAATCCACTGAAACGAAAAACAGACAACAATGAACAGCAAGAACAGAAGTAACCAAGAAAACCACCAAAACAAATATAGTTACAACATTATTACAACTTATAACGGCAAAATAAACTCAAAAGGAACTAAAGGAAATGCAATGATAATAACAACAACAATAATAACAACAATAGTGTCTAGAAGTGATGCCGAGAGAGAGGGGAGAGAGAGAGAGAGAGAGAGAGAGAGAGAGAGAGAGAGAGAGAGAGAGAGAGAGAGAGAGAGAGAGAGACAGACAGACAGACAGACAGACAGACAGACAGACAGACAGACAGACAGACAGACAGACAGACAGACAGACAGACAGACAGAAACAGAGACACACAGACACAAACAGACACATACAAACAGACAGACACACAGACAAACACAGACGCACAGAGAGAAACATGTAATAAACGAACAGTCTAACGAACAAAATTTTTTTGAACAAGTTAATAAAACAAACGAAACAATCATCTTTTTTTAAAAAGAAAATAATTTTAATCCAGCCCTCTGCTAAAAAAAAAACGACAAAGAAACAAGCCAAGTCATGAACAGGCAAATGCATAGCTGGAAGAACAAATTTAAAGAACACATTGTTATTACCCTCCAATGTTCATATTACAGTAGGTGTGTATGCTTTTACTGACTGCACCGCCTTCACAACAGACAACTCTGTTGACTTGCCTTGTGAGGTAGAATTCTCCCGAGGATTAATTCCTGAGTTTATCTACCTGTTTAGATGGAACCACGGCACTCCCCCCGGCTGCCTTCACGTCAGACTCCATTTCACCATCACAAATATCTGCCTCTGTCCTTCCTCTTTTCTTTTGCCCTCATGTGGATTCCGGACAAGTGTTTGTCTTGTCCTGTTGGTAGGACGAGTTTGCTGTGTATGGCCAATCTAGCCCTTGTGCCCTTTTCTGTATATTGGTCTTTGTCTGTACGAGTTGGTCTGGGTTTTTCCGCTTCTCTGGTCGATGTTTGAAAGGACTTGTGTTTATGTGATGGTGAGGGTGAAAGTGAGGCCTTTGTTGGTATATTAATGGGCTTTTGGTTGATGTTAGTCTCCGCTGTATTCGTTTTTTGTCAAATCCATGTAGCAAAACATACTTTACACCTAGAGATTTTGGCGAGTGACTAGTATTTAGAAGTGTTGTTTGTTTGTCATGACCTCCAAAACAGCAGAGGAGGTAGCTGCTGTTTCGGTAACTAGGCAGAAATTTGATTATAGTGGAGATGTCTTTCCCACAGTGCATCCCCACTCTCTCGGCTAAGAGGACATAAGGACAGTCGGTGTTGGAGATGTTCTCCAAATGCCAACTAGTCCCCTGGGATGCAGCACATAAGGACTGTGCAAGTTGAGCCTCTTAGTCAGAGAGTCATAATCGATCACCAAAGACTAAGCTGTAAAGTGGAATTCCATGAGTGGGAAAAAAAAGCCACTGATCATACAGCCTCTCACTTTGCTGTTGCCCCCAGTGTCAATGGTTTAATCAAGAACTGTGATAAAGCCCAGGCACTGAAGGCAAGTAGAAGTAGGCCTACTCTGTGTGTCAGTCCATAGAGCACGGTTTCTTTGCATATACTCTGAGATATTTATCTTGTCCTGCAGCAAAAAAGTAGCTGAAGAGGGTTATATAGGTCAGGAGGTGTTGGAGGCCTACCTCGGTTTTTAAAAGTTGATTTGGCTTTTGATGTAGAGCCTGCTCTGTAATCTTTACTTCGGGACTAGTACGATATTTAACATCTCTTCTCCATTTAGAACATCTTGGATGAAGTGTTTTATGTTGCTAAGTTTATACAACACTGTATGTACACACCCACCTAACATGGCTGTACCAGTAAAACATAACTGAAGGCATGTTATATATTTTGTAAGATTGCTTCCATCAGTTACACATCTTTTATCTTTCGGGGAACTTCACTCTCCTCCTCCTCCTCCTCCTCCTTCCTTATCTTTACTCGTAACTCAACAAATTAGCCAAAGGGGGTCTTGTTTAGTCTTAAACGGAAAAGATATTTGGTACATTTCCTTCTTCAGTTTGTTTTTGTTTTCAGTTTTTGTTTTTGTTTTGTTTCTCAACTTCTATGTTCCGGAACATTGTTTTGATATTTTCCATATCACACATTTGGTTTCTCATAGGGTTGGGATGTAAAGGTATACACAGTCTCTGCTAAAGTGTATTAACTGACACTGCATCGTTCTGCTCCTGTTCCTGTAAGGTGTATGCAGTTTTGTAAATCTTGTCATCTGTTCCCACCGGCACACAATGGCCTACTCTTACGAAAAGCGGAACAGGATTTAACGTGTGCACAAGATGTTCTGCATGCGTTCGTACATGGGGCCTCGGTTTATAGTCTCATCCGAAGGATTTTTAGGGAGAGTGGAGTCAGCACTGATGTTAACTGCAGGGGAAAAATCCCCTCGAACGGGAATCGAACTCGGGTTGTCAAATTGCCAGCGCAATGTTCTGACAACTAGACTATCCCGTTCCTCGTTCCGATATCGGTGTGTATGCGTTACTGAAATTCTGTTCACCGTGTCTGCCGGTACACCATGGTCTATTCTTCCGGAAGGCGGAACAGGCTGTAACGTGAGCACAAAATGTTCTGCATGCGTTCACACACGGGACCTCGGGCATTAGACTCATCCGACAAACTTTTGGGGGTGGGGTGGGGATCGGGGGGTGGGATCGGCTCTGATGTTAACTCCTGGGGAAAAAAATCCCCTAGAATGGGTGCGTAGATGGTGGCTGGAATTCGGGTCGTCAGATCGAGAGCTCAACACTGGAGCCATTAGTCTGTCCCGCCCCTTCTCTCATCCCCCCTCCTCCCCCCCCCCTACAGACTACAGAGATCTTAGAAAGGGTTTTGATTGATTGGCAGTAGATATTGCCATTATCGATGCAAATACCAGAACGTTCTGAACTTAATCATCCTTGTCTATCGTGGAAAAAGCCTCGTCTATAATTCACCACCCGCTAACAGCAAAATTAGAGCAGAAAAGGTGCAAACAGGGCGGTGCTGCTGTCGTCTCTGTCTGTCTGTCTGTCTTCTGTCTCTCTTCTTCCTTCGGATGAAACTATAAACCGAGGCCCCGTGTGTGAACGCACACAGAACATCTTGCGCACACGTTAATTCCTGTTCCGCTTTTGTAAGGAGTAGGCCATATGTGTGCCGGGGGAACATTGACAGTTTACAAAACTGCATACACACGGGGACTCGATGTAAAAAAGCACAGGAGTGCTTATTCCATTATCCTCGATATAAAAGAACTCTCTCTCCTCCTCTCTCTCTCTCTCTCCTCCTCTCTCCTCTCTCTCTCTCTCTCTCTCTCTCTCTCTCTCTCTCTCTCTCTCTCTCTCTCTCTCTCTCCTCTCCTCTCTCTCTCTCTCTCTCTCTCTCTCTCTCTCTCTCTCTCTCTCAGAGCTCAGACAGTAGGAATCTATCCCTAGCCAAAAATGGAAAAAAAACTTAAATCGTGTGCGAAGTTGACATTCAACTTGTTTACTTGTGAGGAAAGTTAATTGAAAAAAAAAAAAGAATACAGGGCTATTCTATTTCAGCCATTGCTGACGTCAGGTTGTGACGGTGAGGACTGTTGCAGATAATGAATAATAATAATAATAATAATAATGATAATAATAATAATGATAAAATAATAATAATAATAATAATAATAATAATAATAATAATAATAATAATAATAAATGGAATTTATATAGCGAGCTGTGCTGTGATGATGCAACATCGACAACACACCACCTTTATGTTTTGGTATTTTGTTTCCTGTTTTCTGATTTAACTTTTGCATTCATACCCCACGTACTTAAAGCATCCACAGAAAAAAATAATTGTAAAGAGCTAGCCTCTGACTTAAAAATG
>CM060329.1:27494264-27499264 GCA_030674155.1 Stramonita haemastoma
GGCAATTTCTCTGTGAATAATGTTTCTCACATATTCAAATAAAAAAAAAAGGAGAATATTCCCAATGAAAATTCGGTTGTTTTATTTTGGGGAAGGATTTGCCATAGCTGTAAACTGCAAATAATTACATTTCCGCAAGAGTTGCAACGTTATATCACTGAACTTTAAAACTCTGCTCAGAGGGCAGGCACACAGCCAAGTCTGACAATCTCTGGCTGAGAATTAGAAGGTCGAGGTGACCCCTGTGTTATCTATGTCTGGCAAGAGAAAAAAAAGGAAATAATTATCATTTTTTAAAAGCCTGTAAAGTTAATTAGTAAAAAGGTGATTTATATCTTTTTCATTCGTTTGAACCAAAGGCTGGCTTCCTATACCACCGCCAGGATTTTCAGTAATATCTCGCTCTCTGTGTATGTTTCTCTATCTCTCTGTCTCTGTGTTTCTATGTCTGTCTCTCTGTCTCTGTGTTTCTATGTCTGTCTCTCTGTCTCTGTGTTTCTATGTCTGTCTCTCTGTGTCTGTGTTTCTATGTCTGTCTCTCTGTGTCTGTGTATCTATTTCTGTCTCTTTGCCCCCTGTCTTTTCGTTTTCTGCCTCTGTCCTTTTCCCTCTCGTTTTTTCTTTCCCTACTACTGTTTTTTCCCCTTTCTTCTGGATGAACATATTGCACTTGTGAACTTTCTGGTTTGTTTCTGGATTTATGTAAGAATGAAGACATTGTGTCACGTAAGGTTGAAGATTTTTTGTTACGCAAGATCGAAGGATTTTTGTTATGTTAGATTGAAGATATTATGTTACGTGATATAGAAGGTATTTTGTTACGTAAAACTACATAAGATTTGATATATTTAATTTGCTGAGTAATACTGAAGAGATTTTGTTACGTGAGAGTGAGGGCACTTTGTTACGTAAGATTGAGGACAATCTAAGACGTAAGATTGACGATATTATTATTATTATTATTATTATTATTATTATTATTATTATTATTATTATTATTATTATTATTATTATTATTATTATTATTATTATTATTATTATTACAATGATAGTAATAACAATAGAAGATTTAATACATTGCGTTACATAATAAAGAAGACATTTTGGAAACGACCAACAAATATACTGTTACAGGGGAGGTAATGATTACCTCCCATGTAGAGATCACATCCCCGCTGTTCTGACCAGACTTCGTAGTTCGGAGATTGTTGCAAAGACAGAAGCTGATATGTCTCCACTCTCTTACATTACACAGAGACCCACAAGCTTCGTCTCTGTAAAAGAGAAATCTTCTAGGTTGTTTTTTTTTCGGGTGGTGGTGGTCAAGTCAAGTCAAGTCAAAATTTTATTTCCAGATGATAAATTGAGTAAGCAATCAATTTGCTTTTTTTCCATCAAGCTATCTAACTAAGGAAAAAAAACGAACACAAAACCAACAAAAATAAAACAGGGTGCAAACAAGCAAAATAACCCCCCCCCCCCCCAAACTATTTATCTACAACACGCCTTGGCTAGATCTCTGATGTTCACCAAAGATGAAATGTTGCATAATTATGTCACCGTTTTCTTCCTCCACCATGAAAGTAGCTGCATTCCGACTGCGGGGATGTTTTTTATTTAAAAGTGAAAGAGCAGACCTTGGATAGCAGAAATGACACCAGAACACATGTAGTACCTGTTAGCCTGTGGCTACACTTCATGAATGATGCCGTTTTTCTTTGACTTTCCTTGTTTGGCAGCGTTTTTTAGGCCACTTTATTTTATTTTATCTTTTTTTTTTTGTAAAAAAAAAAAAATTGTGTACCACTTTGTGTCACGACAAATTTCTCTGCGTGAAATTCGGGCTGCTCTTCCCTGGAAGAGCGTGTTGTCGCAAGAGCAGCGCCACCCGTTATTTTTTTCTTTTCCTGTCTTCAACTGTGTTTGCTTTCCTACATAATTTTGCCAGGGATAAGTCTCTTGTTGCCGTGCCATGGATTCCTATTCCTGTACTAAATAATTACGTGTAACACACAGGACCTCGGTTTATCGTCTCATCCGAAAGACTAGCACCTAGACCACCACTCATGGTGTAACAGATGGGGGAAAAGTTTCGTGCCCAAACGGGGATTAAACCACCGCACACTACCGACCCGGACTTTTCGCTTTCTAGGCAGGTACGTTACCACTAGACCACTGATCTACTAAAAAGGAGTAAAAGTCATGAATATTTTATCTATTTAAAAAAAATGTATGTATATAATTATATATCGAAGAAATTTTTGTTATTCTGTTTGGTAAAATATTGTTTTCGTTTGCCTTCTAAGACATTCTGTGATTCGATATTTTTGATTTGCAATGTGTATAGTTTTTAATGGCAACATCCTGTTCAAATATTGAATTTTGTATATCAGGTGTCTTATGTGCTGGAAATCAATACAAAAGCTGCTGAAACATTTATTTATTTATTTCGAGGATAATGGTACAAGCACTCATGTGCTTTTTTTTTACATCCAGTCCCCGAGTGTATGCAGTATTGTCAATTTTGTCATCTATTTTCACCAGAACATAATGGATTATATACTCTTTTTAAAAGCGGAGCAGGATTTATCGTGTGCACAAGATGTTATGCTGCGTGTGTTCGCACACGAGGCCTTGGTTTATGGTCTCATCCGAAGTCTCATTCCTGATGTTTTATGTGCTGGAAATAAAAGTAGACATTGCAGAAACATCTCTAAAATGAGCCTGCAACAGAACAGGACAGAACAGGACAGGACAGGACAGGACAGGACAGGACAGGACAGAACAGAACAGGACAGGACAGGACAGAACAGGACAGAACAGGACAGGACAGGACAGAACAGGACAGGACAGGAGAGAACAGGACAGGACAGGACAGGACAGGACTGAACAGGACAGGACAGGACAGGACAGGACAGGACAGGACAGAACAGGACAGAACAGGACAGGACAGGACAGGACAGGACAGGACAGGACAGGACAGGACAGGACAGGACAGGACAGGACAGGACACAGTGCAGGACCTCTGCTGATTGATGGTCTCATTGCAAAGAAACATCAAGAACTCTCTGTGGAATGCCACTTTCTGAAAGTACCTATAGAACAAGCCTCAGGAATGGGCTGTGCATGGTAGAATCAAATTAGTGAGGAGATGCGTGGGAGTGGCCATTCTAGGACTTTTACAGAAAAAGGCTGAAAAACTGCCTCTCCTCCCTCCCCCCTCCGTCTCCTCCTCTTGTGATTCCGGAACAAGGAATAAAAGAAAAGAGAGTAGTTAACCTATAAACTCAGCCATCATGCAATGACGACTCGGGTAGCCAGAACTTTAACTTGCTCGGAAGAATTCAGTCAATGTATTCTACAAGGAGGAAGTGGGTTTCTTTTTCTCTTGTTCACCAATTGAATTGTGGGAAAGATATACAACAGTTGGAGTAGTGCAGGTAGAAAAGAAGTAAGATAGAGGGTGCTGTGGAATGTGTCTGGAACTTAATACTTTTCTCTTTTTCCCAGTCTGGGCTGTGTGTTGTGCAGTAAGTCCTTTGTCATTTTGTCTCAGTTAAAGTCTGGTGGCACTGTCCAAGCAATTGCCTCCCTCCTCCCTCTCTCTCTCCCCTCCCCCTCTCTCTCTCTTCTGTTTGTTTCGCTATGTAGGTCTCTCTGTACTGAAGCCAAGGTGCCCAAACGGTCACCCATCCAAGTGGTAACCACGTTCGATGCTGTTTAACTTTGGCTTGGGGAAGCGAGCGCTCTGACCACTGAGCAATCTTGCGCCCCCCACTGTACACTATAACTATCAACTGTCTTCTCTCTATGGTTGGTTGGCCGGCTGTTTGGCTGCCAGTTTGTTTGTTTGTCTGTTTGTCTATCTGCCTGCATGTCTGTCTGACTGTCTGTCTGTCTGTCTGTCTGTATGCCTGTCTGTATGTCTGCCTGTCTGGTATTCAGAGCTTCCTTTTTGAAGGACGAAAACTTCTGTCAATGATGTGTGTTGCCTCTATGGAAATGAGACGACTTTTTCGAATATTAAAACAATTTTTTGGCGCAATTCTATCTTATAAACATGCTAATTCTGTCATTTATTTTAAAAAAACCATGCAATAGATACATGGCTTCTGTACAGAATGGATGATATTCAGCTCTCTTTGAATGATGCTTTTAGAATTTTATTAGAATAAAAAAAACACATAAAAACTTTGCTGTTTCATTTTTGAAGGATTGCAATTGCTGTAAAATTAGATTGCTGATTTTTTAAAAAGTGTTTAGAGAGAAAGCATGCAAACAATTTTTCTGATAAAGGTCAAGGTGACCGCCATGTTTTTCTGGAATAAAGGAAGCAAAAATTTTCTACAACCATTTTTTTGGGATTGATTGAAAAAGTTTTATACATTTGAACCAAACCCTCCGAAATTATCACTCAGTTATTTGATACCATTTTTCTGTCTGTTTGTATGTCTCTGTGTCTATGTCTGTCAGTCAGTCTGTCAGTCTGTCTGTCTGTCTGTCTGTCTGTCTGTCTCTCTTCCCCCGTCTCTCTCTCTCTCTCTCTCTCTCTCTCTCTCTCTCTCTCTCTCTCTCTCTCTCTCTCTCCTCTCTCTCTCTCTCTCTCTCTCTCTCTCTCCTCTTCCTCCCGTCTCTCTCTCTTTCTCTCTCTCTCTTTCTCCTCTTCCCCCCGTCTCTCTCCTCTCTCTCTCTCTCTCCTCTCTCTCTCTCTCTCTCTCTCTCTCTCTCTCTCTCTCTCTCTCTCTCTCCTCTTCCCCCGCTCTCTCTCTCTCTCTCTCTCTCTCTCTCTCTCTCTCTCTCTCTCTCTCTCTCTCTCTCTCTCTCTCTCTCTCAAGGGTCGGGAGATGAAATATGTAAATGCTCATCTGAAACCCTTAGAAATCAAGATTATCATCATCATCATCATCATCATCATCATCATCATCATCATCATATGCCCAACTATCTTTTCCTGTTAAGTCTCTATCTGTTCTGCTCTCTTTCCTCCCACACATGATGCA
>CM060329.1:27511764-27516764 GCA_030674155.1 Stramonita haemastoma
GCTAACTGACTGACTGACTGACTGACTGACTGACTGACTGAACTGACTAAGCAACCTAACCAACAACCAACCAACCAACACAACCAACAACCAACCAACCAACCAACCAACCAACCAACAACCAACAACCAACTAACTAAAATAACTAACTAACTAACTAACAACAACAATAACAACTAACTAACTAACTAACTAACTAACTAACTAACTAACTAACTAAACTAACTAACTAACAACTACACTAACTACTCTTATCTAACACTTACACAACCGATTAAAAGCAGTCAGCAAGTGGAGGAAGTGGCATAAGAAAGAAGAGACAAGGCAATGGTCGATCAATGAAGATGAAGATGGGTGCATAGGATCATGGGCAGTGTGGGGATGGTCATGGAAACGGTGTGTGTGTGTGTGTGTGTGTGTGTGTGTGTGTGTGTGGTGTGTGTGTGTGGTGTGTGTGTGTGTGTGGTCGTGTGTGTGTGTTGTCTACTGTTGTGTGTTGTGTGTGTTGCGTGGTCACCGTGTGTGCTGTGTTTGCTGTGTCTGGTGGTTCTGCTGGTGTGGTGAGTGTGTCTGTAAGGATTCATTCTGAGGCTTCACTGTAAAGCTACACAGTAGACTGTCGTTGTAGGATAGAAAGGGAACTGAGTCACACGTGCTGTGGGAAGAACGGGTGGAATGGAGGTGGTGGAGAAACGGGGTGCTTTTGTACAGGATTAATCTGATAAACGCTGTAAAAAAAACACATACCCCCCCCCCCCAAACACAAATAAAATAACAATTATTTTCATTAAAAAAAGCAATAAGATAAACGTATTGACAAGTACATCGAAATCTAATAACTATTTTTATGTCAAAAAAAGCAATCAGATAAACGATTGACAAGTACATCGAAATCTAATAACTATTTTTATGTCAAAAAAAAGCAATCAGACAAACGTATTGACAAGTACATTGAAATCTAACAAAACTGAAAGAAATCAACCCACATGAAAAGATAATTAAAAAATTACATATAAACGAGCAAACACATCCAGCAAAACTTAAAAAAAAATGTGTTCTAGACAGGATGAATTTTACAAGAAACAGAGAAACACGCAGAAACAAACCACCACCACCACCACCACCACCACCACCACCACCACCACCACCACCACCACCACACACCACCAACAACAACAACAACAACAACAACAACAAAACACCACAGTCGGTGAGATGCTCTTTTACTCGGGACAATTATTTCCCTTCCCTCTGTAACTGACCCATTTACAAGGTGATGTGTGTCCATGGAACGAAGGAAGACTACAGTTTACAGCCTTCCTCCTATGTGACCGGCACATTCTATCAGTTCCACACCAATTCTTCACTGCTACGAGCTGGCTGGCTTTCTGGCTGGCTTGCTGTCTGGCTCACAAGCCCTTTGCCTGTCTATATATATATACCTTGATGAAAAGTGCAGCTGCTTTTTTTGTTGTTCAGTGGTCGGTATGTGGGACGGGACAGCTCAGTGGTCAGAGCACTCGCTGTCCCCAAAGCTACGGTAAAGCGGCATCGAGCGTGGTTATCAAGTGGATGGGTGACCGTTTGCGCGCCTTGGCTTCAGTACAGTCTCCCCAGTTCACCCAGCTGTCAATGGGTACCTGCCTTCTTTAGGGTCAGGGAAGGTAAAGCAACGAGGGAGAGGAGATGGGTGCCGCTGCCCTCAATATACTGGACCCCTAGAGAAGCCGAGGTCTCTGTGCCCCACTCCCCTACGATTACATAAGTTATGGGGGACACGTAAGAATCATGAGCAAACTCTGTTCTATCAGAGGAATTTCTTTGTCTTGACTTGCACCGCCACCACAGGCATATTTCCTGTGCAAAGAAATCTGGTCTTTCTTGATGCAGATGCAGAGCTGCTCATGACTGATGCTTGTGATTGGTTGTTTAGAAGTAACGCACCCGTCTAGACAGTGTGTGTGTCAAGTCAAGTCAAGTCAAGTCAAAATGATCTTTATTGAGGGTAAAAGATTAAGTTTACACAACTTTTTTTCATCCTGCCCTCACTAAAAAAAATCATAAAGATGACTTCTAAAGCATGCAAAGACAAATATCAACCTTGTTGAAAAACTCAAGTAAATGAGGATTTTTTTACAACAAATCTCTCAAGATAAAAAACAACAACAAAAAACCCAGACCCAAGACAGTACAACATAAGCTCACGTCACACATACAAATGATAAAATTACAAAATAACATGGGCATGAACAACAAACATCCAAACGTGAGGTAGTATCGAACATAATCGTGGACTTACAGTTTGTCCATCAAATGTCTCTTCAAAAGCTTCTTAAACATTTGTTTAGAAGGAACTGATTTCAGACAGGGAGGTAGGCTATTCCACAATGTTCTTCCTGAATATGCAAGGCTTGATTTATAGAGATTATTATGGGGCCTGGGCAGAAACAGTCTATGGGTAGGCCTGTATATATTGACAGCAAAATTTTCCACAATTCTCTTTGGGGCTTTTCCGTTTAATATATTGAACATACATAGGTACTTGTTGAACTGTAGTCTGTCTTTAAGTGGAAGAATATCTAGTTCTTTGTAGTTGGCGGTGGTCAGTGTATTAGGATTCAATCGGATTAGTTTAACAGCTCTTTTATGTAGGCGGCTTATATGCTTTAGGTTTGTTTCACTGGCACTGTCCCATAAGGTAGAAACATAATTTATAAGAGATAGAATATGTGCATGAAAGAATAGTTTTCGTGACTGTAGATTTAGAAAATTTTTGATTTTCCTAAGTTGATATAATCTTACTGAGATTCTTTTTCCTAATGCAGCTATGTGATCTGACCAAGACAAATCGTTGTCAATTACTGCACCTAGTACTTTGTGTGAGACTACTTCTTCGATTTGTTGTCCATGGATATATATAGGCGCGAATGGAGAACGCAATTTCTGTCTTTTTTGCCGAGTAGTTATAAACATACATTTTGTTTTATTAGAATTAAGAGACATGTGATTGAGTTCTGTCCATTCGATAAGTTTATTGATATCTGCCTGCATATCATTCACAAGCTGGTTTGGATCATTGTTGTTACATTGAATTGATGTATCATCAGCAAACATTTGACATGAACAATGTGTGTGTGTGTGTGTGTGTGTGTGTGTGTGTGTGTGTGTGTGTGTGTGTGTGTGTGTGTGTGTGTGTGTGTGTGTGTGTGTGTGTGTGTGTGTGTGTGTGTGTGTGTGTGTGTGGTGTTTGTGTGTGGTGTGTGTGTGTGTGTGTGTGTGTGTGTGTGTCCGCGCGCGCGCGCGCGTCTATATATATATCTCTCTCTGTGATGCCAATGTGCCCAATCTGCTGAAGTGTAGCAGTAATAGACCAGGATAGAGGGACAAAGCATAATGATCTCATGGAGAGAGAGAGAGAGAGAGAGAGAGAAGAGAGAGAGAGAGAGAGAGAGAGAGAGAGAGAGAGGAGAGACAGAGACAGAGACAGAGACAGAGACAGAGAGAGACAGAGAGACAGAGAGAGAGACAGAGAGAGAGAGAGAGAGAGAGAGAGAGAGAGAGAGAGAGAGAGAGAGAGAGAGAGAGTAGAGAGAGAGAGAGAGAGAGAGAGAGAGAGAGAGAGAGAGCGCCTGTGTTAGATTGTAGAGTTTGGATGTGTGCTGTGACAGTGATGGGTGCCCTTGTCGATAAATCATGCCAATGTTTCCCTTTTTTTTTTTCTTATCTCCTGCGTGTCCTACATTGTGTTTGCTTTTCAACACACCACCACACACACAACACCACACACACACACACACACACACACACACACACACACACACACAACCACACAACACACACACACACACACACACACACACACACACCACACACTCACACACACACCCCCCACACACACACACACACACACACACACACACACCCAACCTCCCCTACCCCTCCTCCACCCCACCCCTCCCTACCCCTCCCCACCCCACCCCATTTTGTTTTCTATCTATCTGGCGGTATGCTGACCAACCCACTGAGCTAGCTGTACTCGGACCCCAGGTGTACAAAAAGCGGAGGACATTACTAATGAATTGCTCTGGCACCAAGTTCCTCTGTAGTAAACCCACACGTGGGAGGTGTGAAGAAGGGGGGGAAGGGGGGGGGGGGCGGGCGAGGGGCGGGCGGTGGAGGGATGATTCTTGGGGTGGTGGTGGTGGTGGTGGTGGTGGTGGTTGATGGTAGTGGAGGAGTGGGGGGTGGTGGTGGGTTGGACGTCCAAATGAAAGAGAAAAAAGTGTGCCTCTGCCAGTCAAGTTTTTGTTTCTGTCTTGGTCTAGTCATCATGTCTGTCTGTCTGTCTGTCTGTCTGTCTGTCTGTCTGTCTGTCTGTCAGTCTGTCTGTCTGTCAGTCTGTCTGTCTGTCTGTCTGTTTCTGTCTGTCTCTGTCTCTCTCTCTCTCTCTCTGTCTCCCCCTATCTCTCTGTCTCTGTCTGTCTGTCTGTCTCTTTCCCTGTGTGTGTGGTGTGGAGGGGGGTGGGTGGGTGGGATTTGAGGGTCTGTATTGCGTTGTGTTGTGAGTGAATGAGTGTGTGTGTATATATGTATATTAACAGAATCTTGTAAACCATTGGTCCCTACGAAATCTTCTATCAGTCGTAAAGAAGCGTAAATTTAAATGCTATGGGCATGTCACAAGATCAAAAGGACTTGCAAAAACAATACTGCAAGGCACTGTCCAGGAGAGAGAAAAAGAGGCAGGCCAAGGAAGAGATGGGAGGACAGCATCAGCGAATGGACAGGCCTAGAACTCATCAAAGTTTTGAGAAAGGCAGAACAGAGAGAGGAATGGAGGGAACTGATTGTCAAGTCTTCAGGCGTTCCCCCACAGTCGCCAGACTAAGGGATATATATATATATATATATATATATATATATATATATATATATATATATATATATATGTATGTGTATTCTATTTTTTAAATTTTATTTTATTTTATCTATTCTTTTAT
>CM060329.1:27521764-27524264 GCA_030674155.1 Stramonita haemastoma
ATTAAATAGAAAATAGAGAGACAAACAAAGACACAATTAACTTAGTAATTCTATACGGCATTCCCCTGTAATCACGTAACCCAACAAAGACCCCCCCCCCCCCCCCCCCCCCCCCCCCGCCAAAACCCACGATTCATCCCTATACATCAGCCAAAAAAACCAGCTTCAAACATTCCTGATACTGTCACCATAAACATCGCCCTCTCCTAACTTAACTAGCCCCCCACCCCCCAACCCCCACCCCCCCTAACCCAGCAACAGAAAAAAGACACAAACAGGAGGGCACTGCTATAAATCACGATACACTGAACACAGCCACAGCCTCAGAAGAAGGTGTAGGCTAAAAACTCTGTCATCTTGATGGCCCTCCATTCAGAGATCCCATAGTGCTGAACACAATCCTAGTTTATATCAGTGCACGAAGACAGGAATGGAGGGAACTGGTTGTCAAGTCTTCGGGGGTGCCCCCCCCCCCCCCCCCCCCCCCACGGTCACCAGACTAAGGGATAGATAGATAGATAGATAGATAGATAGATAGATAGATAGATAGACATAGAGAGAGAGATGAAGGTAGTAGATAGATAGATAGATAGATAGATAGATAGATAGATAGATAGACAGACATATATAGAGAGATGATAGGTAGATAGATAGATAGATAGATAGATAGATAGATAGATAGAGAGATGACGAGAGAGAAGAGAGAGAAGATAGAAGAAGAGATAGTATAGATATAGAGAGATATATAGATAGAAGATAAAAGATAGAAAGACAAACAGATAGATAGATAGATAGATAGATAGATAGATAGATAGATAGATAGATAGAAAGGAAGAAAAGATAAGATAATAAGATAGATAGACAGACAGACAGACATATAGATAGACAGAGCTATAGATAGATTCTATAGAAAAATAGACATAGATAGATAGATCTATTGATAGACAGATAGATAGATATGTAGATAGATAAGTAATAGATAGATAAATAGATATATAGATGGATAGATCGATAGATAGTGTGTGTCTGTGCCCTCTTCTCTCACTCCCAGAGGACTCCTTGGGGGCATTGCACTGAATTTCTTTTCAGGCCGTGTTTCTTGGACAAGTTCAATCTAGTGGAGCCTACCCCGCTCCAGATACAGGGTGCATGCTGTTTATATTCGTGTTCTTGTAATCCGCCAACAAAATGACAAAATTCCAGCATGCACATGGTGTCAGATTTAGACACCATCCCTGAGGACAGATCGGGGAGTTGGAGTCCTCGGGGCGGTTCGGGGCTGTATATGGCAACGCTCTGGCGGCTCCCGCGAAGGTACTGGAACCATTCGAATCAGCGATTGCCTTTCCAATGGATCATTTCAGCGACGTGAGAGGGGGGGAGGGGGTCTGCTGCATGGGTAAACAGCTTTCCCTCCATACTTACTTGCCCAGGCTTTTTTGCGTGCTAAAGCCTGGATCGCAACTCCATAGTCTTCCGAGACTGACGGATGCCTACCTAATCCTCCAAATGTTGATAGAGATTCACCTTCACTTTCACCTACCCCTATAGTCTTGTGGAAGTAGGGCACCACTGAAGAGTTTGTAACCAGCTTCCTCCACTCCTCGCAGTTTTCAGCTTTCCGTAGCAAGTCATTCCACTGAAGGCTAGTCCACTCTCTGATGCTGTCTTCCCATCGTTTTCTCTGTCTGCCTCTTCGTCTCCCTCTTTGCACTGTTCCCTAATTACAGATTACGGGTCCTTTAACGTGCATGTATAGTTTTCTGCGTATGTATAATTATAATACAAAGAGGTTTAAGTCACTGTCAGATCTACAGTTTCCGTTGGGGCCAAAGATTGTAAAAAAAACACAAACCCATCCTAAATTCATCATTCGCTGATGCTGGGATTCGAACTCAGGATTTCATGGATCATAGTCATAAAGGTCTTATCCCCTAGGCTACAGTGTTCACCAGTCTTCTGCATTCCAGAGAAGAACGAGTCGGGGCATAGTAGGTGGTTTCCTGTGTATGTTAGCTCAGAAACAGGCACCACTGAACACCACCAAAGTGACCCAACAGCAGTGCAGGGCCCTCTGGATGGTGGCCCGACGGTGGCCTAATATTTGATGGGCTCCGGTATACTTTCTGATCCGAGATGAGACATAGCTGATCTGGGTATGGCTGTGGCGGGGGAATTGAAATGAGCGGTGTGGGAACAGCAGGACGGGGACGTCATAGAAGATGGCAAAGGTGAAAAGGTAAAGGTGTCCCATAACCTTGGCGGTCATAGGGGAGCGAGGCGTCAGAGACCTCAGCTTCTCCAGGGGCCAGCATGTTGAGGGCGGCGCCCATCTCCTCTCCCTGACTGCTTTACCTTCCCTGACCCTGAAGAAGGCAGGTACCCATTTACAGCTGGGTGGAACTGAGGAAACTGTACTGAAGCCAAGGCGCGCAAACGGTCACCCATCCAATTGTCAACCATGCTCGACGCTACTGAACTTGACTGGGGAAAAGCGAGC
>CM060329.1:27534264-27546764 GCA_030674155.1 Stramonita haemastoma
ATCCCAGCTGAACTCATAAAAAATGGAGGGAATGAAACAGCAAGGCGATTCACAGAACTTTGTCAGAAGATCCACGACACCAAAGAATGGCCAAAAGAATGGACACAGTCTCTTGTAATACCCCTGCCAAAGAAAGGAAACCTCAAACAATGCCAGAACTACAGAACCATCAGTCTCATAAGTCATCCTAGCAAGATCATGCTGCAGGTAGTCCTCAACAGACTGAAAAACCAAGCGGAAAAAACTCCTGGCAGAAGAACAAGCGGGCTTCAGACCAAAACGCAGCACAATGGAACAAATTTTCAATCTGAGAATTCTGATAGAGAAGCATCTCCAACACCAAAAAGACTTGTACCACAATTTCATAGACTTCAAAAAGGCCTTTGACAGGGTATGGCATGACGGCCTCTGGCAAGTACTCAGGCACTTCAACATTGACAGCTGTCTAATTGAAGTCATCAAAGCTCTGTACGAGAACGCAGAAAGTGCAGTTTTTATGAATAATCACGTGGGCGAGTTCTTCAAGACCACGGTTGGGGTTCGCCAGGGCTGCCTTCTCTCACCTGTACTCTTCAACCTCTTCCTCGAAAACATCATGACAGAGACACTGCAAAACCACCACACTTCCATCTCCATTGGTGGAAGACCCCTTTGCAACCTCAGATTTGCAGATGACATTGACCTCATGGGCAGCAGCAAACAAGAACTGCAAATCCTCACAGACAATTTAACAGATCGAGCGAGCGCATACGGCATGGAGGTCAGTACAGAGAAATCAAAGATCATGGTCAACAGCGCGAGTAATGACATCACGGAAATAAAGATGAATGGAGAAACACTAGAAGAGGTGAGCCAATTCAAATACTTAGGCTCCATCCTAACAAAAGATGGCACATCAAACAATGAAGTGAAAGCTCGCATTGCAACAGCAACATCTGCTCTAGTCAGACTCGAGAAGATCATCAGAAGCAACAACATCAGCTTCTGCACCAAATACCACCTTTACAAATCCCTCGTGATATCTATCCTCCTATATGGCTGTGAATCATGGACTCTGACAGCAGAGTTAGAGAGGAGAATCCAAGCATTCGAGAACAAGTGCCACAGAAGACTCCTCAAAATATCATACAAAGAACACAAGACCAATAACTATGTGAAAGAAGAAATCAAAAAGCGTGTGGGCCCCCAAGAGCCTTTGCTCTCCACCATAAAGAGGAGAAAGCTGATGTGGTTTGGTCACACCACAAGACACAACACCCTAGCAAAAACCATCCTGCAAGGAACAGTCGAGGGCAAGAGAAGAAGAGGCCGCCAAAAGAAATCATGGGTTGACAACATCAAAGACTGGACCGCTCAACCCCTGCAACACCTCCTACTAGCCACACAGGATCGTGAAGCATGGAAAAAGATCTCTGTTGCGTCTTCTCTCATGTCCCCCCTACGTCCTTTGGGACATGGGACTGAGTGAGTGAGGGATATATATGTGCATATGCATGTGTGTATATGTGTATATTATAAAATGCATTTACATACATACATACATACATACATACATACATACATACATACATACATACATACATACATACATACATACTACATACATACATACATACATACATACACACATACCTATACACATAATATTATCTATCTATCTATCTATCTATCTATCTATCTATCTATCTATCTATCTATCTATCTATCTATCTATCTATCTATCTATCTATCTATCTATCTATCTATCTATCTATCTATCTATCTGTCTATCTATCTATCTATCTATCTATCTATCTATGCATCTATCCATCTATCTATCTATCCATCTATCTATCTATTTGCCCGTCCGCCCGTTCGTCTATCTATCTATCTATCTATCTATCTATCTATCTATCTATCTATCTATCTATCTATCTATCTATCTATCTATGTATGTATGTATGTATGTATGTATGTATGTATGTATGTATGTATGTATGTATGTATGTATGTATGTATGTATGTATGTATGTATGTATGTATGTATGTATCTATCTCTCTCTCTCTCTATCTCTCTCTATCTATCTATCTATATCTCTTTCTGTGTCTGTCTATCTGTCTATCTGGCTGTCTGGCTGTCTGTCTATCTATCTATTATATCTATCTATCTATCTATCTATCTATCTATCTATCTATCTATCTATCTATCTATCTATCTATCTATCTATCTATCTATCTATATGTATATTTATATATGTGTCTGTCTGTCTGTCAGTCTGTCTGTTTGTCAGTCTTTCTTTTTGTGTCTGGTCTTCTCTTGTTTCGGAATGTGAGTCAATACATTTCCATGTGTGCCTTGTTTAGCGACAATAAGAAAGTCTGTCAATACCTTACTGTGGTCGTTGCCACGCCTCGAAAGAATTTTCTGGCATACCATGCAATCTCCATAACTGTCTCCATCTGTATGCCTGTCTGCCTGTTGTTCTGTATCTCTGCCTATCTGCCTGCCTGTCAGTCTGTCTGTATGCCTGCCTGTCTGCCTGCCTGCCTGCCTGCCTGCCTGTCTGCCTGTCTTTCTGTCTGCCTGCCTGCCTGTCTGTCTGTCTGTCTGTCTGTCTGTCTGCCTTCCTGCCTCTCTCTCTCTCTCTCTCACTGTGTAGGTGTGCTTGCCAGACTGTCTGTGTGTCTGTGTGTCTGTCTGTCTGTCTGTCTGTCTGGCTGGCTGGCTGTACCTACTCCTGTTTTTGTTTCAATGTATGGTCAATACATTTCTGCGTGCACCTTCTTTGTGACATGGAAACTCTTGCTCATATCCAATCCTTGTCGCTTCAACGGTTGTTTGTATTGTTGTTGTTGCTGACTTCGCGATGTCGGTAACTGCTCTGTCCACTTGCCTGTCTGTCTGCGTGTCTGTCTGTACGTCTGTCTGTCTGGCAGGCTGGCTGTCTGTCTGTCTGTCTGTCTGTCTGAATGTATGTCGGTCAGTTTATCTGTCTACTCCATTCTTCTGTTGTACGTCCATAGCGACCACAGAAATCTGTTATTGTCTCGATGTTGATATTGCAATGTCTGTAGAGAGTGTATCGGTGGTCTAGAGGTAACGCACCTGCCTAGAAAGCGAAAAGTCCGGGTTCGAAGTGTGTAGTCGTTTGATCCCTGTTTGTGCCCGAAACTTCCTCCCCTCCCCTTCCACTACACTGCAAGTAATAGGTGGTCTGGGTGCTAGTCTTTCGGATGAAACGATAAAAGGAGGTCCGCTTTGCAAAACACGTGTAGCGCACGTAAAAATCCCACGGCAAATAAGAGAGTTGTCTGGCAAAGGTCTGTGGCGAAGGGCTGTTGCTTCCCAGCTGTTCTGGTCGATGTTCAGGGCTTTTAATTCAGTCCCTCTTGCACACGTCTTTGAATCGGAGCTGTGGACTGCCTGTGGGACGTTTTCCCTGCACAAGTTCTCCATAGAAGGGGTTTTTAGGGATCCGTTCATTGTCCATGTGCATGCCATGGCCGATCCGACACAATCATCTCTGTTTCAGCAGCTTGTACATGCTGGTGTATCCAGCTCATTCATGTTCTATATCTGTTTTTTTGTGCTTGTCTGTCTGTCTGTACCTCTGTCTGTACCTCTGTCTGTCTGTGTGTCTACACCTCTGTCTTTGCCTGTGTCTGCTGTCTGTCTATCTGTGTGTCTGTATCTGTGCCTGTCTGTAGCTCCCACTCTTTTATTTCAAAGAAGAATCAACACAGAGCTGTGTGCGTGCTCTCAGAGACAATAGGAAGTCTGTAATTGGCTCACCGTGATTTTGATTGTGATTGCAGTTGTGATTGTGGCCACGTCTCCAGGAATTTTCATTACTGACTCTGCAATGTCAAAGATTGTTCTTTCTCTAACTGACTATCTGTCTGTCCCTGTCTGTCTGCCTGTCAATGCGTCTGTCTGTCAGTCTGTCTATCTGTCTGTCAGTCAGTCCGTCCGTCCGTCAGTCAGTCAGTCAGTCAGTCAGTCAGTCAGTCAGTCAGTCAGTCAGTCAGTCAGTCAGTCAGTCAGTCTGTCTGTCTGTCTGTCTGTCTGTCTGTCTGTCTGTCTATCTGTACCTACTCCTTGATAATTTCAAAGTGTCGTAGATACATTTCCGTGTACGCACTCCTTGAGTGACGATAAAAAATCCATAAATGCCTGTAGTTTAATGTTTGTATTAATAAAAATGACTATCTCTGTCTCTCTATCTGTATCTCTCTGTCGATCTGTCTGTTTGTGTCTGTCTGTCTGCATGTCTGTATGTGTCTACATGTGGTCTGTGTGTGTGTGTGTGTGTGTGTGTGTGTGTGTGTGTGTGTGTGTGTGTGTGTCTCTGTGTGTGTGTATGTGGTGTATGTGTATGGTGTGTGTGTGTGTTGTGTGCGTTGTGTGTGTGGGTCTGTCTGTCTGCATGTCTGTCTGTATGTCTGTCTGTGTCTTACTTCCGGTCTGTCTATGTTTGCCTGCCTGTCTGTTTATCTGTCTGTCTGTCTGTATCTACTTCTAGTCTGTTTATGTCTGTCTGTTTTGTCTGTCTGTCTGTCTGTCTGTCTGTCTGTCTGTCTGTGTCTTACTTCTGGTCTTGTTCTGAAGGGTGGTCAGCATATGTCTGTGGCTGTCTTTGTAGTGAGGAAAAGAAATGTGTCAGTGCCGCACTGTGGTCGTTACCACGTCTGTGTGTGGGGCCTCCAGTTGACTCTGCAGTGCTGACGATCCATTTCTTCCTGCCTGACTGCCTGACTGCCTTTCTGCCTGCCTGCCTGTCTGCCTGCCTGCCTGTCTGCTTGTCTGTCTGTTTGTCTGCCTGTCTGTCTGCCTGCCTGTCTGCCTGCCTGCCTGTCTGCTTGTCTGTCTGTCTGCCTGCCTGCCTGTCTGCCTGCCTGCCTGCCTGTCTGCTTGTCTGTCTGTTTTTCTGTCTGTCTGTCTGCCTTTCTGCCTGCCTGCCTGCCTGCCTGTCTGTTTGTCTGTCTGTCTGCCTTTCTGCCTGCCTGCCTGCCTGTCTGCCTGCCTGCCTGTCTGCCTGTCTGCCTGCCTGCCTGTCTGCCTGCCTGCCTGTCTGCCTGCCTGCCTGCCTGCCTGCTTGCCTGTCTGTCTGCCTGTTTTTCTGTCTGTCTGCCTGCCTGCCTGCCTGTCTGTCTGCCTGCCTACCTGCCTGCCTGTCGGCCTGTCTGACTGTCGGGGACTGGATGTAAAAATCCCTCCATGAGTGTTTATTCATTATGATTGAAATAAATTGAATTGTGTAATATGTTAATTGATTGGTTGGTTGGTTGATCTGTCAGTCTGTTTGTCTAACTGGCTGTCTATCTGTCTGTCTGTCAGTCAATCTGTCTCTATGTCTGGCTGGCACGCTGGCTGATTGCCTACCTGCCTGCCTGTCTGTCTGTATGCTTGTCTGCCTGCCTGCCTGCCTGCCTGCCTGTCTGCCTGTACGTCAGCCTACCTACCTGCCTGCCTGCCTTCCGGCTTGCTTATCTTTTGTCTACCTATCTGTCTGCTTGTCTGTCTACCTGTCGCTCTGTCGATATCTTTGTCTGCCTGTGTCTGTCTGTGTCTGAGTGTGGTCACCAAAGTTTCGGGGTATTTTTTTGGTGGTGCCTTTCAAGTAACGATAGGAAATCCGTTATTGTCTTCCTTAGGTTCTTGCAACATCTGTCACACAGTCTCAGGTGGGCTACCTAATGTTGTTGACTGCCTTGCCGGCGTCTCTCTCTCTCTCTCTCTCTCTCCTCTCTCTCTCTCTCTCTCTCTCTCTCTCTCTCTCTCTCTCTCTCTCTCTCTCTCTCTCTCTCTCTCTCTCTCTCTCTCTCTCTCTCTCTCTCTCTCTCTCTCTCTCTCTCTCTCTCTCTCTCTCTCTCTCTCTCTCTCTCTGTGTCTCTGTGTCTCTCTGTGTGTGCGTTCATGCGTTCGTGCGTGTGCGTGTGTGCGTGTGTGTGCATGCATGCATGTGTGCGTGCGTGCGCGTGCGTGCTTGCGTGCGTGTGTATGTATGTGTGTCTGTGTGTGTGTCTATGTGTGTGTGTCTGTGTGTCTGTGTCTGTGTATTTCTCTGTGTGTTAGTCACAGGCTGGTAGATAAGTTAGCAAACACACAGACACAGCAAATGGCTTAAAAGCTTCATGAAAGAAGCGACAGAAAAAAAATGAAGCCTGCTAAAGAAAATACCAGATAAACAGAACTCCCTGTTAACAGTAACTGGTTAGAAAAACGAACATTACAGTGAGCTACAACCAACCTTGCCTAATGTTTTGCCTAAACACTTTTGCAAGGAAAAAACCCTCATCTTTATCAGCTTAACAGCAACACAGAACACATTTTCTTTTCATTTCTCTTTTTGTTTTTAGATTATCTTTACACATCTCATTATTCAGTTCCTGATTTATATTTGGACATTTCTTACAGTGTTGCTATTGTAGTGTGTTTACACCAAGTTAAAGACTGTTTGAAGAAACCGAGGGTTATCTCTCTTAAGGACGTCAGCCATTTTGTTTCGTGTATATATATATTTTTTTTACAATATACCTGTATACTAAAAGTGCGTGGAACGGATGGACGGTTGTAAGTTTGACTGCCTTGAAGATGAGTGCGTCTGTTCAAAAGAAAACTTATCGTTCTTGTTTGGGGTTTAGCGGTCACCATTTTTGTCTCCTCTTTTTTGTTTGTTATTCAGCATTAGCTTTTAAACACGAAGCAATCCCCGAGGTCGAAATGCGGCTATCTTAATGGTGAGGGATAAAAAAACAACAACCCAGTCACATACACAAAATTCTCACCAGTGGTCAACATCGGAAGTTTTCGCCGAGGAACAAAAAAAACAACACGCACGCAAGGCAGACACATTCAGGTTTGTTTAGCAACAATAGGACGGAGGATGCAGCTTTTGAACCATCCAAACCCCCACTTCGAAAGATGTGCAGTCCTGCTAGTGCTTTGACTTTACCATCTTTTTTTTGGGGGGGGGGTATCTCTCTCTTTGGGCTTTTTGTGTGTTAAATGTTTTTTTTTTTTAATTTTTCCTTTTTTTAAAATTTTAATCTACTTGATTTACGTAATTATCCTCAGTGCAACTGTCTTGACATTGGTTGTTCGGGCCATCTGTGGACTATGTGTTGTGAATACATATCTATTTCCTTATTTGAATAATTATCCATGTATCCAGTTTGAGATAATGCGTTTTGTTAAATGTACCCTATTCTCCTTTTTTTATTTTTATTGCATTTTATTATTTTTAGAAAAAGGCTTAAATTGTTGTTGGTGATGAAGGTTTGTGGGTTAGGGGGTTGCTATTACTTTTTTTTAGTTCATTTTTTATGCTGTATCCCTAACCAGGGCAAGGGCCGGATGAAAAAAAATGTAATACTTACTCTCTAACGCTTGAAAAATAAAGATTATTCATTCATTCATTCATTCATTCATTCATTCATTCATTCATTCATTCATCCATTCATTCATTCATTCATGTCAGTGTATATATGCATAGAGGGGGTTGAAATATGCACAAATTTTGATATGTAATTTGTGAAAAAGTTATTGGGTTGCTGAACGTAAAATAATGTGGCATAATTATACCCAGGATTTTATCAGTGCATGGCTTATTCAAAATCATTTTTATTTATTTATTTATTCTTTTATTTCGAGGATAATGGAATAAAGCACTCATATACTTTTTTTTTACATCCAGCCCCCGTGTGTATGCAGTTTTGTAAATGTTGTTTTCCATTCCCATCTACAATTAGAGGTGTGGTTTTTGTTTTTGGCTTTTGTTTTGTTTTGTACATGTTATGAAAAGCATATGAGACTTTCTGCGCATCTTGGGTGGTGCCTAGAAAAAATAAACCATTAGAACAACTTTGGATGGAACTGAAATGAATGATCCTATCTTAAACTCAGAAAGCAAACAAAATAATGCTTTAAGGTACTTCACACCATCAGAGAGTGAACTGGCCTTGAGTGGATTATCCCCCCCCTTCCCCGCACCCCCCCCCCCTAAAAAAACAACAACAACACAACAAAACAACAAAAACAACCCACAAAACAACCCAGAGAGTCTTGAGCTGCTCTTGCCCAAACGTCAGCCCCGGCCCATGTGAACATGATGTGGATGGTGGTGTAGAAGTAACGCACCTTCCTAGACAGCGAAAAGTACGGGATCTATCCCCATGTGGGCCAAAATTCCCCCACCCCACCCTCCACTAGATCTAAAGTGCTAGTCTTTCAGATGAGGCGATAAACTAAGGTCCAATGTGCAACAGGCTTTTAGCGCACGTAAAAGAACCCACGGGAACAAGAGAGTTGTCCCTTGGCACAATTCTGTATTTAAAAAAAAAGCCAGGGCTAGGGAGACAAATACGCTTTCAATCAAGAACATTAAAAAAGAAATATGCGTGGCGCTGCTCTTGCAATGACGCACTCTCCTCAGGAAGAGCACGACCCGAAATTCATGACAGAGAAATATTCGGTCTCTGAAAGTGGCATTCAGTCCAACCAGGTCCCATGTTTCTTTCTGAGTGAACAGCCAGAAGGAAACACATCATGGAAACTGACCAGGAAAAGGACAGCGCACCACTAATGAAGTTTCAAAGAGAGACGGTTTTTTTTTTAAAGCACCCCATTTTCTTCTTCTTCTTCTTCTTCTCATTAGTTTAATGTCCATTCACCACAAGGTGATTCAGACAACGGTACATTCACGTTAAGAATGTACAGTAAAAAAAAAAAAAAAAAAAAAAAAGGGAATGAGGGGAAGGGTGGAAGTATGAAGAATGTAATGGATGGTGATCAGTCTATAAGATTACATCTACAGTAACTGTCCTACCGGGGACTGGCAACTACTTTCTGCAACTGATATTAGGACATGCGACTCGGAATCATACATAACACTTTGGATATTTCATTCTCTTCCATGAAAGTGGGTGTAGGAATTCCTCACTCGCTTAGTCCGATATCTTTGAAGTGAGGGACACGGTCTACCAACACCAGGACGAAAAGACCATCTGCCAACAATCTACCAGACATGAAGGACTCTCACCCCCCCCCCCCCCCCATCTCCCACCCCTTCCACCCACCCATCCACCTTCATCCACCTGACTTGCTGCAAGCCCTTTCCATCCTCTCAAAGAGAGAGAGAGAGAAGAGAGAGGAGAGAGAGAGAGAGAGAGAGAGAGAGAAGAGAAGAGAGGAGAGAGAGAGAGAGAGAGACAAGAGACAGAGACAGAGAGAGACAGAGACAGAGACAGAGACAGAGAGACAGAGGACAGAGAGCAGAGAGCAGAGACAGAGAGCAGAGACAGACAGAGAGACGAGAGACAGAGAACAGAGAGAGCAGAGACAGAGACGACAGAGAGACAAAGACATAGTCAGAGAGAGAGAGAGATAAGAGACCAGAGAGGAGGACAGACAGGGGGGTGGGGGGGGGAGGGGGGGGGGGGGGGGGGGGGGTAATGATGTCTATCTACCCTCATCTCACAGTCTGGGATGAGTCTGGCCAGTGAGAACCCTATCACTCCTTCTGTCCCTTCTCCTTGTGATCCTCCTCCTCCTCCTCCTGCCTTCGCCTTGTGCAATGTCTCTCCTTCCTGCCACTAAGATAGGAGAAGATCTGGATCGCTCAGTCTCTAGGACTGTAGGACTAGGTCTCTTCTCACTGGAGGCCTCCTTGTTAGTGATTCTGTTCATACAAAAAGGGTGACGTGGTCAGACGCTCTTGCCACTAGCAAACACTTTGACGTAGACGAAATTGTCTTTAGTGACGTTCTGATTTTCTGATAATGCTTTCGGTTGTCGTCTTGGGATTTTTTTTTTTATAGGTGTGCCATGATGTCAGATCAGACGACATTAATTCCAGAAAAAATCCATCAGTGTTCTAACTCTTGGTATAAGGAGGAAGCACAGGCATCTCCACTATAATTATCAAATTTCTGCCCAATTTCCGAAACAGCAGCTGCCTCCTGTGCTGTTTGGGAGGTCATCGTCGAATACGACGTACAAAGATAATAAATGAAGGAAGAAGACTGGACTGGTCTGTACTTACACTGCTGACAAGCCCATGTCATCACAAATATAGAAAGCAATCAGCCGAGGGAACAAAGTAGGACACGTGGAATAGAAATGAATGGTCTGGCTTTCAAGTGGAGGCACATACAGGTAGAGTTACCTGAAGACGGATCGATGGATTGAAAGGAGAGAAATTAGATTGCTAGAAAGATCAGTAGGTGGGCAGACAGAGAACTCTGTCAGAAAGACAGCCAGACAGACAGACAGAAAGACAGGCAAGCAGGCAGGCAGACAGACAAACAGACAGGCAGGTAGGCAGACAGACAGACAGACAAACTAGACAGACAGACAGAGACAATGGTCTTTGATATGAACAGAGAATAAAGGTATTATAGTGGGCCAAGCCCTGCAGAGAGAGAGAGAGAAGAGAGAGAGAGAGAGAGAGAGAGAGAAGAGAGAGAGAGAGAGAGAGAGAGAGAGAGAGAGAGAGAATGAATGAATGAATAATCTTTATTTTTCAAGGGTAACAGAGTAAGTAATCATTACATACTTTTTTTCATCCGGCCCTTGCCCTGATCAGGGAATAAAGCTAAGAAACCCCCTCCCTACCCCTACATACCAGCATCACCACCAGCAGCAGTTCAACCAATATTAAAAAAAACAACATAATACATTAAACAAAACGCGTCATCCTAACTGTATACACTGATAATTATTTAAACAAAAAATAACATAGCAAAAATATTAAAAATAGCAAATATTCAGGACCATGAAACAGAAGGCATTACAAATCTATAATGCATGAGTGTGTGTGTGTGTGTGTGTGTGTGTGTGTGTGTGTGTGTGTGGTGTGTGTGTGTGTGTGTGTGTGTGTGTGTGTGTGTGTGTGTAAGCGGGAAAACAAGCAAAGTAGGCATAAAAGGGGGAAAAAACAGATTAAAACAACAACAACAACATAAAATCCTTTAAACACAAAAAACTATATGAAAACACATTTCAATATTCAATATTCAAGAGAGAGAGAGAGAGAGAGAGAGAGAGAGAGAGAGTGAGTGAGTGAGAGAGAGACATACAGACAAACACAGACATAGACACAGACAGATTGACAGAGATATACATAAAACAGACAGACAGACAGACAGAGAGACAGACAGACAGACACACACACACACACCTTCCTCTTGATATTTTAACCGTGCGTTGACACCCAAGGATGAGACTTTAAACCGAGGCCCCGTGTGCGAACGCACGCAGAACATCTTGCGCACACGTTAAATCCTGTTCCGCTTTTCGTAAGAGTAGGCCATCGTGTGCCGGTGGGAACAGATGACAATATTTACAAAAACTGCATACACACGGGGACCGGATGAAAAAAAGCACATGATTGCTTATTCTGTTATCCTCGATATAAAAGAATAAAAGAAAAAAAGAAAAAAAAACACACACTCACACACACACACACACACACACACACACACATCACACACACAGAGTATCTGTTTCTGGGTCAATGACATGATCACCCATTGCCTCCCCTGACCGTCTTGTTTCTCCATAATTATGTCCCCTCTCTTGGCCTCCATATAGACCCATTCTGCGTCAGTTAACGGGCAGAAAAACGAGTCTCTCCACTTGACTAGGTCCCCTCCCGACCCTGCCATGTCTCATTCCACTGATGCTAAAACATTCAGATAGACCCACACAATCTGCCTGTCTGGAAATGTTGGCGTGCATGTTTACCTATTTATTTATCTATTCATTAATTATTCTTTTATTTCGGAGATAATGGAATAAGCACTAATTTGTTTTTTTTTCATCCAGTTTTTAAAAAAAAATGTTATCTGTTCCCACCGGCACACAATGGCCTGCCTGCTCTTGATATTTTAACCGTACGTTGACACCCAATTTTTGCGGGTCAACAATGACATTCAGCCTCAACACTCACACACAAAGCCGCAAAATTTAAGTGTTTTCAGAACATTGATTTTTAAATAAATAAATTACGAGATATTTATTGTTTTCTTTCCTCGGCTGGAGCTCTGAATGTTCACCAAGGGTTTCTATGTTATTTTTTTCCCCCCATTCTTTTATTTCGAGGATAATGAAAAAAGCACTCATGATGATATTTTACATTATGCGATCGTTTTTCCCCAACATCAAGATAACCTCATTCTGACTTTAGGGAAAATGTCTAAACACGACACCAGTGTGCATGCGTTTTTTTTTTTTTAATTGTCATCAGTTTATAGTAGCACACAATGGCATACTCTTTCAAAACGTGGATCGGGTTTTAACATGTGTGCAAGATGTTCTGCTTGTAATCGTACACGGGACCTCAGTTTATATAGCCTCATCCTTGCAGGGGTGTGGAGTCAGCACTGATGTTAACTCCAGAGGAAAAATCCCCTATAACGGGTGCCTCAGTGGTGACTCGATCCCAGGATGTTAAATCAGGAGCGTAACGCTCTCTAACCACTTGGATACCCCGTCCCCATTTGTGATGTTCTCTCTCTCT
>CM060329.1:27554264-27556275 GCA_030674155.1 Stramonita haemastoma
GAGATTGATCATCAGATGGGTTTGTTGTTGTTGTTTTGCTGTTGTTTTTGTTGTTGTTTTTGAATAGCAGTGAAAATGATAGAAAGGTTAGATAACCGCCAGGTCACCTGTCTCTATCGCCGCTGTCGACGGTTGAAGCTTCATGCAATGCCACCAGGGTTTTCCATTTCTCTCTGTCTCTGCTGAGTTCTACGATCTCCTGTAGCCCTCCCAGACCACTGATCTCAGTGGTGTTGGCAATGTAGGATGTGGGTGGTGGTCTGCTTCTCTTCGTTATAGATAAAACAGACATAAGATGGATACTAAAGAATTTTCTTTCGTCGAATGCTCAGGTGGCAAATGTTGTTGTCTGTCATGTGAGCGAGTAAGCGTTGTGTTTACCGTTCAGTGCCTGACAAGTCTTTCTGCCACCTCCTTCTTGGCTCTTTTCTGCCTCCTTGGTCCATTCTTCTTCTCTTTTTTTTTTCTTACAGAAAGACTTAAAATGTAACAATGCTTCCCCATCCCGAAGTTAGATGCGCTGGGCTTGACTTGTTAAGTTCTGAAAGGAAGCACAACTGCATATTTGCTCACATGACAGACAATAGTTGCTGTCTGAGCGTTCCTTGACAAAGAAGAAGAATACATAGCACTTTAACAGCAAGTCGTAATTATGATATTTATACCTACAACACTGACTCTCCTAAAAGTTTACGCAGCAAAAAGGACATACCCACGAGTACAGGGTTACCACGTTCAAAATAGATTACAAGTACAAAAAATCTGTCAACCTTTAACGCAAAAAAAGTTTCCAAATAATCTCTGCTGGACTTGTGAGAACTTTGTTGGCTGATTGGAAGGATAGATAAAAAAAAATCAATGACTGTCATGCATATAACACATCTACACAGACCATTGTCTAGACAACCTTTCACAGGGACAGACGTACATACGTACGTACAGCGCACTGCTAAAGACCCCCACGCTTCTCCCTGGCCAGTGGTCAGTCCTGTGGGACGGAGTGGAAACAAAGCAGACAGTGCTGACAGCAGAAAGCTGAAGGTAGGAATCAAAATTCAAATTCAAAAACCACTTTATTATCTCATAGAAAGAGAAATTGAAGCGGGTACAAGCTATTTGTTCAAACGGAAGCAACTTTCCTTTCTCTCTCATCCGGCGCACCGGCCGGCCCTCTGTCTTCACAACACAGTGCAGGAGATGAAGAATGAATGAAGACTGCTGCTGGAAAGGAAAAGAAAGGTTGCTGCACTCGCTCAGGAGTGGGGCAGGGGAGAGGGAGGGGTGGTGAAGTGGGTGGGGGGGGGGGAACCAGTTCTTATACTTTCCCTTTTCTTCCAGATAACTGTCACAGTTAAAGACTCCCTGTTGACAAAGGCGGTGCCAGAAGGGCTATTAACACTGCCCCCAAGTTGACAGGAAGGCTGGAATGAGAGCACCTAATTCCTGCAGTCTAGATATCCCCCTCTCCCCTCCCCCCTCCCCCCCTGTGGGAATGCCAGGGGCCTGTCAGTATCGATAGAATCTTCTGAGATTCGAGATGTTCACAGTCAGAATCAGCATTTTGTGGTTGAAACGTGAAGCTAACTTTTCTTTTCTTTTCTTTTATTAATTTTTTTTTTTACATAACTCTGCAGAAGGTCTGCCCACTGGTCTCAGCTGATGCCATCTGGGAATTACATACGAAGAATTCCCTCGTTTATGTCCCTCTTTTTGTTTCTGCCTTGTTCCTTTTCTTCTTGTCTTGTCACCTTCCTTCTTGTCTATGTTCTGCCTTCTTGGTCCATTCTCCTACCTTTTTTTTTTTTTTCCCCGCAGAAAGACTTTAAAGATAATAATTTTTCTTTCCGTGCCGAAGTTTTATGCACTAGGCCTGATTTGTTATAGGTATTTACAGCAGGGCAATGCATTTTCGCTATATGACAGACAAACAATACATCACAAGTTGCTGTCTGAGCGTTCCACGACAAAGAAGAAGGTGTATGATCTTCAGCACTGTGTGTATATACGAGAA
>CM060329.1:27556375-27561375 GCA_030674155.1 Stramonita haemastoma
ACACACAGCCATACAGACAGGTACAAAGCAAGTAGAAAAACTAAGAGACAGACAAAAGAGGACAAACAGGAATCAGACAAACAGACAGACAGGCTGACACACAGACAGACAGTCAGACAGGCAGACAGGTAAATAGATAAAAAGGGAGACAGACAGACAGACAGATAGACAGACAGATACACATAATAGATAGATAGATAGATAGATAGATAGATAGATAGTAGATAGATAGATAGATAGATAGATAGATAGATAGATGATAGTGATGGGCGCAAGATAGCCTCGTGGTTAGAGAATTACGTCACTATCTGATGGCCTGGGTTCGAGCCACCACCAAGTTAACATCAGTGCTGACCCCACTACCCGAAAGTCCTTCAGATGAGACTATAACTCCCCCCCCCCCCCCCCCCCATGGGATACATGCAGAAATCTTGCGCACATGTTAAAACCATCCACCTTCCGGAAGAGTAAGCCATTTTTACGTGTCGGTAGGAATATATTTTGTATACCCTTTATTTCACGGCAGATTTCAATGCGTAAAGTTTGGGTTGCTCTCCCTGGGGAGACTGTGTCGCCACACAGCGCTTTGATTTGTTTTTGCCAGATATAGCGCTATATAAATTCCATTTGTTATTATTTATCATTATCATAAGACCAGCGCTACCCTTTTTTATTTTCCTGTTTGCCTGTGTATTAGTTTTTCTTATTGTGTAGCCCACATATCAATGGGTAGAAGGCATATGAAATTGTACAGGCTGACACATATACTTGTAATAGTGATTGGTTTTATCAGTGTAACCTGTATGGAATGCCTCTACAGACCCTTATCATGTTTGAAAATGTTAAGAAGACCGTTTGCGCACCTTGGCTTCAGTACAGTCCCCCTAGTCCACCCAGCTGTCAATGGGTACCTGCCCTCTTTAGGGTCAGGGAAGGTAAAGCAGCGAGGGAGAGGAGATGGGCGCCGCCCTCAATATTCTGGCCCCTAGAAAAGCTGAGGTCTCTGATGCCTCGCTCCCCTACGACCACAAAATGTTATGGTACACCTTTACCTTTAAGAAGAAATGCAACCAAAAATAGTAACAGAATACACCATGTATTTGATCTTAGTGGAGATTGATCATCAGATGGGTTTGCTGTTGGTTTTGTTTTGTTTTTGAATAACAGTGAAAATGATAGAAAGGTTAGATACCCGCCAGGTCACCTGTCTCTATCGCCGCTGTCGACGGTTGAAGCTTCATGCAATGCCACCAGGGTTTTCCATTTCTCTCTGTCTCTGCTGAGTTCTACGATCTCCTGTAGCCCTCCCAGACCACTGATCTCAGTGGTGTTGGCAATGTAGGATGTGGGTGGTGGTCTGCTTCTCTTCGTTATAGATAAAACAGACATAAGATGGACACTAAAGAATTTTCTTCGTCGAATGCTCAGATGGCAAATGTTGTTGTCTGTCATATGAGCGAATAAGCGTTGCGTTGCCGTTAAGTGCCTGACAAGTCTTTCTACCACCTCCTTCTTGGCTGTTTTCTGCTTTCTTGGTCCATTCTTCTTCTTTTTTTGTTCTTTCAGAAAGACTTAAAATGTAACAATTCTTTCCCATCCCGAAGTCAGATGCGCTAGGCTTGACTTGTTAAGTTCTTAACGGAAGCACAACTGCATATTCGCTCACATGACAGACAATAGTTTCTGTCTGCGCGTTCCTTGACAAAGAAGAAGAATACAAGCACTTTCACAGCAAGTCGTAATTATGATACACCTACAACACTGACTCTCCTAACAGTTTACGCAGCAAAAAATGACATACCCACGAGTACAGGGTTAACACATTCAAAACAGATTACAAGTACAAAAAATCTGTCAACCTTTAATGCAAAAAAAGTTTCCAAATAACTCTGCTGGACTTGTGACAACTTTGTTGGCTGAATGGAAGGATAGATAAAAGTCAATGACTGTGTTGCATATAACACATCTACACAGACCATTGTCTAGACAACCTTTCACAGAGACATACGGACATACGTACGTACAGCGCACTGCTAAAGACCCCCACGCTTCTCCCATGCCAGTGGTCAGTCCTGTGGGACGGAGTGGACACAAAGCAGACAGTGCTGACAGCAGAAAGCTGAAGGTAGGAATCAAAATTCAAATGCAAAAACCACTTTATTATCTCATAGAAAGAGAAATTGAAGCGGGTACAAGCTATTTGTTAAAACGGAAGCAACTTTCCTTTCCTCTCATCCGGCGCACGGCCGGCCCTCAGTCTTCACAACACAGTGAGGGAGGTGAAGAATGAAGACTGCTTCTGGAAAGGAAAAGAAAGGTTGCTGCACTCGATCGGGAGTGGGGTAGGGAGAGAGAGAGAGAGGGAAGGAGAAGAGGTGAAGTGGGTGGGGGGTGGGGGAACCAGTTCTTATACTGTCCCTTTTCTTCCAGATAACTGTCACAGTTAAAGACTCCCTGTTGACAAAGGCGGTGCCAGAAGGGCTATTACACTGCCCCCCAAGTTGACAGGAAGGCTGGAATGAGAGCACCTAATTCCTGCAGTCTAGATATCCCCTCTCCCTCCCCTCCCCCTCCCCCCCTGTGGGGATGCCAGGGGCCTGTCAGTGTCGATAGAATCTTCTGGGATTCTAGATGTTCGCAGTCAGAATCAGCATTTTGTGGTTGAAACGTGAAACTAACTTCTTCTTTTTTTTTTTTTTTTTTTTTTGATGCCATCTGGGAATTACATGCATAGAATTCCCTCGTTTATGTCCCTCTTTTGTTTCTGCCTTGTTCCTTTTCTTCTTGTCTTGTCACCTTCCTTCTTGCCTATGTTCTGCCTTCTTGGTCCATTCTCCTACCTTTTTTTTTCCCGCAGAAAGACTTTAAAGGTAATAATTTTCTTTCCGTGCCGAAGTTTTATGCACTAGGCCTGACTTGTTATAGGTATTTACAGCAGGGCAAAGCATTTTCGCTCATATGACAGACAAGAATACATCACTAGTTGATGTCTGAGCGTTCCACGACAAAGAAGAAGAAGGTGTATGATCTTCAGCACTGTGTGTATACACGAGAAGATGTGCCGAGTCTGCCAACATTAAAATTTATTTTCTGAAAAGCCTCATAATGTTGACATCAGGTGAGAATGATTCCAAACAAGACTGTGCAACAGAAGTTCTTTTTCTTCACATGCCACATTCATCGAACAGGTAAAGTGTTGTTTTTTTGTTTTTTTTTACATGTCTTCCCACACAGATATATATTGCCTGGCAATGACAGAGTAGGACAAGAGATGGGAGAAAAGAAGAAAATGGAGGGAGAGAGGGGAGGAGAAAAGAAGAAGAAGAAGAAGAGAAGAAGAAGAAGAAGAAGAAGAAGAAGAAGAAGGAAGAAGAAGAAGAGAAGAAGAGAAGAAGAGAAGAAGAAGAAGAAGAAGAAGAAGAAAGAAGAAGAGAAAAGAAGAAATTGCAAAGAAGAAGAAGAAGAAGAAGAAGAAGAAGAAAGAGAGAGAGATATTTTAGAGATAGAGGACAGAGTCAGAGAAAATGGAAGGAGGAGGGTAAGGAGGTATCGCTAAAGAGAAAAAAAAACCAGGCAGACAAAGACACAAACATACACATAGATAAGACACAAAAACAAATTAAGAAATAATTCACACTGAGAAAAGGAAGACAATGTCTTCCAACACACACACACGCATCTACAATAATTTAAAAAAAAACCATGTTCTGTGCACTGCCAAATGCCATGGAAGCCCAGAAGGAAGAAAGACATCATCAGGAGACAGCTCAGTTCCTCTGCAAGGCCAGTCAGGTGCCGACATTTAATCAACACTTCACAGGGTCGCTTACACCGGGCAAAAAGCTCACAGCCAAGGGACAGAAAGAACCTCCGGGTCAGACCTGAAACAAATTAGGGTTATCTGCCACAAGAGTAGAGGGGAAGCGTGAGGAGGAGGAGGAGGAGGGGGAGGGTGAGGGTGTTGAATGTAATGGAAAGGAGGTGGGCAGTTGGTGTGACAGTTGGGTCAATGTCATTCAGAGGAAAAGGGTCAGTTCTGTGAGGAAGAGAAAAAAAGCATTCAGAGTTTAATTTATAGGCTAGGCTAGCTAGCGAGTGGTCAGACCATTGCGCTCCAATTTGACGACCCACGTTCGATTCCCATTTGAGGGGATTTCCCTGGAGTTAACATCATTGCGGACTCCACTCTCCCCAAAAGTCCAAGGTCCCTTGTGCGAATGCAGGCAGAACATCTTGCGCACACGTTAATTCCTGTTCTGCTTTCCGTAAGAGTAGGCCATTGTGTGCCAGTGGGAACAGATGACAAATTTACAAAACTGCATACACACGGGGACTGGATATAAAAAAGCACACGAGTACTTATTCCATTATCCTTGACATAAAAGAATAAATGAATGAATGAATAAACTGTTAATATTGTTATTGGGTTTTTTTGTTTTGGTTGTATTATAGTCCCAGCGGAGCTATCTGATTTAGGGACTGTGGTAAGGGCAAGCCATCCCACTTTGGTACCACAAGCCACCTTAAAAAAATTAAAACCAATGGTGACCATGCCACATTTCTCAAGCATATAACTATACCACTGGTGATGTGAACTTAGTGACAGGTGTATTGTGGGGGAGGAAAGTACCACATCAGTTCATTCACAGCCTGTGTTTGGCCACAGAGCTGGGTGAGTGTAGTGCTGTAGAACAGTGGTATAGCACTGATGGTGAAATCAACTGATGTTGCTGTTGCTGCTGCTGCTGCTACCTGTCGCTGCTGCTGCTACTGCTGTTTCCACTGCTGTTGCTACTTCTGCGACTGCTGCTTCTGCTGTTGCTACTGCTACTTCTGCTGCTGCTGCTACTGCTGTTGTTGCTGCTGCTACTGCTGTTGCTGCTACTGCTGCACAGAAAAAAACAGGCTTTCTGCTCCTTTGTTTTCTTTCCATTTCCCCATCTGCCAGTCAGGCAAAGAAGTATTACGTTCTTCAGCACTCACAGGCAGGTAGGCAGGCA
>CM060329.1:27578875-27586375 GCA_030674155.1 Stramonita haemastoma
GTCTTTTCTTAGCAGAAGATGGCAGACTGTCCCACAGACAGATCATCCATCACCCTGTGTACACATCAACACGTTGTACTTACCCGATGAGTACCGTATTGTGTCATTTTATCTCCTTTTATGTGTGATCGATGTGGGTTTTCCCACAACGCGGTGGCCGTCCTGGGCTGACCCTTATGGTTGACCAGGGGGTCGATACAAGCAAGGACAGTGAAGTTGGCTTTATACCCCGTTTTAATCTGTATATAAGTTGCAGTTTTAATATGAGTTTTAATTTAATTTTATTTTATTTTCATCGAGGATAATGAAAGAAGCACTCATGTGCTTTTTTGTAGCCAGTCCCCGTGTGTATGCAGTTTTGTAAATCTTGTCTTCCGTCCCCACCAGTACACAATGGCCTACTCTTACGAAAAGCGGGACAGGATTTAACGTGTGCGCAAGATGTTCTGCGTGCGTTCGCACACGGGGCCTCGGCTTATAGTCTCACCCGAAGGACTTTTGGGGAGGGTGGAGTCAGCACTGATGTTAACTCCAGAGGGGAAATTCCTTTGTACGGGAATCGAACCTTGGTCGTCAAATTGCGAGCGCAATGTTCTGACCACTAGGCTATCCTGTCCCCCCAGAAGATGGCAGTGTGTCTCACAAACGGATCATGATTCTGTGTACACATCAAAACCTTGTACTTACCTGACGAGTACCGTATTTTCTGAAGGCTTAATATTCAGTGTGGTGTGGACTGTGTGTCCCAGTCCCCGTGTGTATGCAGTTGTGTAAATATTGTCATCTGTTCCAGTTCTGTCAAACTGTGCGCTGTGTGTGTGTGTGTGTGTGTGTGTGTGTGTGGTGTGTGTGTGTGTGTGTGTGTGTGTGTGTGTGTGGTGTGTGTGTGTGTGTGTGTGGGGTGTGAGAGAGAGAGAGAGAGAGAGTGTGTGTGTGTGTGTGTGTGTGGTGCTGAAGTAGCATTTTGAATGTAGAAAATAAGTCATTTGGTGGTCTCAAGTTTAACTTCCCTATCAAAATATTGCCCTGTGTCATAGTCATTTTGTGTGCGACTTTTTGTGCAGTTTAGTTGGGGGTGGGGGTAGGGGTGTTTGTATGTATGTTTGTGAGAGGGGTTGAGGTTGTTAGGCTTTTATGAGGTTTTTTTTGTTGGTAGTTGTTTGGGGGGAGGGGATTGGAAGGTGTGTGTGTGTGTGTGTGTGTCGATTTATTAGAAATGAGTCTGGTAGACAAGAAGATGAAGAGAGAGAGAGAGAGAGGAGAGAGAGAGAGAGAGAGAGAGAGAGAGAGAGAGAGAGAGAGAGAGACAGACAGACAGACAGAGACAGACAGACAGACAGACAGACAGACAGAAACACTCAACCTTGACAGGTAGTGACCCAATTACACATTAATTACCAGACGTTTACACCATCTACATAAATGCCCCCAAATGGCCAGTATCACCCTTACGCCAACAGCTGTTCCTCTTCCAGCTTTCTAACAGAAAGGACGTTTCCATTCCGCTTCCCCCCGGGACCAGAGTACCCACGATCCTTCCGCATTAAAACGCTGTTCCCCTCTGATGACCAATCAAACAGGAGTGGCCCTCGACCACGTGACCAAGACTAAGTAGCCATTTGCCAAAAAGAGACTGTTCACACTGGTGCAAAAAAAAAAAGAGGGAGCTGAGTGCCACCAAAGAAAAGTAGAGCAAAAGAGAAGAAGGCAAGGAGAGGAAGAGAGAGAGAGAGAGAGAGAGAGAGCATTGAACACTGAAACATTTTATTGTACATCGGCCTTGGGCCACTATTCAAAACATGTTTGAGCAGGGGGAAGGTGGACATCATAGCAGAAAACATATAGACATACATGTAGTATAGAAAAGAATTAAAAACATTTTTTACCCCTTTATGTCACAGCAGATTTCTCTTCGTGAAATTTGGCTGCTCTCCACGGGGAGAGCGCGTCGCCACAAGTGCAGTGCCTACCCATCATTATTTTATACATATATTTATATACAGCCCCCAGCGCCTTGGGGACTCCCAACTCCCGATTTTTCCTTGGGGGTGGTGTCTAAACACAACACCGGTGTGCATGCTGGGTTTAATTTTTGTTTAAAATAATTTTGTCAACTGCTCCTACCGGCACACAGTGGTCTGCTCTTCGAAAGGCGGAACGGGATTTTAACATGTGCGCAAGATGCTCTGTGTGCGTTCGCACACGGGACCTAGGTTTATAGTCTCTTCCGAATGACTTTGACATTCAGTTCGATTTTTTTCGTCAAACTGGGAAGAAAGGGCGAGGCTGGGAATCGAACCCAGAACCGCACGGTTTACTTGTTGGCAGGCAAACGTCTTAACCATCCTGCCACTTCCTTCAAATTGTAAAGGAAGTAGATAATTGCTTTGTAAAAAACAACAATAAAACAACAACAAAAATTTGAATCCTCTACTATTACTTTATTCAGCTGTTTGACTTTAGTTGCAGATTGTGAAACAGTGCGTTGACTTGCTTTGTCACTACTCTTCATCATCTAACACTTTGCAATGATAAAGCTACTTAGTATACAATGTGATACTTCCAATGGCATTACGTCAGCTGCTTTGTAAAAAAACCAAAAAACCCTAGGATGAGACTATAAACCGTAACCCCGTGTGCAAATGCACGCAGAACGTTTTGCGCACACGTTAAATCCTGTTCCGTTTTTCGAAAGAGTACGCCATTGTGTTCCGGTGGGAACATATGGAAAAATTTACAAAACTGCATACACACGGCGCAGGGTGTAAAAAAGCACATGGTTGCTTCTGCCATTATTCTCCATATAAAAGAATTCTCTCTCTCTCTCTCTCTCTCTCTCTCCTCTCTCTCTCTCTCTCTCTCTCTCTCTCTCTCTCTCTCTCTCTCTCTCTCTCTCTCTCTCTCTCTCTCTCTCTCTCTCTCTCTCTCTCCCCTTCCCTTCCCTTCCCTTCCTTTCTATTTTCCACTTTCACATTTTATACTATCCAATTTTGTCATTAGATAGAAATGTTGTGGTTTTTATGTTGAATTTGAAATTGTAGTTTTGTCGTCTAAACCGGCTGTGTTTGTTTGTTTGTTGGGTGGTTGTTTTTTCCCCTCACATATATGTTACACCTTTTCGGACTTTATAAACTCCTGTTTTAAACACGTCTTGAAAAAGGCTATGCTTGGGCGTTACATCATGATGTTGATTTTAATAAAAATGTTTGTTTGCTGTTTTTTTTTCTCTTTTTCTTCATAATTTATTTAAAATAAGAAAGATATGTTAAAATGTTTTGGCATGTTTTTCTTTTTATTGGGTTGCTCTCTTTTTGCTGTCTCCTCTCAATTTTCAATCATTTGATTTATTTCATTATAATCAGTACATCTGTCTTAGCATTAATGTTCGGGTCAGTTAGGGATTATGCGTTTGCTAAATACATATCTATCTCTTTCGCTTAAATGATTATCAATGTATCTAGTGGGGATTATGCGTTTGTTGAATGTATACCTATCTACTTGTTTAAAATCATAAGTTGAACTTTCATTGTTGGTGATAGTTGTTTTGTTTTTGTTTTGTTTTATTTTGTTGTTGTTGTTGTTTTTTTTGGGGGGGGTTGGGGGGGTGGGTCTTTCTTTTTTAGGGGGGGGGGGGGCTGCTATTCCCTAATCAGGGCAAGGGCCGGATGAAAAAAGTATTATTCCTTCTTTCCTTCCTTCCTTCCTTCCTTCATACTCTCTCTTTCTTCTCGGTCTGCTCCTCTGTCTGTCTGTCTGTCTGTCTGTCTGTCTGTCTGTCTCTCTCTCTCTCACGTCATGATTTTTGCGATGTTTCAACTAAGTGTAGAGAGCGCTTTATTTCTCTCCTTTGAGTCCATGAAGTCGTGGGTTCGATTCCAGGAATGGCATTTTGCTGGTGTTTGGGTACTTCCTTTTATCATGCGATGGGTGCGTTCTTGATGTTTGAATACTTTGTTGTGGTATGTTTCTGATATTTTTTCTATTAACCTTTTTATATTTGGCTTGTAACTCGCATGAATTTTTTTGGTTGTGATATATTAAAAGATTTGAAATTGAAATGAATTGAATGTAAATTGAATTAAAGTTGATTTGAAAGCTTCTGACGTGGACCAAAATAGCAGTAGTTTACGTTGCAGGAAAAAGCTTGATAATAATAGAAATAAAATGTTGACTTGACGTGTACTGCTAGACTTATTTTCTTTTTCTTCCGTCCCCATTTCTTAAGGGAGGGATATGGAGGATTATGACAATTTTTTTAAACTGCGTTCAATATCTTAATAGAATAGTGTGCAAATTTAATTGCAATTTTCTTTTCATACAATATGTAATAACAATTCGGTTTATGTCTTAAAATGCGTGCGCATGTGCGGAAAGTTTTTAATCATTTTGTGTTTGTGTGTGTATGTGTGCGTGAGCCATGTGCGAGTGTATATGTGTGGGTATACTGGTGCGCACACGAATGTTTGTGATTTTACTCGGGTGAGTTCGGTGTGATGTTGCTGACTTGTGAGTGCTCTTTGTGCTGTGATGGGTGCGTGCTGATGTTCAGAACCTGTGTTGAACTATATTGATGTTATTTTTGAGTGGTTATTGTTTTTATATATGGCTTGTAACCCACCGGAATTTCTCTGTTTTAGAGATAAAGTATTTTGAATTTGAATTTGAATTGAATTTGAAGAAACCAAATCCATAACTGAACAACTTAGTTGCCACTCGCGACCAATCCCAGTATTTCAATACAGCATGATGGAACCCAATTTTAACATGGCAGTTCACCTTCCGTTTCCTTATTTCTACATCCCTCGCACATTTTTTTATTTCTGAAAACTTTGATTATTTTCACAACACAGAGCAGAATCTTTCCGTTTGTTGAAGGACAGAGTTTTTCATACTTCAAGGTATTTACAATACAATAAGTAAAAAATATAAAGGTGTTCCCATAACCTATGTGGTCGTAGGGAAGCGAGGCATCAGAGGCCTCAGCTTTCTCTAGGGGCCAGCATATTGAGGGCGGTGCCCATCTCCTCTCCTCGCTGCTTTAATTAACTTTCCTGACCCTAAAGAGGGCAGGTACCCATTGACAGCAGGGTGAGCTAGGGGACTGTACGGAAGGTAGCGACAAATGGGCACACATCCATTCTCTCCCACGCCGAAGTTGGATGCGCTGGGCCTGACTTGTCAGGCGCTTAATGGTAGCACAGCGCAGTTTTTGCTCATATACAAACAACAAAAGTTGTGTCTGAGCGTTTGACGAATTAGAAGAAGGAGAAGAAAAGAGAAGAAGAAGAAGAAGAAGAAGAAGAAGAGAAGAAGAAGAAGAAGAGAGGAGGAGAGAGGAAGAAGAAGGAAGAAGGGAAGAGTGAGAAGAAGAATGCGAAGAAGAATGGAAGAAGAAGAAGAGGAGGAGAGAAGAGGAAGAAGAAGAAGAAGGAAGAGAAGAGGAAAGGAGGAGGAGGAGGAGGAGGAGAGAGGAGAAGAAGAAGAAGAAGAAGAGAAGAAGAACAACAACAACAACAACAACAATACAGAAGCACAACACAGCACACCACCATGAAATACAAAATGGACGACGGTTGCGCGTGTCAGCTTTGATATACGTGAATTGCACTGTAGGAAGACTGTACAAACTCTCATGTGCACTCACACGCTCAACAAATTCACAAATTCCAAATTCCAATACTTTATTATCTCAGAGACAAAAAAATTCACGCGGGTTACGAGCCACGCATAAAACAGTAGACATGTAAACATAATATCAAGAAAAATACCACAACATAGTATTCAAACATCAGCTCGCATTCATCACAATATAAAAAGCACCCACAAATCACCAATACCTCACCCAAATAAAATCTCAAACACTCCTGTGCGCACCAGTATGCACAGACACCCTTCATTTCATACATAATTGCATGTTTGCATTAATTGATGAAGCTATAAACCGAGACACACGAAAAAGAAGAATGCGAAGAAGACAAATGCGAAGAAGAATGCGAAGAAGAAGAATGCGAAAAAGAAGAATGCGAAGAAGAAGAAGAGTGCGAAGAAGAGTGCGAAGAAGAATGCGAAGAAGAAGAAGAGTGCGAAGAAGAATGCGAAGAAGAAGAAGAGTGCGAAGAAGAAGAAGAACAACAACAACAACAACAACAAAAACAACAAGAAGAAGAACAACAACAGAGACCCCGTATGCGAATGTACACAGAATATCTTGCTCACTTGTCAAAACCTGTTCCGCTTTTTGGAAGAGTAGGTTACTGTGTACCGGTGGGAACGGATAACAAAATTTACAAAACGGTACACACACCTGGACAAGATGTAAAAGGAAAAAACATAAATGTTTATTCAATTATCCCCGAAACAAAAGCATAAATGATCAAATAGACAGCACATCTTTTTCTTTTTGTTTTTCGGATGAAACGATAAACCGAGGTCCCGTGTGTTACACATCACTATTAAGCGCACGTAAAAGAACCCATGGCAACAAGGGGGTTGACCCTGGCAAAATTATGAAGGAAAAAAGTCACTAGGGAAACAAATACAGTTGCAAACAGGAAACAGAAAAAAAGGGTAGGCGCTGCACTTGTGGCGATGCGCTCTCCCCCAGGGAGAACAGCCCGAATTTCACGCAGAGAAATCTGCTGTGACAAAGTGGTACAAAATACATATACGCACACACTTACAAACTTAAGCCTAAAGTTTAATAAGATTCATCAGTCTGACCCTCTGAAGTCTTTAAGCAATTGAGTGCTATTGATTTTAATCAAGGGTAGTGGGACACACTTGCAATGATGGTGAAAGGGGTGGTTGCATTGATGATGATGATGATGATGATGATGATGATGATGATGAAGATGATGATGATGATGATAGGGATGTGTGGCCAAGTGAAGTGAGTCACAACAGCATTGAGGATGATGATGATGATATCATTAGGGGGGGGGGGTGACCAAGGGAAGTAGGCCATACATGCATTGATGATGATGATGATGATGATGATGATGATGATGATGATGATATGGATGTTAGTAATGATGATGATAGCAGGGTGTGTGACCAAGCGAAGTGGGTCACACTTGTAATGGTGATGATAATAGGGATGTGTGGCCAAATGAAGTGAGCCACAACTTCATTAATGATTATTACATTATTAGGGACAGGGGGCGGTGACCAAGGGAAGTGGACCATACATACATTGATGATAATGATGCTTATGATGGAGGTGGTTGTATCTGTGATGATGATGATGACAGGGTTGTGTGACCAAGTGAATTGAACCATACTCCCACTGATGATGATATTACTGGGGGATGGCCAAGGAAGTGGTCCACACATGCATTGATGATGACGATGATTATGATGATGATGATAGGGATGTTTGCATGGATGATGATAAGGATGATGATGATGATGATGATAAGGATGTGCGACCAATAGAAGTGGGACACACATGCATTGATAGTGATGATGATGATGATGATGATGATGATGATGATGATGACA
>CM060329.1:27591375-27630191 GCA_030674155.1 Stramonita haemastoma
CTCACATTTGGTGCGTTTTCCACTTAACTACACACATACTCGACCAAGTATGGTACTGTTTATGCTTGTATTACAGTAGCATGTATTGTTGACAAAATGCCAGGAAGATATACCACTGCATGGATTTGCCTTTGGGATAGATCTCTCTCTCTCTCCCTCTTCCCCTCCCCCCCCCCCACATCCCTCTTCTCATTCCTACATCCACTTATCACATCTCAACACTACCTCATCAAACAACATACAAACAAGAAACAACAGAGTTTCCCAACTGCCCCGTTAAAGTACAAACGAGCAAAATTGATGTCTCTATCAAAAAATTAAAAATCAAATTGAAAGGAAAGTCCCAAGACTGCAGGATTACAGAACAAACAGCATACACAACAGACATGAAATGTTTTGTATGACAAGATCTATTTAGAAAATCAGGAACCCTGAACAGCAAGGCCAACACACATCTTTAAGATTTACAGCAGGCAATTGGACATTTCCATACATCAGACCACTTTTGTTCTACAAGCCTGCAGATATGGGCTTTTCCAGACATCAGATCTCACTTTAGCACCTCTACCAACACCAGCAACAATGGGCTTTTCCAGCACTAGATCTTACTGTAGCTCTCTCTACAACACCAGCAATGGGCTTTTCCAGACATCAATCTCACTCTTAGCATCTCTCTACAAACACCAGCAGCAACGGCCATTTTCCAGACATCGGATCACACTTTTAGCCTCTCTCTACCAACACCAGCAGCAATGGGCTTTTCCAGACATTAGATCCACTTTTAGCTCTCTCTACCAACACCAGCAGCCTTCTCCAGACATCGGATCTCACTTAAGAAAAGGAGTCCAGCAAGGTTTTATTCTCTCTCCCCACCTTTTCATCATATACACAGAGCATAATTATAATGAGAGATGCAGACACAGAATGCAAGGGATTAAAAAACCACTTATTTGATATATTTTCATAAATGACACTAGTGCAAATTGCTTTATTCTATAGATAAATTCGTTCGCTTGTTGGTATAGGCTATGACGGCTCTGTGTGTGTGTGTGTGTGTGTGTGTGTGTGTGTGTGTTGTGTGTGTGTGTGTGTGTGTGTGTGTTGTGTGTGTGTGTGTGTGTGGTGTGGCCTGTGTTGATTGTGCTATTGCAGCAAGGAGTTCCAACTTAATTGTGCAATACAGCCGCCATGTGAGAACTTTTGCATTTTCATTTAAATGTTGGTTTTTGATTGTTGGGTATTTTGGGGGAGGGGGTGTTTCTTTTGTTTTGATTATTTTTTCTGGTGCACTAATTGTATTTTTTATGCTTATGTGAGTGCACGCGTGGGTTTGTGGGAAGGTGTGCCCTTGAGGCTAGCCCGCAGGCATTAGAGTGCCCTTCTGCACTGTGTATGTTAGTGTGTGCGGGCGTGTGTGTGTATGTGTGCTCCTAGATGCCTCAGCGTTGTGGTGTGATATGCTCAGAGAGAGAGGGGAGAGGAGAGGAGAGAGAGAGAGAGAGAGAGAGAGAGAGAGAGAGAGAGAGAGAGAGAGAGAGAGAGAGAGAGAGAGAGAGAGAGAGAGGCGATTAATTGTGATTCATCTAAATATGCTGATATTTTGTTCCTCTACTGTATTGTAAATACTCTCATTTTTCATTTTTGTGCTATCCATTGTGTTATGATTTTTTTGGAGTATTTTTCACACGCCCATATCTGCAAGCATTGGTTTTGTAAAATTTCATGTACCCTTGGGTTTTTTTTTGAAATTAAAATCTTGAAAATGGGAGAAAGGAATTTCACCAACATAAAATGCACTAATGACACCACATTTCATCCAGAGACATCACAATTATGTAGAGAATTCTAATTCAAGTAGCTGCTGCAGGAAACAAGCAGGACTGAAACAAAAGCCAAAAAGACCAAAGTCGTGCACATAGAAGGACAGCTAACCAGCTACAGCAGAGCAAAGCAATAAATAAAATCAGAGATGGAAAACCTGCACAACTTCAAGGATGTGATCTCTGTCAAAACTAACTCAGGATCTTGCAGCAAGGACATCAGCTCAAGAAAGGCATGGCCAAGCAAAACACGGTCCAGTTGAACAACACATGGAAAGATAAGAGGCATACCAGCAAAGCTGAAGGTAAGAATTTTACGCTGCTTTATGTAAGAGATGTAAAGCCTGGACTATGAAGAAAGATGATGAAAATACAAGAAATCAGCAGAAATAAGGTTCTACAAGTGAAATTGACAGACAAAAAGAACTATGACAGCATGTCCAAGTAATCAGCTATCCATGAGCCATCGCCCCCCCCCCCCCCTTATTCCTTCAAACTAGAACATGCAGCCTCCCATTCCTAGCATCTCGTTTCTGACAACGCTCCCCCTCCCTCCTCCCTCAAACCCCAGGAAAAAATATTTGACCACTGTTGTCAGCTTGTACCAAAGGTATCTACCCGCTTTGTGTCCACATGAGGGGCCAGGATTATTGAAACAGGTTAGTGTTAGTGTTAGCAATAACAGTTAGCATGCATTGGGGTAGGGGGTAGCATGCATTGGGGTAGGGGGCAGCATGCATTGGGGTAGGGAGCATGTTGGTACGGTGTCGGTCAGTCTGAATGCATGTGGACACAATCAGCAGGTAAACACAGTGGTACGTAGCTGTAGACACAGTGGTATGGAGCATTATTTATACCAATCCTACCAGCTTAGGCTGCTATTTGCATTTTTTGTAACAAATTTCAGTTCTGCTATTAGCAGGAATGTTTTCTTCCCACATCATTTTATTAAAACTAGTTTTGTTCATTTTTGAGAAATATTTATCCCAAAATAAAATGGTCAAGTCCAGAATAACATTGAGAAGAAAATGCTCTTTTTACTAGCCCTCCACTTTTTATCTTGTATTTCTAGTAACCTAGTAGTACTATGACATTCCCCACTGTCTGTCTTGGTGACACACCTGTTTGCAATCTGCAGTTTGCTGATGACATTGCTCTCTTCAGAGGCATTAACATGAATTCCAAGAACTTCTATGCAAACTAGAAGAATGAGCTAACACTAATGCATTATATACAAGAAAGAATGAGCTAACGCGTATGGTATGATATGCAAGTTAGAAGAACAGGCTAACACTTATGGTATTGTATGCAAAAAAGAATGAGCTAACACTTAATGGTATGATATGAAAGAAAAAATGAGCATACGCTTATGGTAAGGAGACCAGTGCAAAAAAAGAGCAAGGTAGATCGTACCAATGCTTTTCATTTAGCATTATCATGAGGGTCCAACAACTTGAAGAAACAGACTCATTCCATTATCTTGGCTCACACTGACCAAGATGGCCCCTCTCTTGCTGAACTGGGAAGATCATGATGCATGGCAGAGCTGGCCAGGATTCAGAAAAGCAAGCAGACAAGTCTCCAGAAAACTTCAATTGTTTTAAGCACTCATCTTATCCATGCCGCTGTACGAGTGTGAAAGCTGGGCCTAAACTGCAAAAACGGGAAATAAGATTCGAATCCTTTGAAAAACAAACAAACCCAAAAGCTTCTACAAATCCCCTGTCCAGACCACAGAACCTAGCAGCCAGTGCGGCAAACAGTGATTATGAAAGCTGGGCCACAGTAACCAACCCCTTCGGGATGTTGTAGAGAGAAGAAAACTGGCTGGTTTGGTTGAAATCTTCTTTCCTTCGCTTTACACAGTCAGAGGTGTCTGGAAATAATAATGGTATGTCCTTTCCAGCTGCTTTTGTGGGCTGTACAGCTAGGTTTGCAGGGTTCTCTCTGTTGGGCACACCATACTTTCCTCAGGTCGCTGCATAGTTATCTTTGAAGGATGTACTCGCCAGTCTGGTTTTCTTTACCAACAGGCACACATGGGAGAAGAGCGAGTTTCAGCTTTGCAGACATGTAGTGATTTAGTCTGTTGTGCCCAGTGTGGAGTCTAGAAATGATGACCTCTTTTGAGTTAGTGGTAGTCGTCCTTCTCTACTCTGGGTCAGGCCATTACTTTCATGATTGTTTTTTTTTCATAATCCTGTGTTGTAGCTCTCTTGCCAAGACTATTGGGTGAAGGACGCTTGAAGGAGAGACACAGTGACAGACAGAAGAAGAACTGGACGGCGAACATCAAAGATTGGACCAGCCTTGATATGGCTGTGTTGCTGCACAAGGCTGAAACAAACCAATGTGGGGAAATCCCTCATGCCCCTTCAACAACCATCTTTGTCAAAGAACTGATGACGACTAACCCAACATACCCTGCCTCCTCTTCCTAAACACCCTTCTCCTTTTGAATACACCTCCTATAAAATGAAAACCTCTCCTATAAAATATGAACACCTCTCTTATAAAATGAACACCTCTCCTATAAAATGAACACCTTTCCTATAAAACAAAACCTCTCCTATAAAGGAACACTCTCCTATAAAAGGAACACCTCTCCAATAAAACTGAGTGCACTCTTCCGTCTTCCACAAAATACCCCTTTCACACACATCCCTTGCACACCACCTTAATTCGGATGGATTATAACTGTGGTCCCATGTGTGAACGATGCAGAAACTTGCACGCATATTAAAACCTGTTCCGCTATTTTGGAAGATTGGGCCATTGTGTGTCGATGGGAATTGAAGGCAAAATTTACAAAACTGCATACACACGGTGACTGAATGTAAAAAAGCACACAAGTGCTTACTCCACAATCGTTGAAATAAAAGAAAAAAAAATATATAAATTACTAAAAAATGACACATAACACTTGTCTTTAAAAAACAACAACTCCCAAATCTCCATTCAAAAACCTGATCAAATTCTGCAAACTTTATACCATCTACAGTTTTGGTTACAATGACTACATATTCATCTTTTAAAAATATCACTGAGTGTCTTGCAAGCATTGAGAAGCTTACAGGTCAAGAACTTATTAAATAAAGGGGTCTGATTATTCCCTTTTTTCAATAGTAAAAGCTCCATAAAGAAAAATCAGCACTAAAATTACCAGCTACACAAGACAAAAGTGGTATAAAAAAAAACCAAACCCAAAGAGCGAGATAGAAAAATGGAAATATTTAGCACAGAATTTCCAGAAGGTGAGGATGCTATTTATACTAATTTACTTTTCAAGCCGTCGTCTCTTGTTCCACACAGTCTTGGAGGTTTTACACTAGGAAGTGTTGGGGGTACTCCTGGTGACTGCAGGCGTCCACATGAATCAAATGTCCTTGGTGATGACGAAGGAAGCGTCCTCCTGATGCACTGTGGTGTCCTTGAAGCCTGGTGATGTCCTCCTCTTCCTGGAGATAAAAAGAAACATTCTGAGGGCTCTGATTTGCTTAAATGAAGTTTTAAGCAACTTTCATCTGCAAACTTTGTCAACAATTCATCCTAGCAAGTAGCAAGACAACAAAGATGAAGAGAGAGAGAGAGAGAAGAGAGAGAGAGAGGAGAGGAAGAGAAGAGAGGGGGGAAGAGAGGAGAGAGGAAGAGAGAGAATCACTTGCTCTCTAGTAATGACTTGTGATGTAAGCAGAGAAAGAAAGTCATCAGCATAGAAGAGTCACATCCCTACGTTTGTCACAGTGTCACTTTTTCTGTACTTTTTGTGGTTGTCTAAATCCTTTTTTAATTTTTTTTTATAGTAAATAAGCATTTACGTATCTGGTGTCAAAATATCTATTCAAAAAGAGTCAGATAGGCAGGTCTCCTACAGGCAAAAAGATTCTGATATTTCCTAGACTTTTCCCACCAGTTTCAGACGCTCATGTGTAAGCTATGTATACTAAAAACTCTGATCATTCACTGTGAATGAGTACCAAGTATATCGTGGAATTCATTACATGTGTGTCTCAGGTGTACCTGTTTTCAGAGGTGGGGTATCATGTACATTCTGACTGCAGTACAAACCATAGTGTTGTAACACTTATGCTATACTAGTTTAGTTTTTTTTTAAAGAATGCAATCATTTTTGCTGAACTGTAGTGCTGATCAAAATGTCATTAATTTTTCAGAGATTTCATTTTCAAGGCATTCTTCATGAAAACAAGATTTAAGAGCTGGCCAGTGAAACAAGCACAGTACAGACAGAGAAGAGGAAAGAAAACCTTACCTGTTCAGACCCCGGTGACTTGTCCACAGCAGATTCTTGGGTACTGGATTCTGGCTCCACAGCTCCTGCAAGCAGTAAGTAGCTTCAGTAAGCTCAGAGACTACAGCAGTTTGATTCAAACACTTTTAGATGTTTACAGGTACATCAGCGAATTAAGATTACTTTTAAAGCATTGTCTTCTAACATTGAAGATTACAAACTAAATATATAAATTTCTTCTTTTCTTCATATAATCAAGTATTTGTATTCTCAATTTTATTGTCCAATTTGAATGCAGTAAATTGCTTTATTTTTTTGTTGATTTATCACTCTGAAAATGGAGACTAAAATCCTCACCGGCACAAAACAATCTCCTACTTAAAATCTTTTTAATAATTTTTTTTTTTAAAGAACGCATTTGACGGAATTATAAAAAGCTATGGAAAGGGTAGCACACTGATGATGTAATGCGAGACATTGGACTATTATCCTAGACAAGTATTATTTTGATCTTTCTGCTGATTGATTAATCTGACAATGTACACTTGACATCTCCACTACAAAAAAGCAATCTCCATTTTCTTTTGCAAAGTATTTAACCACAAAATTTTTGCTCATGGAAAGGTAGGGAGAAATCTATATGTATTCAAGAGATATTATTTTGCGTAGAGGCTATACAGCTCTGTATATAAAGAAATCTACTAAATACAAAACAAATAGCTTGCTTTCAACCTGGGGTTTGTCCAGATGTTACCTTGATCCTGCTTCCTGCTAGCAGAGACAATGCCAGTACACCACAACTCACCAACTCAGCCACAGCCTCTGCAATTGCTGTAGTTCTTGCTTTGCTTAACATGACATTTTCATTCCAGTGCTAGAGATTCGAGGTTGTCCAATGCCAAGACTTTGCATGTGCCACTGTTTGCTCACCATTAAAGTAGCCGCATTCTGACTTGGAGATGACATCACAACACAACAGAACAGAAGTGTGCATGCATTCTAAGATATTGTTAATCCATTCCTCTGGCATGCAATGGCCTACTTTTCCAAAAGGTGGAGCGAGTTTTAACATGTGTGCAAGATTTTCTGTGCGCATTTGTAGTCTACATGGTGCTTAAGGACTTTCGGGGGAATAGAGTTGGTATTGATATTAACTCCAGGGGAAAATCCCATTAATCAGACATATTAAGTACAGGTTCAAACCCTGGCCATCAGATCATGAGCTCAGCTGTCTAGCCACAAAGCTCCCCCCTCCTCCTTCCCAAACAATGAAATCAACATACTCCCTAATCTTGATTGACATCCACAAGTCAAGCTGCATTGTTGTTACAATATCATGATTTACTACATAGCCAATGAATTGTTTTCTGAAAATGTAAGCTTATGCCCAAGCTTATGCTCCTTAATACTGAAATGAAGTCTTCTGGTTCTTGGCATCATAAATACATATTTTCTAAAATGAAAAATGTATTAATGAATTAACACTTGCATACCTGATAGTCTGAACTTAGCATTAGTTATTTACCGCGAGCCATGACAAATAGCAAAATTTTAATGAAATATATACACATTCATTTATTCAAGGATAACGAGGAGAAAGCAAAAGACCTGTAAAACTAATAAACCGAAGGTAGAGGTAGAGTGTGGTCTATATAGCTCCACACAGGTTTTCATTTTCTTCAAGTGATGTTTAACTACAACTTATTTTATATCACTGCTAATGCATTTTTTTTAAATCCAGTATTAAGCGTTTATATTGCAGAGCGGCCTGCAGTCTTCTGATGACAAATTATGGACTTTGGCAGCTATTCCACTGACATGCAGATTCTATCATATGGGATTATGATTATAAGTTTTCTAAACAAAACACAAGATCTCTGAAGGGGACAGAGTGACAGATATCAGAGAGTATGAACAGAAAGACGCAGAAGAAACACTGACAAACAAAACCAAAGTGTTGGAAACAAGACAGAAAATGCAGAGAATGACAGACTGGCGTAGACACAGACACAGATAAATACTGCATCATAGAGAGAGATCAATGACAAGCATCTACTACCTGATCATGTTCTGGACACTGACATGGGGATATGCTGGATGGCGCTGTGTTCCTTGGCAAGTGACTCCAGTCCTGTGGTTCCTGGAAGCACGTAAGCAGTCATCAGTAACGGAAAAATACTGAAGGCTTTTTTGCTGAAATATTACAATGCTTTCAAGACATGGTCACATGTTTTGTTATTTGCTTTATTTGCTTAAATATGAAGATTACTTTTTCTCATCCCTTTGCAGCAGCATAAATTTAAAATTATTCTTTTCAAAATATTGCTGCAATTTATCATTAAGTTTATTGATTGAAATATCAAACTAACTCAGTGTTATAATTTAATAACAAAATGAAATAATGTCTCTTCAAAAACATCATCACTGTTTCATATTTTGCTTCATAGGTCGAATACCTAAATGGATCAGTTTGACTTTATTCTTAATTTCATTGATTGAAATATCAAAATGACTCAATGTTTGTTTTTATAAAATGCATTGACTCTTCAAAACCATCACTGCTTTATGTTTTAACTCATTAGGTCAACTACCTAAAGGAGTCATTTTCACTACTTTGAAACTTGGCAGATTCACAGTTACTCTTTAAAGATGCTTTCATATTTATATAACCCCATTTTCTCTGTCATCTCACATATTACCTGTACATGGCGTGATCATACCACTCCTCCACCAAGATGTTCATGATGGCTGTTGTTCCACTATGCCTGCCCCATTCCTTGTCACTTGTTCAGTTCTCACTCCCACAGTACCTGAAAGTAATAACAAATGATGAGCTACACTCAAAATTCCTTTGCCTCCTTGGCTTACACATTACATTCATCTGATTCTTTCATTTTGAAACACAATGAATTAATGTTCTTTACAGATCTTTTATTCTTTACAGCCCTTGTAAAAATTCACCATTGCTTTATTTGCTACATATAAAACGACTTGACATTTTTTAAAGATTAAATCCACTAGGGTTACCACAAAAAATATCACAATCTATCTTCAACCCCATCCACTGCAAGCTTTTCCCTCAGAACCAGCTTACTAATGTACACTAGAAAAATTGAAAATACAAACACAATAATATATATTGTTACCTGAACATTTTACTCCGATTTTTCTGTAGTCACATTGAAGGACACAGTAAAAGCTGTTGTAAGAGCCCTTTACATGTCAATGAACTAGTGACCACAAAACTATTTGGGGGCTGAATGGACGTGTACAGTAGTTTTTCTCACCTGCAATTTGTCACAGAAGAAGTTCCTCCTTAATGCTGGCAGGTGTTGACATCAGCGGCAGCAGCTATCTGATGACAGACTGATTCTATTACACAGCAGTGAAACATCTTCATGATAAAATGAGACCCACAGGAAGACAGACAGACAGACAGAATGAAAATGGGAGAAGACAGAAATGCAAATACAAACAATACATAGACAGGCAGGCAAATGGATGATAGACAAATGTATCACATAAACAAATACACACACACATAACAATGTCACAAAGAATGATAGACAAAAAGACAAACGCATCACACAAACAATTACTAACATACACACACACACACCGTCACATAGACTGCAACTAAACAATCCAAATGTTACCAAGTGTCCTGATGTTTCCTTAGAGACTGCTGTCTGAGGCAGGCGCTGAACTTGAATACTGCTGGTCAGGCTCCCATGATACCTGGTAAAACACACAGACATCATTCCATTAGAAATAGCTTTTTAAAAAATCATGAACAGTAAGCGACAAAAGATACAAGTGGTAAATGCATACATAACCAACACCGACCAGACACTCACCTTATTTCACATCACTAACATGACCACAGCTGATTGCACTTACACAGTATTTGGTCAAACAGGCCTCCATCACAAAAGAGACAGCTAGCACAAAACAAATAACCACAACACAACATGACAAAGAAAATGCAGAAACAAATGATATATGTAACAGCAACTACCAAAAATTAAATTAGATAGGAAAATAAAAACATATTGGACAAAGATGAAGTCCAGCCAGAAATAAGAGACAAAAAGAAAAATAAACAAGTATGTAGAGCTGTACCTTGTTGGCAGACTTCAGTTCTTGGTCACTGTCTGTTACATGTACCGTCCTTGCCACTCCACTCCACTCCAGCCCTAGAGACTGAAAACATTAAGTCATCATCAGTCATACTGAACAGTAAGTCATCATCAGTCATACTGAACAGTAAGTCATCATCAGTCATACTGAACAGTAAGTCATCATCAGTCATACGAAAGCAATATCTACTATGCAACCTTATTTTACCAATTTTAATTATTCAACAAACACTGCTGGACACAGCTGCAGATCATGTGCCCTAGATCTCAAAACCACCAATGAACCTGAGAAAAAGAATATCCCACTTTTCAGACTGCTCAGTTATTTTATTCAAATCATTCAAGTGACAAAGGACTCCTTTTCTTACCTGTCCTTGGTTCTACTTCATGCTGGTAGGCAGCTGTCAGTCTTGTGTCCTCCTTGATAGTAGTTTCTCTGTTAACAAATGGATTTTCCCCATTGCATCAAACATTTTCAAAATGAAATACATGCCCCCCCCCTCTCCAGAAAAAGACAAAAATTGCAAAAGACAGGCAGAAATGGCAGATAACAGACAAATGCCAGGAGAAAGACGGACAGAAATGACAGATAACAGACAGACAAAATGGCAGATAAAAGACAGACAGAAATGCAAACAATCCAGCAATGGCAGAAAGACCAGAGAAAGGGGGCAGAATAAAAACAACCTGAAAACTACAGTATCTAAATAACTTACAGATGTGCACAAAGATCAGACAAGACAGAAAGATATATCGATATATATAAAGATTGCTCCGTACCTTATTGCTGAAGTGATGAAGAAGGTTCTGATGGTGCTGGGCCTGCCTGAAACTGTCCAAATCTCATCTAATTCCTAATAAAAGAGATCATCATTCAGGAAAATAAAACATACATAATAAGCTGCTGATCCTGCTTTCAAACCAGAAATGTGGGTACTACTGTGAAAGGCTGAATACAGACCGGCCTGGAAAACAATAAAACTTGTTGCCTGCTGTAATTGCTCATGTCCCTCTGGATGACCGTCTTGGTCAAGGGACTGATGATGATGATGATGATGATGATGATGATGATGATGAAGATGACCATCTTGGCCAAGAGACAATGATGATGATGACCATCTTGGTCAATGGACTGATGATGAATTCTGTTTGTTTTTGTTTATGTATTCTTTAGTTGGGGAGTTTTGCACTTGGTTTGCCTGATTTGTTTTGTTTTTTTTTTTTTTGGGGGGGGAGGGAGAAGGTTGTTCTTTGGTTGTTTTATTTTTATTTTATTACTGAGCATTTCTTGAAGGTATTTTTCTTTTATTTGGATTTTTTTGGTTTGGTTTCTTTTAAGGGTTACTTGTTTTATTTTATTTTAGTTTATCATGTTTAGTTCAGTCAGTGTATGTGACATTTGATTTTTCTTTTTTTCCAATTCATTTTCATGGGTTATTTTTATTTTTTATCTGTTTTAGTTCATCTCACAGGTTTACAGTTTCATCATCTGCCAAGTACCAGTTCAACTGTTTGCACATCACTCATTCCAGACTTACCACACAACAATGTATCCAGGCAAATGTACTCAAAGCCTGAAGTTGACTTGGAGCTTTATTCACATGCAGGACCAGAACACGGCGACCAACCAGGGGAGTCCTTGTGGTGCTTGTTTCTTTCCCCCCTCTCTTCTATTCAGTTTTCCATTTTAGTTTTTTTTAAGCTCCATTTTGTTTGTTTCTTTTGTTTTGTTTCGCTTCTTCCTGTTTTGAAGTGGCTTTTGTTTTGAGTCTTGCACGAGTGCTCCATCTGTTTTTGGTTTGTTTTTTTTGGTACTTTTAATTGTTTCTCTTTTTTAATTTGTTGTTTGGTTTATTTCCCTTTTTGATTTATACCGTTTTGTTTTTGACTGTCATTTGCAATGCACTGCTTTGCATTGCCACACCATTCATTTTGTCTTAATTTACTTAACTTTGTGTAGACCCAACTCACAAATATAAATAATATATATATATATATAAATAATATATATATATAATATATATATATATCTATAGCTGTAGCTCAGCCTTGAAAGACCTGAAAAATTGCAACCTCTCACATCAACTATACAAGCATTGATTAAAATCATCACAATTCAACAGTTCAAGACCAGCATACATTCTGGTCCCAGACACAAAGTCAAGAGCCCTTCAAGTCTCTGCTAAATTATTTTTTAATCACCCTTTCTCCTTACCTCCACAGAGATCCTAAGAAAGAAATACATCAGTGAAGATGCCCTGAACTCTGCAGGACTGTAGTGCTGACACCTTCATCCTCGTGTCTTTGGTGACAAGATCCATCACAGCCAGCCAGCCAGTATCTGTTAACAGACGTAAAGATGTGTGTCACTAACATGGCACTGTAAAAGAGAGAGAGAGAGAGAGAGGAGAGAGAGAGAGAGAGAGAGAGAGAGAGAGAGGAGAGAGAGGAGAGAGAGAGAGAGAGAGAGAGAAGAGAGAGAAGAGAATTAACAGTTTCAGAGTTTGGCAGCCGAAAACTACGAATAAATATTAATTTGATCCCAAATGATCTGAATTCGAAACAGATGACAAAACTTATAAAATGCACCACACTGGTGTCTTGTTTAGACCCCCCCCCCCCCACACACACACACACAAATGGAATGCTGCTACTTTAACAGCTTACTTGAATACGACTGAATTTGGCTGGCAAAGGCTCCTATATGCAAAGTCACTCTGGCCTCGGGAATCTCGTCAAGAAACTTTATTTTCCTAATACTAAGTAAGGAAATGTAAGTCGACAAAAGTTAAAAGAAACGTTATTAAAAAAAAAAAAGCCTGATATCTGAAACCCGAAGCTTGTCAATGCTCAGTGTCGGAACAAACTGAAATTCAATGCTTACTTCCCCTGTCGTTGTGGCCCTGTGATATTTCCAAATTCAATACGAAAAAAGGCATTTGAAAATATTTACCTTGAGACAGTATGTTTGCACATCATTCCATGTGAGAACGTAAAAACTAGAAACTGTAGCCTATCCACTAAAATTCACACATTACTCTTCATCTTGCATCAACCCAAACATTGAAGTGTGCTCACCTGGTAAGAGCGCGCGCCATGTTATGTGACGAAGAGGGATAACTCTATAATCAACAATGGGTAGAACCTATCGCCCTTTGCCCCAAGTTTAAACCAGTTTTTTTTCCCTGTTAAAATGACCTGTGTTTACCTTGACTGCTGCAACAGAATGTGAGCTAAGCTTTTTTTTGGGGGGGGTGGGTGGTGGGTGGGGGTGGTGGTGTTGAAGAATATAAAAAAAGAAAGAAAAGAGAAACAGCGAAAATGGGGGGGGGGGGGGGGGGAGCCTGTGCATGTGCATGCGCGCATATCACACACACACACACAACACACACACACACACACACACACACACACACACCACACACACACACACACACACACACACTCACTCACTCACTCACTCACTCCACACACACACACACACACACACACATCACACTTTTAGAACACAGTCATGACCTGAGCAGTCAAGTGTATTCTCCATCTAAATCTGCCTCCTAAGTGTACCTCCCTTTTCTTTCATTTCCTATATTCTCCAAGAAAAAAAAAGGGGGGGGAGAAAGAAAAAAAATAGCAAGAATAAAACAAAACAACGAAAGAAATGATATGAACAAGAAAGACGAGAGAAATAAACAAAGGAAAGAAAAGACACGGAAGAAAGAAAGACTTCCTTCCTCCCCTGAAAAAAAACCAACAAAAAACAAAAACCAAGCAAAGTAAAAAAGCAAAACAAAAACAACCACAAACATAAAGAAGACATAATAATAAGAAAAGAAGGACAAATAATAATAATATAAAAAAACATCTCACAGACCCCACCTACCCCACCAAAATAAAACAAAACACGGCAAATTGAAAAGCACACAAACCAAGCAGCAAAAACAAAGAAGAAACTGATGTACAACAATAAATCACAACACAAATGGAAAGCAAAACGAAAACAAAACAAACAAAAAAACCCCAACCCCGAACCAAACAATCAACCAAGCACACGTTGATCTCTTTGAACCCAAGGGTTGACCAAGTTGAGCAGCCAGCTGCCAACAGCACTCGACTGCCGCCGCATGCAGCAAAACCCAAGGAGGAGGAGAGCGCCGTTAAGGTCACACAGTTCAAGGTCATGGCAAAAGGTCAGTCATTTATAGGGCCCGAAGACTTGGAGAGACAGACACACTAACTGCAGGCAATGCAGCAGCCACATGGGTTGTATGTATCGCTGGAGGTTCCAGCTCCAATCCATTGTTGGTGACTGAGGTCCAAAAAGTTGGAATAATTATAACGTTTAAAGAAATTAAACGGGAAACTATTTGCTGCATGATCTGTTTTAGGGTGGCTTTGTTTTTGGTTGTTGCTTTTTTTAAAAAAACACAAAAACCTTGTTCTTAGTTCTCTCTCTCTCTCTCTCTCTCTCTCTCTCTCTCTCTCTCTCTCTCTCTCTGCTTTGGCCTTGGGCCACAATACAAAAGCAAATTGGGCATAGGGAATGGGCACATGACAAGTTGCTTTGTATTGTGGCCCAAGGCGATGTACAGTAACAGTCTTAAGTCTGAACACTTCTCTCACTCTCTCTCTCTCTCTCTCTCTCTCTCTCTCTCTCTTAAATGTTGCACTCTTACTCTCAAAGCCAAAAGCATGTGCATACAAAATATGCTAAACCACCACTGACATATTTCAAACATATAATTAACCAGAAAATCAACAATTAAACAATCACAATCATGACACACACACACTCACTCACTCAAGTTTATAAAGATGAATGATTAATATCGATAATAAATACTCGTGTCTCTTCTCCAATTGACCAATTATCCAGCGGCACACTTGCTATATTACTGGGGGACAGGATAGCCTAGTGGTCAGAACATTGCGTTCACAATTTGACGACCCGGGTTCGATTCCCGTTTCCCGTTTGAGGGGATTTTCCCCCTGGAGTTAACATCAGTGCTGACTCCACTCTCCCCACAAGTCCCTCGAATGAGACTATAAACCGAAGCCCCGCGTGCGAACGCTCGCAGAACATCTTGCGCACACGTTAAATCCTGTTCCGCTTTTCGTGTGAGTAGGCCATCGTGTGCCGGTGGGAACAGATGACATAATTTACAAAAACTGTGTACACACGGGGACTGGATGTAAAAAAGCACATTAGTGCTTATTCCATTATCCTTGATATAAAAGAATAAATGAATAAATAACATAATAAATGTAAACCTCTGGACATCAATACTGACACAAACAAGGCACAGTCTTTTCTGCTGGAATCCCAGGCTCCAGGCCTATGCGAAAAACATCTGGGCTGACTCGTCACACCATGTGCGCGTGCATGTACGTACGCGAGTGTATATGTGTACATGTATGCGTGCGTGCATGCGTGCGTGCGTGTGTGTGTGTACGCGCGTGTATGTATACGTGCACACGTGCATTTGCGTACGCGAGTGTACACGTGTGCACGCGAGAGCATGGATGGATTAACTAGTTGGCAGGGCAAGACAGTATGCAATAGGATGGTAGGGCGGAGAGGGAGTGGGAGATAGGAACTGCTGGATTGTGGCAGTGGATCCCGGAAGCAATTGGATTGTTCATTTCCTATGGAACACAGGCAGGAAAAGGAGAAAGGTTGGTGGAGAAGGGGGTGGGGGTGGGGAGGGGGGTGCTGACGATGCTAAATAATCCCAATCCCCCCCTTATTTTACTCTTCCTCCTCCACGTTTTTGCTGCTTGCAACGAGATGGCAATTTGTAGAAGAATAGGTGTAGGAAGCAGGACTGACAGTAGGATAGTATTAGTTTTGGTTTAGTTTAAAAAATTTTTTTTAACCCAATTGTAGCCAAAGGACTGGTTTGGGTGTAGGTTATACTAATAGAAGTTGGAGTCAAGTTGTTGTAATAATAATAATATAATAATAATAATAATGATAAAATAATAATAATAATATCAAATAATAATAACAATAATTTATTTATTTATTTAAGCTTTTATATTATTTTTTTTTAATTGAATCTTGATAAGTCATTGTCAAAATGATTGAGAAGTTGGAGAGGTTACCTGCCCTTGTTTTTCCTCCACTACATTTTCTCAGTTATACTTCGTGGTCAAGTGTGAAATGCATCTCTTGTAGATCCAAGTGTAGACCATTACATTTCCCCCAACTTCTCTTGCCTGTCCTTGCACTTTGAGTGTATTGCAATGTTTGGGTTATTCTCCAGCTAAGACTGACCACTTCGCTGGATACAAACTTTATAACCTCCCTTGCATCCTTTAAATAGGATCCCCAAACATAGGGCACAAAGATTTACTAGGTGTTTATTTTCTCCTATTCAAATTTTTTACCAACATATATTCTAAGCATATTTTCTTTCTCTTTTTATCATTATCTTTTGAGGTCAGCTTCAGAAGTCGTGAATGCAATTAACACTTTTAAATTCTGAAAAGTGTCTTGCTGTAAGGTACCACAGCAGGGGGGGATATTCAATCAATGTTGAGACCTATGATAAAGGTTCATTCAGCCGAAACTCCTGTCAGATCAAGCCATAGACATGGATCTTAATCAAACATGTCCACAAAGTTACCATTCAAAGTCTATATAACGTAAGGGAAGGATCAATCAATCAATACTAGTAGGAGGAGGATCACAAGCTGTTGTATCAGACAAGAGGTCCAAGTTAGAGGTAGTATTCAGGACTGCAATATAGGTATCTGACTCAAATCACTAAAATTAAGTAGTGTACTCCCTAAGCATATCCGTATACCTCCAGATCATGGACTTCCACTGTTGATTTAGAGAGAAGAGGGCAGACAGTAGAGAAGGGATGCTTCTGGAGACTCTTTGGTATCTCCTACACAGACCACAGTACAGAAATCCAACATCACTCAGTCTAAAGTGCTATAATTAGGGCGCCCTTTCCATTTACGTGGTCAGTTCCTGATATAATCAGCACCAGCAAGTCCCGAACAAAGCTGGGATGTGATGTATTGATTAGCTGCTGAGAGGAGCTGAAAGTGTGGGAAACTCGCAGCTGTGACATGACCAACGAAGGCGTGCATAACAAAAACCAACAAACTATCGGTCCTACACAATTTTCTATCAACCATAGTACGGCATGTCACAAGATCAAAAGGACTTGCAGAAACAATACTGTAAGGCACTGTCCAAGGAGAAAGACAAATAGGCAGACCAAGGAAGAGGTGGGAGGACATCATCAGTAAACGGACAGCCAAGAACTCGACAAAACTTTGAGAAATGCAGATTAGAGAGGGGAATGGAGAAATTGGCTATCAAGTCTTCAGGGGTGCCTCCACTGTCATCAGGCGAAGGAATAGAAAGACGTTGGATAAAGGATTGATTTGCTTTTAAATTTTTTTTTTATTATCAAACCATCTATGTAGGGGAAAAATAAAAAAAACAATAAAAACCCATTTCACCAATATCATTTAATTAACATGATTTCAGCAGCCTTAAAAATAAAATATACCTATAAAGATATAAAGAAAAGTAAAACAGAAAAAAGAAATGCATGCACTCAGAAGTCACACACACACACAAACACAGTGAGGGTTTAGTTCTTGGGGATTGGTGGTCAAGAGGTAATGCACCAGACTAGAAACTGAGCAAATAGAGTTGAGTGGTGGTGTGGGTGCTGCTAGCCTTTCGGATCAGACAACAAAGCAAGGTCCGCCGCGCCACAAGCACTCATAAAAGAACCCATGGCAACAAGAGAGTTGTGTACAGCAAAATTCTGTAGGAACCCCCCCCCCCTCCCCCCACTATTTGCACAGAAAAGCAAATTTTCATGCAGTCACGAACTTTTTTCATGTGAAAGGTTACAACAGAATGAAAGCAACGTTTGTGATGTTATCCTGTGTGGAATCTGAACCATGCATTTTTCCGCCAGTACGAGAAATCAGTGGATTTTTCACAGCCTTGCTTCCTTCACCGTTTTAATTAATCCACTTATTTATTATTTTATATTGAGGATAATAGAATAAGCACTCGAGTGCGGTTTTTTTTTACATCCAGTCCCCGTGTGTATGCAGTTTTGTAAATCTTGCCATCTGTTCCCACCGGCACACATGGCCTACTCTTACGAAACAGGATTTAACGTGTGCGTTATGTCTGATGTGGTCCCATACAGCGTCATGCAGCTTTACAGAATGATAACAACATGACCACTCCACTGCTTCAGTAAACCGATAGAAATAGAATTCTACATGAGAGAGAGAGAGAGAGAGAGAGAGAGGAGAGAGAGAGAGAGAGAGAGAGAGAGAGAGAGAGAGAGAGAGAGAGAGAGAGAGAGAGAGCTGGGGTGGGTGGAGGGAGGAGGGGTAGTGGCGGCAGCCAATCAGTCATTAACCTGAATGAAGGGGGGACAATTTCCTATTTATATTTATTGCAGCCAGAGTTATGCCCCAGTTGCTGGCGGGACAGACAAGACAGACAGACAGACAGACATTTCCAGCGTTTGTCTGCTTTTCCTTTTCTCCGTTGAAATCTTCTTCATCAATAACTAAACACTTGCACACTCCAGAGCCGGAGCAACGTTAAAAGCAAAAGGCAATTGAGCGGACAATGCACGCATGCTTCTGCGCCGTTAAGTTGCCACAGAGAGAGAGAGAGAGAGAGAGAGAGAGAGAGAGAGAGAGAGAGAGAGAGAAGAGAGAGAGAGAGACAGACAGACAGACAGACAGACAGACAGACAGAAGAACAGACAGAGAAAGACAAATAGACAACACACAGACACAGAGAGAAAGACAGAGACAGACACAGACTACCCCCCACACCGCACAGAGAGCCAGACAGACAGACCACAGAGACCCCCCCCCCCCCAACAGAAGAGAGAGAGAGAGAGAGAGAGAGAGAGAGAGAGAGAGAGAGAGAGAGAGAGAGAGAGAGAGCAGTGAACAATGAACAATATTTATTGTCATTCAACCTGAAACAGCTAAAGTGGGAAGGGGCACTGTCACACGAACATCTGGACTGGCCAAGACTGTCCTACAGGGAACAGTTTTCGGGCTGAAACAATGTCTGGCTGTGTGGCCACACAATTACAATGGCGTGAAATCCACAGCAAAATTGCTTTTCACAGAAAACAGCCCATTTGTACGTCACAGCAATGACATAATCAGCAGTAAGGTAGAGGGGATGAGGCCGGAAGAGCTTGAAAGTGTTGTTGCACAAGTGCCCTGGTCTCCGTGTGGTGGTTGACCAGTGTGTCCTTTTTTCCTTGTGAAGGTGGACACTTTGATAGATATATATTTTTCTGCCAGCATACTATGTTGCTGTTGTGTGATAAATCCGTATGTATGCACGCATTTTCCCATCCTGATGGCCTTGTATATTCCAGAAAAAGAAGCAATGCCATGGGACTGAATCGTCAGATTTGCCAGCGCAATGTTCTGACCACTAGCCTATCCGCCCCTTTGTGTGTGTGTGTGTGTGTGTGTGTGTGTGTGTGTGTGTGTGTGTGTGTGTGTGTGTGTGTGTGTTGTGTGAGTAGTGGGAGGAGAGAGAGAGAGAGAGAAGAAGAAGAGAAGAAGAGCAGAGAAGAGAGAGAGAGAGAGAGAGAGAGAGAGAGAGAGAGAGAGAGAGAGAGAGAGAGAGAACGGTGCGCGTGTTTTTGTGTGTGTGTTGTCTGTGTCTTTTTAATTTTATTCGAGGATAATTGAATAAGCACTCGTGTGTTTTTGTTTTTTTTACATCCAGTCCCGTGTGTATGCAACTTTGTAAAAATTCTGTCATCCGTTCTCACCGGCACACAATGGCATACTCTTCCGAAAAGCAGAACGGGTTTTAACGTGTGCGCGAAGATTGTTCTGCGTGCATTCACACACGGGACCTCGGTTTATAGTCTCATCCGTAGGACTTCAGAGGGGATGAACTGAACGATGTAGTCACTTTATAGAAAGCTGAGTGTCTCTTATGCTTCTGTCTGCAGACCTGTCTGTCTGACAAGAGATGTGACTTCACTTTTCACACATCTACTCAAATCCTGTGATCATGTTGGCAATGATTCCTTGATTCCCGTTCGAGGGGATTTTTCGCCTTGGAGTTAACATCAGTGCTGACTCCACTCTCCCCGAAAGTCCTTCGGATAAGACTTTCAACCGAGGCCCCGTATGCGAACGCACGCAGAACATCTTACGCCACACGTTAAATCCTGTTCCACTTTTCGTAAGAGAAGGCAGGCCATTGTGTGCCGGTGGGAACAGATGACATTTACAAAATTGCATACACACGCGGACAGGATGAAAACAAGCACATGAGTGCTTATTCCATTATCTTCGATATAAAAGAATAAAATATAAATGTAAAATAAATAAATAAATAAATGATCGCTCACTGTCTATCTGTTCCTGGCCCTTGAGGAGAGACAGGCTGCATGCAGCTGTTGTCTGTTGTTATGTTCAAGGTGCAGAGTTGGCAGGGTTTTTTATTTTTATTTTTTATTCCTTCCATCCTTCCATATGTCACATCCTAGATTGTATTGTATATCACTTTAAGTTACAGCAGATTTCTCTACAAGAAATTCGGGCTGTTCTCTCCCCGGGGAGAGCGCGTCGCCACAAGAGCAGCCCCACCCATTGTTTTTTAAATTTTGTTTTCCTGCAGTGCATCACTGTCAGTTGCCTCTGTCCTCTGCTTTTTTTGGTTACGTCGTTAACTGGCAGGGGAATTTTTCCCCCAAAAATATTGAACGGGGATGGGATAGCTCAGCGGTCAGAGCGCTCGTTTCCACCCAGCAAATGTTAAGCAGCGTTGAGCATGTTACCAGTTAGATGGGTGACCATCTGGCGCCTTGCTTTAGTACAGTCCCCCAGTTCACCCAGCTGTCAATGGTACCTGCCCTCTTTAGGGTCAGGAAGGTAAAGCAGCGAGGAGAGGAGATGGGCGCTGTTCTTAATATGCTGGTCCCTAAAGAAGCTGAGGTCTCTGTCTCTTATGCCTCGCTCCACTACGACCACACAGGTTATGGGACACCTTTACTGTTTACCTAAAAAAGCTGAGGTCTCTGATGCCTGGCTCTCGAACGACCACAAAGGTTATGGGACACCTTTACTTTTACTTTTTTTTTAACTGAACGTGTGTGTTTCTGTTCAAACACACGCTCTGTTCTGCTGGTTGTTGTGTCGACACTGTGCTGTCAACAGGTTCAGTCCTAATACAAGGACTGTGTTTCGTTTCTGGCCAGAAATCTTTCAGCTGAGTACCAGGCTGTCAGTCAGAAGAGTGTCTAAGACAAGCCTCCACAGCTGTTGGAGGTCCAGTGACTGGCATTTTGGCTGATCAGATCAATCTGACATTTTTGTGTGTCAGAGCTCAAGCAAAACATGCCTGCCCTGTTGCTGTCCTTGAACGTCACGTGACCCCTCCCCCAGAGAGAGAGAGAGAACTCTGAACTCTGAACGATTTTATTGTAGAAGGCCACCGGACCCATTACAATTTCACACACTCGCTATTCCCCCCCCCCCCCCCCCCCCCCCCCCCCTCACATTAATTTCGTTCTCAATCCTTTCCAAGAATGCACCTGAAAACACTTCCAAGCACAACGATTATAACATTCACTTGTGGCATTAGCATACATCTGATTAAAATGTTTGCAACATTTTAGACTAAACAATAAATTTAGTAACTAAATAAATAAATGAATGAATAACTAAAATTGATTAGAGAATTGATAATTAGGGCACAAATTGTACACAGAGTAGCATAGTACACTGAAACAACTCGAGAAATACGTTAATCATTTTGCTGCAGCCATCATTCTAAAGCAGAACGCCTTTTGTTGGAATGATATATGAATCGTCCTAAGTCATGGAGGCTTTTGTCATCTTGCATCATAAGTTTCAATGTTTTTTCTGAAGGGCATTTCCTATAACGAGATGGGATGTATTTTTGTCGCAAATCATTCAGAGATTCACAGTAAAATAAAGTGTGTACTTCATCTTCAAGACAAGAATTACATAGCGGACATTTCAGAGAGAGAGAGAGAGAGAGAGAGAGAGAGAGAGAGAGAGAGAGAGAGAGAGAAGAGAGAGAGAGAGAGAGAGAGAGAGAGAGAGAGAGACAGAATGACAAATTTTATTGTGTTAAAGCTTTAAGCCCATTCACAAGGGACAGTGGAGAGAGAGAGAGAGAGAGAGAGAGAGAGAGAGAGAGAGAGAGAGAGAGAGAGAGAGAGAGAGAGAGAGAGAGAGAGAGAGAGAGAGAGACAAAACACACACACACACACACACACGCACACACGTATATATATATATATCACACACACACACACATAAACACACACACATACATACACACACACTCACGCGCGCACAGAGACAATGATAGATTGAGACAAAGGTGGACAGAGTTATTGTCTTGGCTGTTTGCCCATGGTAAAGAAAATAGCAGCAGCAGCAGGGGTTGTGTAATGTGGCCCTGGGCTGGGCAATGAAAGCAACAAATAATTCATCTCCAAGGCATACATACACACGCACACACACACACACGCGCGCGCCACACACACAACACACACATACACCACGACAATACACACACACCAAACACCACCACCCACACACACAATACACACACATCACACACACAACACACACACACACACAAACACACACACTCTCACGCACACACCACAACACACACACACCACACAACACACACACACTCACACACCACACACACACACACAACACACACACACCACACACACACACCACACACACACACAACACACACACATGCCGCAAGTGTGCACACACCACCATGCGCATGCACGCTCATTTCTTCGCGGCTGATACTCAACACAAACATCTGCACATTTACACACAGGCACGCTATAATTATTTTCCTGATCCATTTTGAAAGTCATACACGCAGAAAACTGAACGAAAAAGGACCGGTCTAGAATACTTCACTTTGCTTCCCAATAGCCTCACTCGAGAAATACTTACGTGTCTCAAATTACTAGGGAAATCTAAACAGGTATGGTCTGACTTTGTCATCTCACGAATGCACTCCAACCCCACCCCCCTCCTACCTCTATCCCCTAGACTCCTTCTCCCCTTTCACCAACCCACATTCTCCATAAAAAGAAAATTCGTGATCAAATAGGTATATCATTTGTTAATTTTATTAGTGAACGGTTGCTTGCACGTGACTGATGCAAGCGCTTTGATTTGTTTGCTTTATAAGATCAGCACTATATGAATTCCATATGTTATTATTATTATCATATATTATTATTATTATTCATAAAATATACACGACTTTGTCAGTCTTCTTCCTTTCAAAACACAATGTTGAAAAATACTTTTAGGATCTGTTTTGCACTAAGCAATTCAATCGATTTGCTTCCATAAGACACAAGTACTTATTAAAAAAAACAACAACACAGCATTCTCATCTTCCTTTACTTAGTGGTGTTTGGTCTCCAGGAGATTTTCCCCTCCATTAAGAAAGTGGCAGGTGCGTGACTTGTATCTACTACATGAAATCGCATGGTACTGAATCATTTATTTATTTCTTTATTAATTCTTTCATATCGAGGATATTAGAATAAGCACTCGTGTGTTTTTTATACTTTTTTTTTTACATCTAGTCCCCGCGTATATGCAGTTTTGTCAATTTTGTCGTCTGTTCCAAGCGGCACACAATGGCCTACTCTTTCGAAAAGCGGAACAAGATTTAAAGTGTGCACAAGATGTTCTGCATGCGTTCGCAGACGGGGCCTCGGTTTATAGTCTCATCCGAATGATTTTTGGGGAGAGTGGAGTCAGCACTGATTTTGTAAGGTATGGTATGGTATGGTATGATTGGTGTGGCATTACATGGTATAGTATGGTATGGTATTTACCACTTGCAGCAAATTCTCTGCTCAGAATTTGGGCTGTTTTCCCCCATGTGATAAGCATAGCCATACGTACAGTGTCATCTATTTTTCCTCTCTATTTATATACTTGTTCAGCTTTTTTTTTTTAAAAGGGGTAAGGGTATGCCTTTTCTTTAAAACAGGATTGGTGTTAAAGTTACAAGTCTCTTGCTCCCATCTGTTCCATTAAGTGCGGTAAATGTATATTACAGAAAAAAATCTTCGGTTTAAAAAAATTCGTGTGTCATCTAAAAGGTAAAAGGTAAAGGTGTCCCATAACCTAAGTGGTCGTAGGGAAGCGAGGCATCAGAGACCTCAGCTTCTCTAGGGGCCAGCATATTGAGGATGGCGCCCATCTTCTCTCCCTCGCTGCTTTACCCTCCCTGACCCTAAATAGGGCAGGTACCCATTTACAGCTGGGTGAACTTGGGGACTATACTGAAACCAAGGTACGCAAACGGCCACCCTAAAAGATGAACTTAAGTATAGAACACCATTCATGGTACTGGCAAACTTTGGCTTCAAGAAGGACCAAACCTGCGACCTCTAGCATTTTTTGGCGGGTGAATTACTTCTAGACTACCGATCCACCAGACCACTTCTTAATCCCTTCCAAAGCCAGACTAGTCTTCTCCAGTCCATCAGACCTGGAGTGGCGGTGTAGTCTACTGCAAGTCGTTCACAGAGATGATAAACCAGGTCCCTCCCCTGTGCAGCACGCATTTAGTGCAACAACTCCAGGGAACAATACCATGGCTCCTGGCAAAATGATGGGGTTAACCCCCCCCCCCCCCTTCTCGTAAAAGAAACAAAACTTAATGCAGACAGAGGGGAAATGGTCGGTGATGCATTGTGGCAGTTGACATGTTTTGAATGGGGAGAAGATCAGTCCTAATATTTCACACAGGAATCTTTTTTCGATAATACAACACTCCTACGATATTACAATCCACCTGCACTGTTGCCTTTTTTAAAAACGTTAAGTAAACAAACTCTAAATCTCTCTCTCTCTCTCTCTCTCTCTCTCTCTCTCTCTCTCTCTCTCTCTCTCTCTCTCTCTCTCTCTCTCTCTCTCTCTCTCTCTCTCTCCAGTTAGGCTACCAAACAGTACGTCACTTTTCCTTACATGTGTAAAAAGCCTGCGCTTGTGTGTTGTGTTTAAGATTATATTAGATTCCCGGCGGATATGGGACTGTGGTCGCAAGTCATCCCGCTTTCAAGCCTCCGGCCACCCCTCAAAATAGCACAGTTCTTGAAGCCACTGTGCTGGCCCCTGCAAACACAAGAGTGCTGCATGAACCGGAGCTTGTCGCTTTGAAACAGCTCTTAGAAACCACCCAGTTTAAACAGGAAGCCAGATAATGAACATCGCTGTTTTCTTTGCTTTGTTTGAGCAACAAAATTAGTCAGTATCCATCTTTCTTTTACCCACACAAAATTGAAATAGCCTATCCTTTTTTTTTCCCTACTCAACCATTGAAACCCTAACTACCCCCTGCATTATCTTTTTTTTACCATATCACTCGCCAAGTATCATCATTCCCTTTCTTCTTGCAAAAAAAATGTGAAACAGAACCTGCTGTTAGATTCTCACCTGTTACTAGCCACCTTGGCACAGTGGTTAGTTCCTTGGATTCCAGATTGGAAAGTCACGGGTTTGAATCCTATAATCCCTGCATAGGGATTTTTCAAACTCCAGCCGGCTCCAACCCACAGTCCCCTGTTGAGGTCAGGATATAATGATAGGAAGCATAGAGCACAGCCCTGTCAAGTAGTCTCCAAGCACTTTCACTTCCACAGCAACATCAATTTAACACCGTTAATCATCATGAAAGTCCTGTGTGCGAGCGCACGCAGAACATCTTGCCACAATGTTAAAAACCTGTTCCGCATTTCAAAAGAATATACCATTTTGTGCAAGTTGGAACAGATGACAACATTTTCAAAAAGCATGCACACTTGTGTCGTGTTTAGACATCATCCCCGAAATCGGAATGCGGCTACCGTAATAATGGTTAAACGGTCGCATACACAAAAATCTGACCATTGGTGAACCTAGGAGCTCTAGCCGAGGAACAAAAACACAACAAAACAACAACTCCCACACCCATTACTGGATGATGTCCGTCTGATATCACTATTTAGTGGAAGGACGTTAAACCGAAGAACTACTACTACTACTACTACTAACTACACTAACTGGATGATGTTGTATCAGAGCCCTATCTATACCTTGCCTATTCCTCGACAAACAGTAATGTCTTCTCTTGTTTGGAGTGACAACATCCTCCTCTGCCCTCATCACAGTGCTATGTTAATTCATCATCTCATTGTACGGACACTACTCCTACTATTCACCCCCTCCACACCTCCCCTTGTTCACGTGATACAACTTAATTAACTTACCTGTCTGTCTGCCTGCCTGCCCGCCTGCCTGTCTCTGCCAGTCTCTCTGTATCTCTCTCTCTCTCTCTGTCTGTTGTCTGTCTGTCTGTTTGTCTGTCTGTTTTGTCTGTATCTGTCTCGTAGGCCTTTGTGTGCCGGTGGGAACGGAAGACAAAATTTACAAAACTGCATACATAAGGGGACTGGATATAAAAAAGCATATGAATGCTTATTCTGACATCCTCGAAATAAAAGAATAAAATTAAATTAAATACCCCCCCCTCCTCTCTTCCAATCATCATCTCTCCCTCTCCTCCTCTCTCTCTCTCTCTCCTCTCTCTCTCTTCTCTCATAGTCGTTTTCCAGAACTATCATCAGGTCATACCCTCTGTTTTCTTCTCAGTTTCCACTTGGACTAATTGGATTTGGCGTGGCAGTCGATATGGTAATGAATGTTGTGTTGTATTGCATTGGAGTGTATTGTATTGTTAATTTATTCTTTTATATCGAGGATAATGAAATAGCCTCATGTGCTTTTTACATCCAGTCCCCGTGTGTGTGCAGTTTGTAATCTTGTCATCGTCCCATCCGGCACACAATGACCTACTCTTACGAAAGAGGAACAGGATTTACGTGCGCAAGATGATCCTGTGTGTCTCCCACGGGAGTGTTGTAGGCCTTGGTTTATAGTCTCATCTGGACTTTTTGGGGAGAGTGGAGTCAGCACGGTATGTACCAGTTTCGTTTTGTATTGTATTGTATTGTACTCTTTGCGTTGTGTTCATTTTCAGTCACAGCAAAAACAAAGTCTTTACATGAAAAAATCCGGGCTGTCTTCCCTATGAGAACACATCGCCACAAGAGGAGCACCACTCGTTTTGAAACCAAAAAAATGACCTGTGCGCATATGTATTTGTTTCTGTACAAGATTGACCTATTCTTCCCAATTTTGCCAGAGACAATTTTTTGTTGTTGCTGTGGGTTTCCTTTTTTTTTTTGAAGTGTGTTACATGCGCATTGCACACAAGACTTCAGTTTTTGTCATCTCACCAATAGACAAGCACCCAGACCATTATTCATGGTCTAGTGGTAGGGGAAAGTTAGGGTGGTTCAGACGTGGGATCGAACCCGCGACCTATCAGTTTCTGCACTGCACTGCACTGGTACCTACCCTACAGACCAGGGACTTCACTTTGTTGCAGTCACCCTGAGTTTCTACAGCCCAGCCGTCTGCGGAGCGTGTGATAAAGTTTTAATAGGCAATAGAACACACTGCCGCTGCTGCTGCGCTGCTGCTGAAGATGGGGTGAGAGAGAGAGGGGGGGTTGGGGGGAGAGGAGAGAGAGAGAGAGAGAGAGAGAGAGAGAGAGAGAGAGAGAGAGAGAGAGAGAGAGAGAGAGAGAGAGAGGAACGTGCCTTTTTCTTCCCCATAATATCTGCACAACCCAGCTATTTCTGTCAGTGCCAGTGCCTGTGTTCTGTGTGGTAGTAAAGGTACTGACTGAGCCACGAAGCTGAAGGGAATTCTGCATTGCAAACCTTTGTTTTTTCTAGTTTGGCTTCATGAATAAAACACTATTTGAATTAAAACCTTACCCGTCACTCATTTGATCCTGAGGCGGTTTTTGAGGAAGTGTTGTTTGTAAAAATATTTGCTGGCTTGTGTGAGTAAGCGTGTATGGGCGCATGCATACGTGCACACCTACACACACACACACACACACGCGCGCGCGCGCGCACGCACACATGCACACAACACACACACATGCGTGCGTGCGTGCGTCGTGTGTGTGTATGTACATTCGAATTTGCTGAAACTGTAAATTGTTGATTGCTTGTGTGTTGTATAGGTCGAATGCAAGCGCTTTGATTTGTTTTTACAAGATATAGCGCTATAAATTCCATGTACTGTTGTTGTTTATTATCATCATCATTATTATTATGTATTATTATGATGATGATGATGATGATGATGATTATACACACACACACACACAAACCCATACACTTACACACACACAATGGAATAGTTCAGTGGTAGGAGCACTTGCTCTTCTCAAGGTAAGGTTAGGCAGCGTTGAGCGTGGTTGCATTACGAATGGTGACCGTTTTTAGCATACAGTCCCCCAGTTCACCCAGCTGTAAATGGGTGCCTGCCCTCTTTAGGGTCAGGGAAGGTAAAGCAGCGAGGGAGAGATGGGTGCCACCCTCAAGATGCTGGCCCCTAGAGAAGCTGAAGTCTCTGATACCTCGCTCCCATGAAATTACTACAGAGGTTATGGGACATCTTTCCATACACTGGGTGGTCACTGATTTTGGCTTTTTATTGCACACAAGATGCAACTTAAAAAACAACAACTTCTTTTTGCGATCGAATCCATGTCATGGTGGATATCAGTTGAATATGTGTATCAAAATGTGAATGATGTGAGTACAACTTTCAAAGTTTAGTCTACTCAATCTTGAAATCCAATTTCAATCATACTTTTCACACAATCTTGCACACTGCATTCTTTCGAAGACTCGTTTGATGTTTAAAAATTTATTTTCCTCAGGTCAAAGTCCATGTTTCAACACATCATGAGCAATTACAAAGTTCTTGTTGATCAATGCTTAAAATTAAGCTGTCCACAAAAAAATATCACATCTGCTGTTCATACTCTGATCTACTTTCTGTATGTCTGAGGACTTATGACAAAAATATTTTTGAGGAACAGCTCAATTTTTTAAAAGATGGAAATAACTAGCTGAATCAGCAATTTCAGTTACTTTCATTTTTGCCAAGTGATGACATACTGCTTTTTTTTTTTTTTTTTTTACTCATCGTTCCAAAAAAGAAAAAAACTTTTCAAGAAAAACTCTAAACTGCATATTAAAAATCCCCTCGTACGCGCATGAATTCACCCAATATCACTGCTGAGATTTGAACCAAGGACTCGGCAAGGGCTGAAAGTCAAACGCTCCTATCCACTCAGCTACACTATTCGTCCAACTTGTTACGATTTGATTGAAAATGGACAAAAAAGTCCCCTAAAATCACCCCCCCCCAAAAAAAAACAAAAAACAACAATAACAAACCCAAACCAACCAACCAACCAACAACAAAAACTAACAAATACCCCCCCCCCCTGCCCCCTCCCGAATTTATCTTCACTCCAGTAGCATGATTGTACAATAACCTGAATTAAAAAAAAAAAAAAAAAAAAAGAAAAAAGGAAGCGCTTCTGTTCATGAATATAAATGCAATATCATGTCACAACCCATCCCTGAAGTCAAAATACGGCTACCTGTGGGCTAAAAAACGAAAAAAAACAAACTGGTCGCATATGCAAAAATCTCACTATTGGTGAACCTTGGAGCTCTAGCCGAGGAACAACACCACCCCCTCCCCTCCCCCCCCCCCCCCCCCCCCACCTCCCCAAAAAAACAAACCCAACAAAAAAAGTCACAATCCGTTACATCATTGTCATAAGAAGCGTCCACACCTTTCTATCCATAATGACATCCAATCCAATCCACTCCTGTTGTTTAAAGCCCCACCGCCAACCACACAGGCCATATCCGGGTAATGAAATGACATGACATCCTTACTGTTGTCGGGATAATGATGACAAAAACAGCATACGTTCATATCTACAACAAATTTCACAATAATCCATGTCATAATGATGCATGCATTAACTTGTACAGTTCACCGCATGAAATCGGGAGTGTATATCACGTTAGGTATCTTGTACAGGATTTAGAAGCTCATGATTATGCGAACAGTAAACATCAATACATACACAAAGAGGAGAAAATGAAAAAAAAAAAGTTCACTTGAAAATGGAAATGGCAAAAATAAAGTTTGAAAAAAAAATGCTTACATACATGCACAGAAATTTTGTCTTACAGCAGAAGTTATAAGGAGTAAACACACACGCGCGCGCGCACACACACACACACACACGCGCGCGCGCGCGCGCACACACCCACCCACCCTCACGCGCACACACACGCACACACGCACGCGCACACACACACCGCGCGCACACACAGCGCACACAAAACACCACACACACACAGACACACAGACACACACAGACCACACAGACACACAGATACACGACACCAGCACACGACACAGACACAGACACACACGACACACCGAACACACAGACACACAGACACAGATACAGACACACACACACACACACACACACACACACACACACACACACACACACACACACAACCAGCAGTGAAAAAATCTGTCTAAAAGGCAGGAGAAAGTGTGACAGACAATAATTGTGTTAGCATGCGTTCAAAGGTAATGACGAAAAAAAGTTTAATACATGTATCGCTTTTGACAGTAGGCACAATAAAAAAAAAAACAACTTCAAAGACTTCAAAACTTCAAAGACTCTGGTCACAGGAAAGCTCGACATAGAGAATATTAATATTGGAGAGAGCAGCTCCACCCCCAGACTGATTTACTCAAGGTGAGGGTGAAACAAGCTTTTCCCTCAGACACCATAGCCGAGTGGTTAAGACCGTTCCACTTCAATCCCATGGGTCCATGAGGTCGCGAGTTCGAATCTCGGCAGCGGCGTGTGGTGAATTAAGGGTGGGGAATTTTACTATCTCCCAGGTCAACTTCAAGTGCAGACCTGCCACTGCCTTCAATTCCCTTCGCGAATATATATAATCATGCAAAAGATCAAATATGCACGTTAAAGATCCCATAATTCATGTCAGCGTTCGGTGGGTTACGGAAACGTGAACATACCTAGCATGCCTGCCTGAAGTCAGCATGCGGCTATCTTCATGGTGGACGAAAACAGTCGCATACGCAAAATCTCTCCATCGTAGAACCTCGGGGTGCTTGTCAAAAGACAAGAAAAGCTTTCCATTTGAACGTACGAACAAAGAAGATGTGTGATGTAAATTTCTAAAAAAAATCTCAAATAAGACCAACTAAAGTGATAAGTCAGCAAAAGTATCATTTCAGTAATGCCTTTCATTAAAAAAAAAAGTTGACTTAGGCGAATCAGAAAAAACAAAATGTACCCGACTTTGGCGAATAAGACCAACAAAAAAGAAAATACACCACCAAACCCACAAAGAACAACTTCGGTTTCATTTTAATGCCATTTATTCCCAAAAAGTTGACAAAAAAATCATGCTGGCCCCCTGGAGAATCTGAGGTCTCTGATGTCTTCACTCCGCAAAGCCGAACACAGGTTATGGGAAAGAACACTTTTACCTTGTTAGTCCAAAAGAGAATTTTTCAAAACATCTGATTCAAAGTAGCAGTACACAATTAGTTCTGGTGTATGTGAGTGGGGGATTGGTGTCAGTTTTTGGAAGGGGAAAGTGTGTGAGAGTGGGGAGCTGGTGTCAGTTTTGTGGGGAAGTGTGTGTGAGTGGGGAGCTGGTGTCAGTTTTGTGGGGAAGTGTGTGTGAGTGGGGGGGTCGGTGTCAGTTTTGTGGGGAAAAGTGTGTGTGAGAGGGGGCCGGTGTGAGTTTTGTGGGAAAATGTGTGTCACATTGTCTTTGGAAGAGGAGGGGGAGGGGGGGGGGTCAGTGCAGAGGTCAGGGCGGGGTCACTGCAGGAAGTCGATGAACTGGCCCAGGCGGTGAGCGCAGTCCACTGTGGCCTCTATCAGCAGCTGCTCCGGGTCAGCCTCCATGGAATCTGTCAGACACAAGCAGGATGGAGGCAGTGGTTATCATACAGCAGGCTTTCCTCATGATCTTCAGAAACATCAAGGAATAAAGTACTTCCTAATGTTCTTCAGAAAATGAAGGGATAAAGTAGTTCCACATGTTCCTTAGAAAAATCAAAGGTATAAAGCACCTCGTAATGTTCTTCAGAAACATCTAGGAATAAAGCACCTCCTTATGTTAGAAAAAAAGTAAAGGAATAATGTACATGCTAATATTCTTCAGATAAAATCGAAGGATAAAGTACAACCTAATGTTCTTCAGATACACAGAGGGTTAAAGTACCTCCATATGTTCTTTAAAAAAAAATCAAGGTATAAAGCACCTTCTAATGTTCTTCAGGTAAAATCCAGGGATAAAGCATCTTCTCATGCTCAGAAAAATCGAGGAATAAAGCACCTCCTAATGTTCTTCAGATAAAATCAAGGGATAAAGCAAGTACCGACAAATGCTTTTTAGAAACATCGAGAGATAAGTACATCCTAATGTTTTTTTTTCAGAAAAATCGAGGAATAAAGCATCTCCTAATGTTCTTCCGATAAAATCAAGGATAAAGCTACAGATTCTTGAAAGCCATTCTCTCCAAATCATAATACAATCACACTCACGCATATAAACGCACATACATATATAAACACATGTACTGGAGAGAGAGGGGAGGGAGGAGGTAGCGAGTATCGGCATGGTAACTGACCTGGTTCCCGGGTGAAGGAGAGGGAGGGGCGGGGGGAGAAGAGGGAGACTTTGCTGGGCTGCTTCATCACCATCACCTTCACACACCCCAGGTCCTCCAGAATCTGTTCCATACAAACACACACACACACACACATGAACACACACACACACACATACGCACACACGCACGCACGCACACACACACACACACACACACACACACACACACACACACACACACACACACACACACACACTGATTTAATAATGTACTGTGTTTTGCCAGTTTGTTACACTTACAAAATTTGGTGGTTTTTTTTTTCTTTTTTTTTTTCGTTTCTCCACTAGAGCTCCGAGGTAAACCAATGGTGAGATTTTGCGCACGCATCCGTCTTTGCCGCATGCGCAAAAAAAGGTAGCTGCATTAGGTAAAAGGGTAGCTGCATTAAGACTTTGGGGATGATGTCTAAACACAACACTAGTGTGCGTTTTTGTGGTTGTGTGTGTGTTTTTTAAAAATAATTTTGTCATCCGTTCCTAACAGCACGCAATGGCCTACTCTTCTGAAAGGCAGAACAGGTTTTAACGCGTGCATAAGATGTGCGTGCTTAGCACCCGGGGCCTTGGTTTATAGTCCTATCTACAAAAAACCTTTCGGGGGAGTGAAGTTGGTACTGTTGTTAACTCCAGGGGAAGAATCCCCTTCAACGGGTGCTTCGGTAGTGGTTCGAACCCGGGCCGTGAGATCATGAGCGCATTGCTCTAACCACTGGGCTATAGCCTACTGCATCCTACACGACATCTTTAGGTGGTAGACAATGAATGAAACTGTCCACTTTATCATCATCATCATTATCATCATCGTCGTCGTCGCCGTCATCGTCACCACCACCACCACCACCACCACCACCATCATCATCATCATCATCATCATCATCATCATCATCATCATTTCCTTTTTTTTCTGCCTTGTCTTCTGTGACTTCCATGTCCCGTTGCTCCCACGCCGCTCATCTCAATTCCCACGCCACAGCCATACCCAGATTCGTTGTGTCTCACCCCCGGGGCCGGGAGGCCACAGGGAGCCCATCAATATTAGGCCGTCGCGGGCCACCAGCCAGAGGGGACCTGCACTTGTGCTGGGTCACTTTGGTGGTGTTCAGTGGTGCCTGTTCTGAGCTAACATATGCAGGACACCACCTACTATGCCCCCTACTAACAAAAGTATTAGCTCAGTTGCGGAGCCAGACTGAGTGAGTCACCCACCTGCGTCTCCCCGCAAACCTCCAACCCCAAAGGCTTTGACACAAACTCACCACGGGCACAGAAGTGTATGGGGAAATTGAATCTGAGGTCACCATGAGACCAGAGCAACAGGAGCCACCAAATCAGAGGCAATTTTTATTAATGCATGATGTCATCATCATCATCATCATCATCAGCAGCAGCAGCAGCAGCAGCAGCAGCAGCAGCAGCAGCATCACCACCACCACCATTCAAGTCACACTACCAAAATACTATCATCACTTCCACCATCACTCTTCTATCCCCTCACCTTGAGCAGGTCGCGGAGGTCGACAGGGGAGAAGAGCATGCCGTAGTGTTGGCAGAGGGCCTGCAGGCAGCACCCCGGCCTGTGCAGCAGGTAGAACAGCAGGGAGCGCAGGTAGGCCGCCATCACCGCCCCGTTCACCCCTCCCTCCGGCCGCCGCCACGCCCGACACTGCAGCCGTATTTTTTCGTAGGTGCTGTGGGGGAGATACAGAGAGAGAGAGAGAGAGAGAGAGAGAGGAGAGAGAGAGAGAGAGAGAGAGAGAGAGAGAGAGAGAGAGAGAGAGAGAGAGGTCAAAATTTTATTTCCAGATGGTACATTTGAGTAAGCAATAGATTTGCTTTTTTCTTTTTTTTTCATCAAGCCATCTATCTCAAAAAACAAAAACAGACAAACAAAAGAACCCCGACCCCCCCCCCCCCCCCCCCCCCCGAAAAAAAAAGAAAAAAAAGCACAACCCCACCAAAAAAACAAACAAAACAAAACACAAACAAAAATCCACTTTAACAAAAGGAACAGACAGACTAACAGAAATGAAGCAAACAAGCAAAAAAATCCCCAAGAAAACCCCACCCAAAAATATTTAGATACAACATTGTTACAACTTATAACGACAAAATACACTCAAAAGGAACTAAAGAAAATACAAAACAACAATAATAACAAAAGTGATAATAATAATGATGATGATAAATAATGCACTGTAAGACTCACTCTCTCACGTAGGCTACACACACATACACAACACACACACACACACACACACACACACACACACACACACACACACACACACACGCAACTCACTCACGCATGCACGCACATGCACATACATATCGAACACACACACACACACACACACACACACACACACAAAACACACACACACACACACGCAACTCACTCACTCACGCACGCACGCCCATCCATATCGAACAACACAACACACACACACACCACACACACACACACACACACACACACACACACACACACACACACACACACACCTACACACACACACACACACACAGTCGAGGAAATTTTTCTCCTGGAGTTAACATCAGTGCTGACTCCACTCTCCCCAAAAGTCTTTCGGATGAGACTTTAAACCGAGGCCCCGTGTGCGAACGCACGCAGAACATCTTGCGCACACGTTAAATCCTGTTCCGCTTTTCGTAAGAGTAGGCCATCGTGTGCCAGTGGGAACAGATGACAATATTTACAAAATTGCATACACACGGGGACCGGATGAAAAAAAGCACATGATTGCTTATTCTGTTATCCTCGATATAGAAGAATAAATAAATAAATAAAATAACACACACTTACCTGGTGGGGGGCACGGGGATGGCCTGTTTTTTCCCTCTCGCTGCACTTCTTGGCCGCCATCCTCTTCACGCTCCTCCTCCCCGCCCCCATCTTCCCCTTCCCGCCACCCCCCTCCTCACCCCGCGGGGCCTCCCCGCTACCTTCCCCCCTCTGGGCATCTCCTCCCTCCCCCCTCCTCTCTGGAGCCCCCATCTGGCCGTGTGGGGCCAGACTCCCGTCACCAGGAGTGTCAGAGGCACTCCCTTCAGGTTGGGAGTTCTGAACACTGTCCTCTCTGGCACTGACGCTACAAGCTTCACTCATGCTCGTGTCCTGCGAGTAGTGCTGCTCTGCGCTTGTGGAGGGAGTGCTCGTTTCTGCACTACTCCCTTCAAGTTGGGAGTTCTGCACACTACTATCTCTCCCACTCCCACTCCCAGCTTCGCTCATGCTCGTATCCTGCGAGTATTGTTCTGCGCTTGTGGAGGGAGTGCTAGTTTCCGCACTCCCTTCAAGTTGAGAAATCTGCGCACTACTATCTCTCGCACTCCCGCTCCCAGCTTCACTCATACTCGCATCCTGCCCACATTCTACGCTAGTGCCAGGCTCCGCATTCTTCTCCCGCAAGTCTCCCGCTCCTCGGTCCAAGGTGTGTATCTCCCTCACACCCTGACTTTCTCCGGGAGTATCAGCCTGTGAGGTGTCGTCGTGGACTCGGGGTGATCTCCCGGCAGCGTCCTGAGAAGAGGATGACCCCGAAGGTTGCTGCAGACGCGCCGAGTCTGAGGCGTCCATGAAGCCTGAATCGTGATGGGCTGGAGCCCTGTTAGGAGACACCGCCGCGGTGATGCCAGACTGCTGTGCGGCACCGTGGTCGTTTGTTGCCAGGTCCTGCCAGGCGTCGTCAGGTATGGGGATGACATCGCTGTCTGCTGAAGTGGCCGGAATCTCTTCCATGAAGGCGGCGGTGGGGAAAGGGGAAAAGACGGGGGGTCACTCCCGGTGTTAAGGTTCCTCGGGTTGACCCTTCCCTTCCTGGGGAAAAAAATTTGTTTTTTGTTTTTTTTCTTTTTTCGAGGATAAGAAAGAGGGGGGGAGGGGAAAAGGGAAAGGGAAAAAAGAGGGGGGGGGGAAGGGGGGGGGGGGGGGGGGGGGGGGGAAAAAGGAGAGAGAAAAGGGGAGATAGGAAGAGGAGGGGGAGAGAGGGGGGGAAAAAGGTGAAAAGAAAAAAGGGGGGGAGAGAAGAGAAAGGGGGGGGGGGGGGAGAGAGAGAAAAAAAGAGAGGGGAGGGGGAGAAAGGAAGAAAGGGGAGGGAAGGGGGGAAGGGAGAGAGAGGGGGAAGAGAAGAGAGGAGAGAAGAGAAGAGAGAGAGAGAGAGAGAGAGAGAAGAGAGAGAGAGAGAAGAGAGAGAAAAGGGGAAAGAAGACAAAAGAAAAAAAAAAGGGGGGAAGAAAAAGGATCAATGTTAAAAAATGATGGGAAATGTTCGAAAGAGAAAAAAAAAAAAAAACGGCCCCCAAACCCAAAAAACTTGGCCCCTTCTTAACAAGGAAACCCCCGGGGCCCCCGCACTAAGATGCCACATTCTCTGCTGGCCAAAATTCCTTTACCCATGACACGCCTTCAAAAAACCTCACTCTCCATTTTTTAAGAAAAAAGGGAAAGGAAAGGTGCCCAAACCAGGGGGTCGACTGGGGCGAGGCATCAAGATTTCGCTTCTCTCGGGGCACAAATTAGGGGGCGCTCACCCTCTCCCCCGAGTTTTACTTTCCCGACCCAAAGAGGGGGGACCCATGAAGCTGGTAACTGGGGACTGTACTGAACAAGGGGCCAAACGGTCCCCCAAAACCCAAGGTAACCACCTCATGCTGCTTAACTAGTTTTGGGGAAAGCGAGTGCTCTGACCACTGATTTCCCGCCCCCAAACATGCCACCCTCCACTTAAAGTTTGTTTAGTAACTTTTTGCCAAATACTTTTAAAAACAAATGTTGTTCCTTTTGGCCGGAAACCCCTCAAAAAAAAAACCCTTATTTTCTATCTTTTCTATTATACATTTATGAAACCTTTATTTTTACACACACCAAAAAAAATTTTTTTTTTTTTTCTAATAAAATTTATAAAAAAAGCAAATTTTTGCTTCCAATTACCCAAAAAAAAATTTTTACGCGACACCCAAAACCCCCCCAAATCACGCCCCAAAAACAAACACACCAAACCCCCAAAAAACCACACAAAAACAAAAACCCACACAAAAACCCAAAAACCAAAACCCACAAAAAACACACTCACATCAAAATCCCCCCCCCAAAAACCACCAAAGGTAAAAAAAAGCAACCCCAAGAAAAACCCACAAAAGAGGAAAAAAAGAAAAGGAAAAAAGAGAGAGGAAAAAGGAAAAGAGGGGGGGGAGGGGAAAAAAGAAAAAAAAAAAGAAAAAGGGAAAAAAGGGCAAGACAAAAAAGAGACAAAAGGGGAACAAAAGACACAGAGAGAAAGGAGAAAGAGAGAGAGAAAGAAGAAGGAAGGGGGAGAGGAGGAGAGAGGGAGAGAGAGAGAGAGAGAGAGAGAGAGGAAGGGGAAGACAACAGACAACAGACAGACAGACGAGACAGAGAAGAGAAAAACAAACAGAGAAACAGAGAGAAAAACAGTGACGAAAACAGCCAAGGGGGGAAAAACCGACCAAGACAGAAGAGAACATGGAACGTAAAGACAGCAACAGCAAAAAGACTCACTGCAAAAAGACGATCGAGCAAAAAATTAGCCAACTAGACAGACAAAAAACAACACAAATGAAAAACCCACGCACAGACCGAGCAAGAATTTTGCCAAACTAAAAAAAAGAGAAAAAAAGAAAGAAGAAGAAGAAGAAGAAAAGAAAAAGAAGAGAGAGAGAGAGAGGAGGGGAAAAGAGAGAAGAAGAGGAGAGAGAGAGAGAGAGAGAGAGGAGAGAAAAGAAAAAAGAAGGAAAGAAGAAGAAAGAAAGAGAGAAGAGAGACAGAGAGAAGAAAAAGAGAAGAGAGCAGAACAGAAAGAGAGAGAGACAAACACAC
>CM060329.1:27630291-27632791 GCA_030674155.1 Stramonita haemastoma
AAATGGAGTAAATGGTAAATTATATATGGCCCTTAGAGCTGTTTATAATTCAGTATTAGCCTGTGTGTGTGCTGGAAATGAATATTCTGATTTTTTCGAATGCCCCAAGGGAGTGAAGCAGGGGTGTATCTTTAGCCCACAAATGTTCTCATTTTTTATAAATGAATTAGCTGTCGAACTGTCAAGGAAAGGTAAACACGGTATTCAGTTTATACCTAGAGCAGTAGAAGTGTTTTTGTTACTTTTTGCTGACGATATCATTCTTTTGTCTGAGACAGTCATAGGTTTACAAAATCAGTTAAATGTCTTAAAAGAGGAAGCAGATCGGTTTGATCTAAATGTAAATATGGATAAAACAAACATATTGTTTTCAGAATGGGTGGGCATTTATCAGTAATGAAAAATGGTTCTATGGAAACGATGAAGTCAAAATAGTTAATACTTATAAATATTTAGGAATGGTATTTTCAACAAGGCTTAGTCTCAATTTTGCATGGCAGGAATCTTGTAAGAGGGGAAAAAAGGTGTGATAGAAATACTTAAAACGCTACGAAAGCTTAACTCGATAGACTGTTCTTTATTCTGGAAGTTATTTGACACTCAAATAGAACCTTTGTTAACTTATGCCTCAGAAATATGGGGATTATATGTAAATCCACAAATGGAAAAAGTCCATACATTTGCTATAAAAACGTTTTTTGAATGTACCAATTCACTCCTCTAATACGGTACTTATGGAGAGATGGGAAGATATCCTCTCTATATAAGAACTTTTGTAAAGTGTATTAAGTATTGGCTAAAGTTGTTGAAACTTCCACAGACTCGTTTGTGTAGACAAGCATATGATATGATGATTATACAGATGGACTTAGGTAAAGACAACTGGGTATATCAAATTAAAAAAGTTTTGTCAGAACATGGTTTTGGGATTGTATGGCTGTCTCAGGAAGTAGGTAATGAGCGCCAGTTTCTCTCAGAATTCAAAGACAGGCTCATTTGTTCCTTTAAACAAAACTGGCACTCGGACATGGAGAATAAAAGTAAATATAGTTGGTTCTTTTCGTTTAAATGTGTTTTCCAGACAGAAAAATATTTGAAAATAATTACCGATCAATGGCACAGGCTTAAATATGCTAGATTCAGACTAAGAACGCTGGGGTTTAATGCAAACAAGAGATGGTTCCAGCCTGAGACAGCCACGCAATTACCGTGTCCACTATGTGGTCACGGTGTTGATGATGAAATTCACTTTTTGTTTCACTGTAAAGCATCGAAACTCTACGTAACAAGCATGATTTCTTGTCTGTACAAGCAGCAGTCAGTCCAGATATAGTTTCTATCCTGTCGTCAGATAATGAATATGTTGTCAAATCTCTAGCGAAGTATATTGCAGAGGCACAGAAAATAAGACGAAGCCAAGTCGATACCAATTGTATTAATATGCCAGGACAAAATTAATTAATATCAAGAACAATGTATGTTCTGAGCCAGATATTTTGGGTCGTTGATATAATTTGTAACAAGAAATTTAAAAGGATGGTCGATTCCGAATTAGTATGTATTTTGTTGTCGTCGTTGTTGTTGTTTTCTTTCTTTGTATTTGATTTGCATTGGGATTAATGCCAATGTTACGATTAATTTATTATTGATGAGAGTATTTTTTTTTCACTAAACTGAGTGTCATTTTTTTAATGTAAAATTTACACAACAGATATCTGTGTTACCTCCCTTGTCACTAAGGCCAAGATGAGCAATGACAATAAACTGTTAAAGCGTTAAAGCGTCTCTCTCTCTCTCTCTCTCTCTCTCTCTCTCTCTTCTCTCTCTCCTCTCTCTCTCTCTCTCTCTCTCTCTCTCTCTCTCTTCTATAACTTTGTCTTTCCCTCCCGCTCCCCCCCCCCCCCCCCCCCCCCCCCCCCCCCCGCCGCCACAAAGATCATCTTAGCTCTTGTAGCCATTTTTTCACTCCTTGCCTTTCTTGATGTAAACAAAACGAAATTGAACAGGGTAAATCTATATCCAGTGTTGTTTTCATGTTTGTAAGCAATTGTTTTGGACACAGCTCTACATGATCACTAAATTTACAATGATAATCGCGTTGTTGTTGTTGTTGTTGTTGTTGTGTTGTTTTGTTACTGTTCTTCTTCTTTTTTTTTTCTTTTCTTCTTCTTCTTCTTCTTCTTCTTCTCCTCCTCCTTCGTCGTCGTCGTCGTCGTCATCGTCGCTGAAGACTGAGACAGCAACTACTGTTGTCTATCATGACTGAAAATGCGTTGTGCTGCCGTTAAGCGCCTGACAAGTGTCAGGCCCAGCGCATCCGACTTCGGCGTGGGAGAGAATTGTTATCTTTTAGGTCTTTCTGGTAAGTGTTGGTGTGGGGGGGGGGGGGGGGGGGGAGGCAGGAGAATGGACCAAGAAGGTAGGAAAGAGATAAGAAGGAGGAGACAGGAAGAAAAGGAACACAGCAGAAACATGGAGAGGGATAGAAAAGAGGGAATTC
>CM060329.1:27635291-27645291 GCA_030674155.1 Stramonita haemastoma
AGGCGGACAATGATGAGAAAAAAAAATGGACAGAAGGAGACAATGAAAACTACGTGAAATCCCCAGGCTAACTCTTGAGCCTCCTCACAAAGTCCCTCCCTACACTGGACATCTCCGCAGGGACATAACTATAATCCTTCACAGCAACAACAACAACAACAACGACAGACGATGAATACGGAAGGAGAAGACGGCCTTGGAAGTTGTGGTGAGTGCACTGGACGTGTAAAAGACCACAAGCTGGGGGGCGGGCTCTTGACCCATTAGCAGAACTTACATCTGCAGTAGAAGGAGTAGAAGTAGAAGCAGTAACTGTGGTTGTAGTAGTAGCAGCAGCAGTAGTGGAGATGATGGTAGTGGTAGTAACAGTAGTAGTGTAGAGTGTAGTAGTAGTAGTATAGTAGTGGTAGTGTAGTAGTAGTAGTAGTAGTAGTAGTAGAGTAGTAGTAGAAGTAGTGTAGTGAGTGGTGTTAGTAGTAGTAGCAGTAGAAGTAGTAGATCTAGTAAGTATAGTAAAGTAGTAGTAGTAGTAGTGTAGTAGCAGTAGCTAGTAGTAGTAGTAGTAGTAGTAGTAGTAGTTGTAGTAGTAGTAGTAGTAGTAGTAGTAGTAGTAGTAGTAGTAGTAGTCAAGGTTGTCGTCGTCGATGAAATCTACATGCCCCTGATCTATCCCTTAATCTCTTGACATCACTTCAGGACGGTCCTCGGTTCAGCTTTATAGTTGACCAGGGAGAGTGTTGATAACGGGGACCGACAGTACAGTTGGTCTTGAAACCCTGTTTCAGTCTGTATATATTTGCACATTTTTATTCTGAGATATAAACTTTTACGAGGCGACAGCGCCCGGTATGGCCTGTGTGGTGGGCGGCAGGGCTATAAACAACATGATTGGATCGGGTGGGACTTCAGAAGGTATCTGCCTCAGCTAAGATGGGTAATTGATCAACGCAGACCAATGTCGACAGGCGATGATGCTAGTAAGGTAGGTAAAGGTAAAGGTGTCCCATAACCTCTGTGGTCGTAGGGGAGCAAGGCGTCAGAGACCTCAGCTTCTCTAGGGGCCAGCATGTTGAGGGCGGCGCCCATCTCCTGTCCTTCGCTGCTTTACCTTCCCTGACCCTAAAGAGGGCAGGTACCCATTTACAGCTGGGTGAACTGGGGGAACTGCACTGAAGCCAAGACGCACAAAACGGTCACCCATCCCTGTGGTAACCACGCTCAACGCTGCTTAACATTGGCTGGAGGAAAGCGAGCGCTCTGACCTCTGAGCTATCCCGTCGCCATGCTAGTATGTAATGCAATACACTTCATCTGATTCAACACCACTGAGTATCACTACGGGATCCTGCCACTGTGCCGAACTTTCAGCTGGAAGCAGATGCTGAGAGCAGACAGGCAGAGGCCTCCCTGAGGACTGCAGCTAGTGTTCGGAGGGAGCACGGCCAAGGAAACCCCAGTGTGGCTGAGTGTGGAAAGGCCGGGATGAATACCATGAGAGTGGCAGCACTGACAGACACACACAAGAAGAGGAAGGAGAAGAAGAAGAAGAAGAAGAAGAAGAAAGAAGAAGAAGAAGAAGAAGAAGAAGAGAAGAAGAAGAAAGAAGAACAAGAAGACGACGACAAAACAATCAAATTAACTAAACAATGCCACAAGTAAAGTCTTCTACTTTGCATCTTCTACGTACACAGCTTTCGACAGCAGCGAACACATACATCTACAATAAACCTACCTCATCTTAAAGGCGGAATCAAATAATCTTGCCCATGCATATACACACCAATGTGATTAAGGCACTGGCAGAGCTGCACTTAAACTTGACCCTGGAGATCGTAAAAATCCTCAACCTTTATTCACCAGACGCCGCTGGCGGTTTTGAACCTGTGACTTGTTGAATCCACCGGCTGAAATTCAAACGCTTTACCCTTTAAGTTACAGCGTCTGTTTTTAGCTAGATCCAGCTCTCTCTGTTAATGTCTAACTAATCTATGAATCTTAACTGTAGCTGGGCCTAATACGTTTAAGTCTTGTTTTCCGAAGAAATTCTGCATCTTTTGAAGATCATCTCATATAACCTCAAACTTTCCTTGCTCGTTCAGTTTAGTCATTTTGGTGGCAGAATGATTCCGGTACAGCTGAAAGGAAGGTTGGGGGGTTTCATAGACGTTTCTAGCCAAACCATTTATCAGAACCGTTAAGAGATGATAATTATTTTATTGTTTCTGCCCGCATTACGTACTTTAAACTTACCAAAGACCGTAAGTACGTTCATCTCTCATTTATCAAATATGTTTAGAAATCACTTCAAACTACAGCTGGCTGAATAATACGTCAGAAGATTTTACGTTTTCTCCTATTAATAGATAAATTAAAGATAAATTAAGGATGTGAAAAAAATATAACATTCATCTGCTTTGAACACATACATTTCCCTTTCGTCTCAAACACACACTGTCTATATCGTGCACGCCCCTTACACACCCAAAACATCTGTTCAACGTCATCAACATTTTGAAATGACGTTTATTATTAACTTCAAACCAACACTGCACGTCACTGGCCGCATCATAGAGCAAAATTCAAACGATAAATTTTCTTCTCAATAGTTTTTTTTTTTTTTTTTTTTAATAATCTTTTTTTTTTTTTTAAACAGATTCGGCCTCCTGAGACCCCTCTTTCAGCAAACGGTGAACATGACAGTGCCACAAGCTGATGACGACGTGAGAGCTGGGTGAAACCAGACCTGTCAGTCAGAGTTCAGAGGTCGAAAACAACTAACAGAAAATAGTGAAGATGATGATCACAACCACCAGTCACCCCCCCCCCTCCCCCCAAAAAACAACAACAAAAAACCCAACAACCCCCCCCCCCCCCTGCCCCAACCTATCTCTGTATGTATCAATTCGCTTAAAACAAGGTCTGTGTATCACGATAGACTGATTAATTGATCAATGTGAGAGAGGAGGGACTCTCTCAGCAAGGCGAAGATCGTAGCAAGGCAAAGGGCGGCAGAGCAGAGCAGAGCAGAGCAGAGCAGTGCCACGAGTGTACAGGCCAAAGCTGACACAGCGAACAGGTAAGTGTAGGTAAGGTAAGGTAAGGTAAGGTAAAGAACTTCTCGTCAGAATAACCACAGTGCAGACAGACAATAACGGTTCTCCAGGGTTGTTTTTTTTTAATCTTCGGCCTCTCGTCAACAAGTTTATCACCAACATCACTCTTTTAAAAATCACATCGAACACCACACTACAGGGTTCAGAATGACAGTAATATGTTTATAATTCAACACTTCATATTAGGGAAAAGACAGAGCGATGTCTGTTGTTTTTAAATTTTATGCTTTTAACTTGAATTAGGCTCTGTTTCATTTAACACAGTAATAACCTTTTGCAGTACTTTTGTTTTGTTTTTTCTCAAAAGTACCACCACAGTAGACTCACATTATTCAACACGCAGTCAATTTGTAAAGATAATGAAGCGGCACTCAAGATTCTGCGTCACGTATATATGTATCTTCGGGGTACCATAATTAACAAGATAGGACCTTATTCAAAATGACACAGGTGCTCGTTGCCCTCAGGTATAAACTTTTCATTTCGCTATATTTCTCACCTTGGTTTTGGTCACCAATAATAGTTGTAGAATCTGTAAATCGACGAAAACAAGAAAAAAGAAAAACGACCGAAAATCACCAAAAAAAATCGGAACCGAGTGTTATCACCAGAAAACAGCAGGACAAAAATCCCCCCAACTCATCAGGTTACAAGGATCAAAGGCCCGTGTGGGGGCCCGTGTCCTCATGCCCCGTCACCGTCACCTGCACGCGCTGCTGAGTGCTGCAGACGTCCTCAGCATCCCCGCTGCTGCTGCAGGAGGCGGGGTGCCCGTTCACCTTGCCCACTACACCCCTGTCCGGCACCAGCAGCAGGTCTGAACCCCCGCCGCCCACGTGAGGGTCTCTGGGGTCCCAGCTCTGCTCCATCAGAGGCGTGTCCATGCTGCCGTGATGCTGAGCCGTGCAGCTGAACCCCGCCCCCGCCCCCCACCCCGCCTCCACCCCCACCCCCGACCCCCGCGGCGTAGGCGCTGAAGCCGTTGAGCTCGTAGTGGTTGCTGTTGCTGCTGCCGCGGCGCCCCGGGTCGATGGAGAGGCTGAAGGTGCGCGTCAGGCGGCGCAGCTCGTCGCGGTCGAAGAGGCAGCCGCAGAAGAGCGACCAGAACTCGCTGCGGAACTTCTTGCCGAAGAAGTAGTAGGGCACGATGTTGATGGCCGAGTTGAGGATCACCAGGAAGTTGGCCACCTCGTTGAGCGTGAAGTCCGCCCGCGAGATGCGCTCCACGGGCTTGAAGGCGTAGATCATGCGCGAGACCAGCGCGGGGCCCTGGCAGATGAGGAAGATGACGATGACGCCGATGAGCATGACGGTGGTGTCGTTGCGGTGCTTCTCGCGCGCGTTGAGCTCCTTGCCCTTGAGGCGCGAGAGGTGCACGGCGTGGATGAGGAAGGCGTTGAGCACCACCAGCGTCAGGAAGGGCACCCCGCACACGCAGATCAGGTACATCCACGAGTGCACGATCTCCCGGAACACCTCGTTCTTCCCCACCTCCGTCAGCTCGATCACGTAGATCACCTCGGTGGAGTTCATCAGCGTCAGCTCGTACTTCTTGGTGCAGTACTCCAGGAACTTGGGCACGCAGAACACCACCCCCGCCACGTACAGCGCCACCACCACCCTCCGCGCCCGGCTCCGCCGGCACATGGTCTCGGCGCGGAACGGGTGGCAGATCATGATGTAGCGGTCCACGGTGAAGCCCAGGGTGAGCCAGATGGACGTTACCTGGAAGACGATGGCGGTGGGGTGGAGGAAGGGGAAGTAGAGGCTGTAACCGTGCTCCAGGGGCCCGGTGGCGTCGTGCGCCTTGACGTCCTTCATGACCAGCAGCACCGTGCACACCAGCACCAGGGTGTCGCACACGGCCAGGGCTGTCAGGTAGGTGTAGGTGGAGGAGCGGAACGCGCGGCGCGTCAGCACGGCCACCGAGAGGCCATTGGCCACCACGCCCAGGCTGCAAACCACCAGTCCCCCGATCCCCATCAGGTAGTACAGGAACTTCTGCTGGTACACGCTGTCTAGCTGAGAGTAGCTGCCTCCTCCGCCGCCGCTGCCCGAGGCGGCGGGTATGTAGTCGTAGTTGTTGTTGTTGTTGTTGCTGTTGTCGGTGTCGTTTAGGTCCAGGGTTAGCCACGGGTTGCTGTCTTCCATTTTTGGTGGTGGTGGTGGTGGTGGTGTGTGGTGTGTGTGGTGGTGGTGGTGGTGGTGGTGGTTTGGGGGTGGTGTGTGTGTGTTGTTTGTGTGTGTTGTGTTGTGTTGAGTTGTGTTGTATTGTGTTTTGTGTGTGTGTGTGTGTGTGTGTGGGGTGTGTGTGTGTGTGTGTGTGTGTGTGTGTGTGTGTGTGTGTGTGTGTGTGTGTGTGTGTGTGTGTGTGTTTGAGTCGACTGAACTTCCACACACTTCACTAGTCTGCTTCCAAGACGTGCTGTCTTTTCTCGTTTTCTTTTCAGAAATAATTGTTTATGACATAAAAATTTGAAGGACACGTAAAATCTTCCAACAAATCCTGTCTCAGGTCGAATAATATTCAACACATCAAACAAGCGATGAGCAATACCCAACAAAAAGTGTACTATGGCACACAAAACCCCCCACAGTGAACAAAAAAAAAACTGGCCCAAAACTTGTGTTCGTTGCTTATACTGAAGATCCTGGCTGTGTTGACAAAAGATATATTCTCACCACGACAAGAACTTAACTCCTCAAGGTAAACGAGGTTTTCAGTCCGATAATGAGGTGACCACCAACAACACTAACTGATTCCGTCTCTGTTTCTGAAGTAAGCCGGCACGAAGTGGGTTAAGAACGCGGGATAGAAAAGAGTCCAGCGTGGATTCCATGGCTCCATTAACGCTGTTGTTCCGTCTGGATGGAGTTAAAGAGATAGCGTTACCGTCACTGCTGTTTAGGCCCCGACATTAAAACAACCCGTTCAACAATTGGTAAAGTACACTGCCACTGTTAACAATCTCTGGATGAAGCAAAGCATCTTTGATTTTTTTCTCTCTTCAGTATGGCATTCAGTGACGATGCCGCTCAAAGCACTTTTACGTTCAACGTGTCACATAGTCTTGTTCTTGTGCTACCGCAGGCTGGTAGAAAAGTGAAACACACAGGTGCTGTTGTTTATTTGTTGATAGTTTTTTTTTTTTTTTTTTTCCTCTCCAATTCCAAAGCACAGCTTTCATTCAGTATTTTCCGCACAACGTGAACATGATGTGCTCGCAGCCTGAACAACACATTAAAACAAAAGTTGCTCAAGTGTGCACAATTTTCTAAAAGCAAAAAAAAAAAAGGAGAAGCTCTTCTTTCTCTTGTCTTTTAGTAATCTTGATCCCTCTTTCGATGGTGTGGGTTTTACATGCCACTTTGACTCTTTCAACAGGCTAGTTTCCACACCACAGTCACATTTTTCAATATTTTCCCCCTACTTCAACGCGACAGTCACACACATCACCGATTAACAAGAAAGAGGACAAAAAAGAAAATGCTTCACAGAAGAAGATGATTGATGACTCGAAAAAACCCAGAGTAAGTCCACACGCACAATTACAGGCTGCTCCATCTTACGACTGCAAGCTTAGGGGGAAAAAAGTTATCTATGTAGGCCCCAATACTCAAGTAGGCCCAAGTAGGCCCGATGTCCAATCCACAGTCGGCAAGGTGTCAATCACAGCGTACGTGATAGTCTGTTGTCATCATGTGGGCTACAAAGCAGCCACTCAGACAGACACACAGACAACCGCGCACCACTGAAGCGCAGCGACAAAGATGGATGGAGGGAGGAAGGGAGGGAGGGGACTGTGAAAGAAGGTAGGGGGGGGGGAAGAGAGACCTGAGGTGGGGGAGGAAGGTGGAGATAGGATCAGCGCATCTTGTGGTTGGGGAGACGGCACGTGCGCTAACGATGCTGAGAGCACTGTCCCCTTGCCGCTACCACACCTCCACCACCACCACTGCCGCTGCTGATGGTGATGATGTGATGATGGTGACCTGTGATCTGCACACACAGAAATAGACACAAGACAGGTGAAATCAACTGTTCCTGAACAGAAGGTGGTGGTTATATTTCCAAGGTGTAGGTGTGAATGTGGGACTTAAGTGTGTGTGTGCATGTGTGTGTGTGTGTGTGTGTGTGTGTGTGTGTGTGTGTGTGTGTGTGTGTGTGTGTGTTGTGGTGTGTGGGAGCGGGGTGGGTGTGTGTTAGTGTTAGTGTGTGTGAGCCGTGCACTAAGACTATACAATGTATATATCACACACACACACACAACACACATATTCAGAAATAACTAAAGACCTAGTAGTACCTTAAGTACTCCAGTCAAGGTAAGAAAAAAGAGACCTTTTGTCGCCAATCTCAACTTATTCCAGCCAACACACTACACACAACACCATCACACACACACAACACAACACACACTCCACAACACACACACACACAAACCAAAAATCCACACACACACTTTACTTCACCCCACCCACGCGCTATTTCCACGCTTGACATTAATCGTTCCTACGTGTCTCATAGTTTGCGAGCGCTGTGGATCGGTGCTTTAAAGTCATCAACAATATTTATATCGATCCCTCGTCAGTCTTTTGATCGGGATTTGATTGAAGGGGGGATTCGTCCCTAGGGAATACCAGACAGACAGGGGAGCCGCTATATAAGGGATGGCGGGGGGAGGAGGGAGCGAGGGGGGGCGGGGTGGACATCAACCTGTGCGCTAGTCACGACCCATAAACCTTTAGAGGAACCTTGTCGCGCTATCCGCTAGGTCTGTGTCGCTGTGGTCCAGGCTCTCTCTCTCTCTCTTCTCTCTCTCTCTCTCTCTCTCTCTCTCCTCTCTCTCTCTCTCTCTCTCTCTCTCTCTCTCTCACTAAGATGGCACACATCACATGTACAGCAGTTTCTTGACAACATTCATTCAGATGAGACTCAGACTAAACTAGCAGAAGCTTCACGACTGCTAGATGGAAACATTAATCATGCATTAGAAGCTTTCAATGCCTGCCTTTTGAAATGTGCACAATGTATGGAATGTCCTGTTCGGAATTTTCAACAAAAACGATGTAATGTTTGGTTTGATAATGAATGTAAATGTTCCGAGCACATGTTCGCCGTCTGTTACGAAAATATCGCAAAACATTTGACTGTGATCTTGGTCATGAATATCATGTAAAGCGTAGAGAATATAAATATTTAATCAGGAGAAAACAGAAAGAGTTGAAAGTAAAACAATGTGACATGTTGTTAAATTCTGTCAACCAACAAGAGTTTTGGAAGAATGTAAAACAGATAAAAGGAAAAAGTACAGTGTATAACAATATTTCTGTCAGTGCCTGGTTTGACCATTTTAGTAAAATTTTGAATGATGACTTACAATCCAATGTTACGTCTGATAGAAATTTTGAGGAATATAATAGTGATGTTGATACTACTGGTGCATATGATGAATCTTTGAACATTCCTATAATACAAGAAGAAATCATTAAAGCTGTTCGCTTTCTTGGAAATGATAAGGCAGCAGGACCAGACAGAATCATAAGCGAGATCTTTAAGTACTCTGATGGCGTTTTTGTACCTTTTTTGCTGAAATTTTTCAATGTTTTGTTTGATACAGGAACTTTTCCAGAACAATGGACAGAGTCTATTATCTTTCCTCTTCACAAGAAAGGTAGCATAGGTGATACAAATAACTACAGAGGTATTTCACTGGTTAACGTTTGTAGTAAAATATATGGTTCAGTAGTTAACAGTAGACTTCAAAATTGGGTGGAAGAAAACAACATAGTGGGTGAAGTTCAGGCTGGTTTTAGAAAAGGGTATTCGACCGTTGACCATATTTTCACCCTTTTTGCTCTTGTACAGAAACAGCTTGTGTCTAATAAGAAATTGTACATAGCGTTTATAGATTTCGAAAAAGCTTTCGATTCTGTATCCAGAGAAATTTTGTGGTCAATATTGAGAAAAAATGGTTTGAATGGAAAAATGTTTGAATGCATCAAAAGCATGTATACTTCTGTTAAAGCTAAAGTTAAGGCAAGGGCTGAGTTAACAGATTACATCCAGTGTAACAGAGGTGTGAAACAGGGTGACGTATGTAGTCCTGTTCTTTTTAGTCTATTTATTAATGAACTTGCTCATGATATTACAGTCAATGGTAAACATGGAGGTTTAGTAATGCCAGAATTAACAGAATTATTCATTATGCTATTTGCTGATGACATTGTACTCATATCTGAAACTCCTATAGGACTGCAACACCAGTTAAATACATTGTATACTTCATCACAACGCTTACAGTTAAAAGTTAACATGGATAAAAGCAATATCATAGTTTTTAGAAAAGGAGGTCACCTTGCAGCCAAGGAAAAATGGTTCTATGGAAACACTGATATGAAAATGGTAAATAACTATAAATATTTGGGTATTTTTTTCTCCACTAGATTATGTTTTTCTGCAGCTTTGAATGAACTTGTCACTCGAGCCAAAAAAGCATGTATTAATATCTTAGGTACACTGAATAAGATAGATTGTCATTTTTTGATGTTTTTATAAAACTTTTTGATGCACAGGTTGCATCTATTGTGTCCTACGGATCTGAAGTTTGGGGTATTAGAAATGAAAGTTTGTTAATAGAAAAAGTACATACTTTTGCTCTTAAGAGATACCTGAAAATAGATCAGCGCACACCAAATGATTTAATATATGGTGAAACTGGAAGATATTATTTAACAATCAGGTGCCATATTCGTTGTATTAAATATTGGCTAAAACTTACGAGAATGGATTCAAACCGATTGCCATATAAAACTTATATCATGTTGTATCATTTAGATTTGAAAGGGAAGAAAACTTGGGCCACGAAAATCCGTGAATTCCTGTT
>CM060329.1:27657791-27662791 GCA_030674155.1 Stramonita haemastoma
ACAGGACAAGCCCCAGGCTGCAAACTCTGTCAAGTTATTGATGTCCGATAAGCACTAACCGCCTGCCCGACATTAAAATGGGTCGTTATGGCCGGGTGGTTAAGACCGCTTTGACTAGCTGCTATTCCTTGAGCTCATCAAGTCTCGCGGGTTCGATCCAATCCTGGCAGCATCTGGTGAGAGGGTGGGGGGATCTTTACGATCTCCCAGGTCAACTTCAAGTGCAGACCTGCCAGTGCCCTTATTCCCTTCGTGTGTGTGCATGTACAATACATACATACATGCAGAAGATCCAATATGGACGTTAAAGATCCAGTCATTCCTGTCAGCGATTGGGTGGGTTACAGAATTTACAAACATACCCAGCATGCAACCTGTACAATGAAATGAGCTGCGCTGACGTCGGAATGTGTCGGCTGAGAGAGAGAGAGAGGAGAGAGAGAGAGAGAGGAGAGAGAGAGAGAGAGAGAGAGAGAGAGAGAGAGAGAGAGAGAGGCATAGTGCAGGACCGCCCGCCGCCCCGAGGTGTTAAGCTGAGGAACGCACAACAACAACAACAAAACAGGAACAAAAATATTGAAACACCATTAAAACCACTGTCTGCATCTAATAGTTCATCGACAATTAAAAAAAAAAACCAAACAAACAAGGTCATCAAAGACAAAGACACCACAGCAACATAATAGAAGCCGTTTTACCTCCCATGTTCTGTGTTTCTGACATACTGCCTGCCCTTTCCGGATTTTTTTTCCATTCTAATTTTTAAATTGTCGTAATCATACTTTTTAACTCTTTCCGCCCTGGCTAATGGGCGAGTGTGGGTTTTGTGTGTGATGTGTGATGTGTGTGTGTGATGTGTGTGTGTGTGCGAGCGTGCGTGGATGTATGTATGTGTGTGCGTGCGTGCACGCGCACGAGTGTGTGTGTGTGTGTGTGTGTGTGTGTGTGTGTGTGTGTGTGTGTGTGTGTGTGTGTGTGTGTGTGTGTGTGTGTGTGTGTGTGTGTGTGTGTGTGTGTGTGTGCAGAAATGAGCGTTACCCTCGGGGCAAACTAGCTGCCCGCGCAAGTCTGTTTCTGGAGCTTTTTGTTTTATGTTCTTTCTGATTTGTACAGAGGTGTTATTCCATGATGATGCTGGGTTTACAGTCTGCCTTCCTTCCCGCTCTCTGCTCATAAAATAATGTGACAAGCGTCAGCCGCGCCCCTGGCATCTTCCAGATATATGTAGAATGTACTTTTATGTATGTATGTATGTGTGTGTGTGTGTGTGTGTGTGTGTGTGTGTGTGTGTGTGTGTGTGAGAGAGAGAGAGAGGGAGAGAGAGAGTGTGTGTATGTGTGTAAGTGTGTGTGTGTGTGAGAGAGAGAGAGACAGAGACAGAGAGAGACAGACAGACACAGAGGCAGAGAGAGGCAGACACACTGAGAGAGAGAGAAAGTGAGTGAAAGACAGAGAGAGACTGGGAGAGAGAGAGACACAGACAGAGGGGAGAGACAGAGAGACACAAAGAGAGAGACAGAGACAGAGAAGGATGCAACGGTAGAGATCGATACCCATCCATTTCTCCAAGCATATAGGTGTGAAATTGAGTTGGCCAAATAGTTTTCACAGGGTTCGAGTTTTGAAGGCAACATGTGCCTCCAGTTGAGCATGTATAATCCTATATGCTCTTTCCACCTCGCCCGAAAGGCTGGATGTTACCAAGCTGGCCACAACAAGTTCCACTAAAAAGTTCAACTTAGTTTAAAACCGAAATACAGTTTGACTCTAGGATAGAATCTCTGCATACACCACAACACTTATTTTCTAATCAGAGATAGAAGGCAGATGCGGGTAGCATCATTATTTCAACGCATATGCGCGCGTCTACACGCATACACACACACACACACACACACACACACACACACACACACACACACAAACATACCACACACACACACACACTATGGAGCAAAAATGAATGACACCAAATCGAGGGCTGACTGCTAGAAGTCAGTAACTCGATTTTTTTCAATTTTGAGATTTTATGCTCTTTCGATAGATTTCGACTCCCTCTCTCCGATGGCGATGTCAGATTTTCGTTTTTAGTAAATTTGATTGAGTTATTAATTAAAACCTAAATCAATTATCTTATATCCCTGGTTCTTTTGACAGCAAAAATTACTTAAGTAAAGTTCCAGACTTATAGCTCGCTTTGTTTTACCGGGCAACAGACAAGTGTGGGTGCTAAATGTACGTATCTTGCCATCATGACTTATAGCAGTGACAGAAAAGCACGCATTTGCCTGGCAGAGTACTGCTAGAACTCAGATTCTGAAGTTACGGAGTTATAGCAAACAAGTTTTCTTGATGACTCATCTCTTCCCACAGGTCAAAACATAGCAAGTGCAAGATACCGACTTGTAGCAGGTAGCGTCGGCGGTCTGCTAGTGTAAACTTGGTGTTGAGAGATGTGCATCTGGCACCTGTCCGGTTGGTACTATCAGCATTTCCAGCGTGGGAACGGCTCCTTAATTTGGTTCCCACTACTAGGGACGATTTTCTGGACACAGCAGTTTTCTTCCCATTTTGCCAGTTTCATTTGAAGAAGCAACACATTTTCTCAGTTGAATTATCCATCCTTTGTTCTTCCCATTTTGTGATTTTCAATTGAAGAAGCAACACACTTTCCCAGTTGGATTTTCCAGCCATTTTTCATCGCATTTATCTCAAAAGGTAATGATGTTTTATTTTTCTGTCAAATTCTCTCTCTCTCTCTCTCTCTTCTCTCTCTCTCTCTCTCTCTTCTCTTCTCTCTCTCTCTCTCGCTCTCTCTCTCTCTCTCTCTCTCTCTCTCTCTCTCTCTCTCTCTCTCTCTCTCTCTCTCTCTCTCTCTCTCTCTCTCTCTCTGAGGGGACGGATACTCTAGTGGTCAGAACATTTCGCTGGCAATTTAACGACCCGGGTTTGAATCCGGTCGAGGAGATTTTTCTCCTGGGGTTAACATCAGTGCTGACTCCACTCTCCCCAAAAGTCATTCGGATGAGACCTTAAACCAAGGCCCCGTGTGCGGACGTGCGCAGAACATATTGCGCACATGTTAAATCCTGTTCCGCTTTTCGTAAGAGTAGGCCATCGTATGCCGGTGGGAACAGAATACATTTACAAAACTGCATGCACACGGGCACTTGATGTAAAAAGCACATAAGTGCTTATTCCATTACCCTCGATATTAAAAAGAATAAGTCAAGTCAAGTCTCTCTCTCTCTCTCTCTCTCTCTCTCTCTCTCTCTCTCTCTCCTCTCTCTCTCTCTCTCTCTCTCTCTCTCTCTCTCTCTCTCAATAATCTTATCTCTGTGCATGTATGTGTTCGTTTGTAATACAAGCGACGTTATAAAAGTTACGCGCGCGCGCGTGCGCGCGCGCGTGCGTGTGTGCATGCGTTTGTGCGCGCGCGCGCGCGCGCGCGGTGTGTGTGTGTGTGTGTATGTGTGTGTGTGTGTGTGTGTGTGTGTGTGTGTGTGTGTGTGATACAAGCGATGTTATATAAGTTACGCATGTGTGTGTGTGTGTTTGTGTGTGTGTGGTGTGTAGAGAGAGAGGAGAGAGAGAGAGGAGAGAGAGAGAGAGAGAGAGGAGAGAGAGAGAGAGAGAGAGAGAGAGAGAGAGAGAGAGAGAGAGAGGATTATTTAAGTAATAGAGAGAGGTAGTTTTATTATTCAAGTAATATGTTCATTGCTGATGCAACTGTTTTGTTGTTTACAGCCGCGGTGTCAATGGCGGAAGGAGCTGACTATCAGCCAGAGGAGGCAGTGCTCCCCAGTGAGGACGAGGAGGAGGAGGACGAGCCGTTGTCTGCTCTCAGACGCAAATACAGGACTGAATGTTCAGGTGATGATGAGCCGCTTATTAATAAAGTGAAACAATCAGTTGACAATGCACTGGATGCAGCAAAACGTGCGAGCTTGGAAGAGGCTAAAAAGCGTCAAAAAGAGACATTGGCCCACCAAACCTCACTTGACAACCTCCTTGGATCAAATGGATACGTTCGCGTTCTGATCAAAGCTGATGGCAATTGCTTTTTTGAAGCCGCAGTGACACACATCAAAGGCGCAACAGCGAGTGAACTACGGGCCAAGCTGTGTGATCTTCTCATGACAGAGAGGCAGCTGTTCATGCCATTTCTGGGGGCTGAGGCGCGTGGCATGGACAACACTGCCTACATCAATGCCATCGAGGATCTCCGGACTGAAGGCAGATGGTCCACAAGCATTGCCGATCTCTTGCCACTGGTCCTGGCAGAATGGACCAAAAGGCATGTGGAGATCTTCACAAGCCGGGGGTCTACACTCAATGTGGAGCCGATAAACAAGGACGCAGGAGAATTGACAAAACCCAATATCAGTCTCGCCCTGTTTCAATGCGACCCTCAACACTATGATGCCTGCATGTTCATTCTGCAGCCCACAGAGCAGTCCAGCTATGACTCAAGTGGTGTGACAGAGAATGACACCTTCCCTGACACTTCAGCAAGCCATGCATCTCCAGGGTCTCCTCAGCAGCATTCCACCCCAAGAAAGCAGGGCCTCTACAACACCCCACCAAAAAACGAAACTGTCAAGGAAACGTTTTGCCAACCCACAAACGTGGAAAAAGAACGTTAGAAAGGCTCTGAAGCTGCAAGGTAAAGAACATGTAGCTCAGTCAGGAAAAAGCATTCAGCGAAAGGAAATACGCTCTGTTGACTGCACCAAATGCAGGTTTGATTGTAAAAAAATTGAAAATGATGACCGCCAGGCAATTTTCGACATTTTCTATGCCTTGCCATCCTATGACAGACAAAAGCAGTTTGTATGCTCAAATATTACTGAACAAGAGAGCAAGACCATACTTGGCAAGGACAAGTGCCCATTACCCAAGAAACGCAGCGTAGCCAGAGCCTTTCACTTCACCATCAATGGCAGCAGGATCAGGGTGTGCAAGAAGCTTTTTCTTGCAACCCTGGATGTTGGAGAGGG
>CM060329.1:27667791-27672791 GCA_030674155.1 Stramonita haemastoma
GTCTTACAGAAGACACCGGGGAACCAGGTGCCAAAGGGGCATCAGGTAACGGTCCCAGCTTGACTCTCACCTGTCAGCCTTCACGGCAATTACCATCAAAGGCCCCACAAAAGTCCACCGCTGAGAGCGGGGAGGAGGCCAGGAGAATGGGTAACAGGAGAGTGATCTTCTCCACTGTCCTGGCACAGAAAGCACACGGCCCCTGATGAATCCTGGTCCTTAATCCGATTTGGCCCTCCTCCATCTGGACAGAGCCCAGGAGAGGCGATTCGTCTTTGTCTTGGGATAAGATTTGGAAAGCAATCACAGCTAGATTTACCCTTCTTCTTCCCTCCCTACCTTCTCCACAGACCAGGTGAGTACTTTGATACGATTAATGGATTGATTGATTGATCTGAAACTCTCTCTCTCTCTCTCTCTCTCTCTCCTCTCTCTCTCTCTCTCTCTCTCTCTTCTCTCTATATATATATATATATATATATATATACATACCTTTCTTCCCACTTTTCTCACTTCTAAGCACTAGCAAAAAGATAGTCAACTGGAAAAAAGATGGGAAGAACAATAACAGCAAGGGAGGAGGAACAGAAAAGATCAGTGGCTAGGAGACTGAGGACTGTGATGACTTCTAGTGAGCGGGTTATCCTAGTCCAGAGGACTGTCCTGGGAAAGAGTCTTCATGTCACTTAAGAAGTCTTTGCGGACCATCTTGACACCAAGCATTGTCCAGAGGAAGAGTGCAGCAGACAATGAATAAATAAATCAACGCCAGTTTCTTCGTTCAGAGCTACACCACGCTCCCTTCCTGCTGTCTGGTCCTGTCTGTTGACTTCCCCCACTCTCTCCCTCTGTCCTTTGTCCACATCCTGGCCTAGTTCTCTGCTGCTATCAGCAGCTTCTCTTTACCTTGCCTGTCCTCTTCACATCGGGATGATAACCAGATGCACTCCCTCTCTCAGACAGCATCTCTGGCAGATTTCCGTGATCAATATATTATTCAGAGGGAAGTGCTGATAAGAACTTGGCACGCCTCAAGATTCCCCAAGCAGTTATTAACTCGTTTTTATGCCAGATGGACAGAACTCTTTGATTGGTCTGACATGTCTAAACAATGCCGTTCACTGCATCTCGATAATCCAATCATCTCCACCTTATCCTTATCATCCATCCAATCGAATACAAAGGAAATATATGTACGAGGTGTGGCACGGAACGGAAAGCGTTCTTGTCACCAATCACTTCTGTCCCTTTTCGTCACGTGACGTTGACTGACAGGTCATTGTCCAAACACTCCTCCAATCAGCACACAGGGATTTCCACTTTTGTAATGCAGGCATTTCCTGTTGACTAGTTGGATGCCGGACAAACCAGTTCTGGTGACAAGGGCTTCCTGGAATGGTTTGTGACAGGACTGGGGAGCAGGGCGAGGGAGGGCAGGACAAACAATATCACAATGGAAGCTGCAAGGCATCTGTGTTGTGACAATGCAGTATGAATTTACAGATGAATGATATAGCCTCTGTGTGTGTGTGTGTGTGTGTGTGTGTGTGTGTGTGTGTGTGTGTGTGTGTGTGTTTGGGGGTGCAAGCGTGCACTCAAATATATGCTTCAGGCCAATTTGTAATGTCCTTTTGTCTGTAAGTATACAATATTTCTGTTTAAAATTTTGAAGGGATTTTAGGACAGCTAAAGAGAACTTCCCATTACCAATTTTACAGCAATAAAATCGCGTATCATAATACGAGGTTCAATTTAGTGTACTGCACAAATTGCTTTGATACATACAGTCATAACAATGGATCTATTTCCTTTTAAATATTGTGTAAAGTGCGGATCGCTCTCCTGGGTGACAATGAAGTTCTCTTCCATTTAAACGATTTTTAACAGAGAAAATCACTTACTAAAACCAGCGAATTCTTACAAAATGAGCATTAGGATATATGAACAGACTATTCCATTAGTGCAGTGAACTATCGAAGACAAAGGTACTGTCAAATCTAAGTGCGTATCAATGCGAAAGAACTGGTCAACCAGAGTTCATAACAATGAGGTTGGCAAATACACTGTTCCAACATTAAGAGTAATGCTAAAAGAATAATGACGGAGGAAGGTGGGGTGGGGATTGAGAATTCCAATACAGTGTTGTTAGCTATGCTGAGTGCAATGTTAGTGATGCTTAGTGCGTTGTTAGTGATGCTGAGTGCAATATTAGCGATGCAGAGTGCGATGTTAGCGATGCTGAGTGCGATGTTAGCGATGCTGAGTGCGATGTTAGCGATGCTGAGTGCGATGTTAGCGATGCTGAGTGCGATGTTAGCGATGCTGAGTGCAATGTTAGCGATGCTGAGTGCAATGTTAGCGATGCAGTGTGCGATGTTAGCGATGCTGAGTGCGATGTTAGCGATGCTGAGATGCGATGTTAGCGACGATGCAGAGTGCGATGTTAGCGATGCTGAGTGCGATGTTAGCGATGGAGCGTTGCGTTATTAGCGACGCTGAGTGCGTTGTTAGCGACGGAGCGTTGCGTTGTTAGCGATGCTGAGTGCGATGTTAGCGATGCTGAGTGCGATGTTACCGATGCTGAGTGCATTGTTAGCGACGCTGAGTGCGTTGTTAGCGACGGAGCGTTGCGTGTGTTAGCGATGCTAAGTGCAATGTTAGCCGAGTCTGTTGTTAGCGATGCAGCGAGTTCCTCAGAAGAGGGCTGGATACAACAGTGCTAGGATCCACAGCCAATGCAGCCAGCCTCCGCCTGACCGCCCACCTGTCTCACTGCTCCAATCTGCGCCCTGCTTTGAAGACTGCATGCGCCATTAACACTGCCTCCCCAAGGAGACCTTCTTTCTCTCTCTCTCTCCTCTTTTTAAAAAAAAAAAAAGTTCATTTCCCGGCTTCTGCCGCTCCATTAAGTCTCCGTGTATCTAGTCTCTTAGCGTTCACGCCTGATCCAATCTCTCTCTCTCTCTCTCTCTCTCTCCTCTCTCTCTCTCTCTCTCTCTCTCTCTCTCTCTCTCTCTCTCCTCTCTCTCTCTCTCTCTCTCTCTCTCGTTCTCGTAATCCAGCTTGTAAGGGTTGCGTTTCGGTTCACTTCCACACAGTGGATCAGCGGTTTAGCGCTTGCTCAACTGTCCTGGACATGATGAGGTCCTGGGATCGATTCTCGTTCAAATGCTGCATCATTCTTCCATCCGTTAAATCGTGTGGTGGTCCAGGTGTTTGTCTGTCGTTATGACACATGTGGCATGCTAAACAGCTGCAACATTGCCACTAGCGGTACCAAATAATTATAAAAGAGTGTTACTCTTCATCTTGGATATCCACTTCACTGCAATCAAAAGAGAACTCCCTCTCTCTTTGTGTTTTGCTTGCTACCATGCTTGATTTTTTAAGAAAAATATATTGTTACAACACTTAGAAAAAGCACAAGTTCTTTTTCAGTGAACTGCACAACCTCTTTGTTTTCCCCTTTTGAAGTAAAAGATCAAGCAAGTGTGGCATCAGTCCCTTCAGACTGTAATGACTAATCTGTTCCTTGCTGCTTTGTACAGAACTGCACTGTATGGCATGGTCTTTCGAAAATGGATACCATGTACAACAGCTATTACTATTTTGTTTTCTTTTTAGGGGGAGGGGAAATTCTTGTTACTGGATGGTAATGTCTATCGTCTTCACTGGCGCCACTTTCATTATCATCAGCACCATCTCCATCATGATACTGATCATCACCATCACCCCCCACACCCCACACCCACCCCGCCCTTTTATTTGCTTGCTCCTATAATCTCTGTATGCACTGCAAATGACAAAATATTGTTACACAGTGCAGATAAAAACGTGACCACAAAGGCCAACTCCATCTCAATTAGGCAGACGGACAAGCCGGCCAATCCGTCATCCCTGACTGAGGCCTCCCAACCCCGCCCTTTCATCAACTTGCCAGGCCGCCAATTACCCCTGAATACCGCTCCCCACTCCATCATCCTAATCCCTCCAATCATCGCCCATCCAGTCATCGGAGAGAGAGAGAGAGAGAGAGAGAGAGAGAGAGAGAGAGAGAGAGAGAGAGAGAGAGAGAGAGAGAAGAGAGAGAGAGAGAGAGAAAGCCTGATAGTTTCTAAATGCATATCCTCCTCTTTTTTCCCTCTATAGATCGTTTTGCTCAAACATTCCTCCCACCCCCCTCCTGTGATAGAAACCACGCATGTTAGACAGACTCTACAGAGGGCTGTGGTGATGAGAGTTGGTGCGGATGATGGATTGTTCAGTGTCCGGTTAGTGTAGGGACATTCTGGTCTGGCCAGAGGGAAACGTGAGGACTAGTGCTTGCAGTACATGCATGCACGCGCATGCACCGACCCAGACCAACGACATGTGGGCATACTGTGCATGCAGTGTACGATGCACCATGGATACATACTGTCTGAATACACTGGCTGGAAATCAATGACCTACTTGTACTGTTTCAACTGGTCTTCCCCCCCCCCCCAACACACACACACACACACACACACAAACGATCGCTGTTATTGATATATGAAATCTTAAATCTTCTTATGGTTCTAATGATCACCAGCCTGAACAGAAGAAACGAGTACTTTGATTGGCCCAGGCATTTAGTAAAAAAGAAAAGAAAAAAAAAAGAAAAAAAAAGAAGAAAGAAAGCACTCCCCATTTACACACAAAACACGCTGTTTTAACTCGGGGCTAGATCTCAGTTCTCCCAGCTGTCAGTGGGTACCTGCCCTCTTTAGGGTCAGGGAAGGTAAAGCAGCGAGGGAGAGGAGATGGGCGCCACCCTCAATATGCTGGCCCCTAGAGAAACTGAGGTCTCTGATGCCTCGCTCTCCTATGACCACATAGGTTATGGGACACCTTACCTTTTAGATCTCAGTTAAGATTTCAACAGAAACGTAATCATCTTTTACAAAGCACTTGCAATAAGACATGTGTACATATATTTTTTTTTCTTTTTTAAAATTGCAAATGCTGTTACCAGTCAG
>CM060329.1:27682791-27685291 GCA_030674155.1 Stramonita haemastoma
ATATATATATATATATATATAAGGAGAGAGAGAGAGAGAGAGAGAGAGAGAGAGAGAGAGAGAGAAGAGACAGAGAGAGAGAGAGAGAGAGAGAGAGAAGAGAGAGCTGTCCAGTACTATATTTCCTGTAGGTGGGAGGGAATAGGCTTCACGCTGAAAACCAGCCTCCCTCCTCAGGCATCGTCAGATTGACAGGGAGAGAGGTTACTTTGGTGTCGCTCGGCTCCTGTTTGACTTTCATCTCATACTATCAACACTAAGCTGGATACTCTTAGTGTGTGACAGAGAGAGAAAGTATATATATATATATATATATATATAAGAGAGAGAAGAGAGAGAGAGAGAGAGAGAGAGAGAAGAGAGAGAGAGAGAGAGAGAGAGAGAGAGAGAGAGAGAGAGAGAGAGAGAGAGAGAGAGAGAGAGCGGAGAGAGAGAGAGAAGGAAAACAAACCAGAAGCAAACACCTGGTAATCTTTTTCCCCAAATTTTCGAGGCAGCAACCTCTTCATTCATTCATTCTCTCTCTCTCTCTCTCTCTCTCTCTCTCTCTCTCTCTCTCTCTCTCTCTCTCTCTCTCTCTATATATATATATATATATATATATATATATATATATATGTATATATTCTCGAGGTTTTAGCCTGTCTATATTTACACATTTTCCTATATCTGTCTGTCTTTCCCTTTTTTGTGTGCAAAAAAACAACAAAGGAAAAGATTACTGTGATCAGCAGTAGCTAAAGAGAGAAAGACACTACAGGTAGAACACACCTCTCCTGTTTCCGTGTGTTCTTTTACGTGCGATAACCATGTGTTGCAGACAGGACTTGTGTTTTGTGTCTGTTCCAAGAGACTAGCACCCACACCCCTCCACTTACGGTCTAGAAGATGCAGTGGAAAATTTGGGTTCAAGCGGGAATGGAACCAGCGAATATTCTCGCTCTCTAGACAAGAGTGTATAACCAACAGACAAGAGATTTAGTCATCAGCATTTTTCTGGTTCTTCTCTACACAATGATATTCTAAGCTTCTTTGCACGGGTCTTTCATAGCAGTTCTTTATGCAATAATAGATATTCCTTACTTCTTTCCACTTGGCTCTTTCAGGCCAATTCTTCCTTATACAATAATTATTCCATACTTCTCTTCACTTGGCTTTTTCAGGCCAATTCTTCCTTATACAATAATTATTCCATACTTATTTTCACTTGGCTCTTTCAGGCCGATTCTTCCTTATACAATAATTATTCCATACTTCTTTTCACTTGGCTCTTTCAGGCCAATTCTTCCTTATACAATAATATTCCATACTTATTTTCAGGCCAATTATTTTCACTTGGCTCTTTCAGGCCGATTCTTCCTTATACAATAATTATTCCATACTTCTTTTCACTTGGCTCTTTCAGGCCAATTCTTCCTTATACAATAATTATTCCATACTTATTTTCAGGCCAATTATTTTCACTTGGCTCTTTCAGGCCGATTCTTCCTTATACAATAATTATTCCATACTTATTTTCACTTGGCTCTTTCAGGCCAATTCTTCCTTATACAATAATTATTCCATACTTCTTTTCACTTGGCTCTTTCATGTCAATTCTTCCATATACAATAATTATTCCATACTTCTTTTCACTTGGCTCTTTCAGGCCGATTCTTCCTTATACAATAATTATTCCATACTTCTTTTCACTTGGCTCTTTCAGGCCGATTCTTCCTTATACAATAACATTCCCTTCTTCTTTTCACTTGGCTCTTTCAGGCTGATCGATTCTTCCTAACGCAATAATACTCCATACTTCCTTTCACTTGGCGTTTTCACGCCCGTTCTTCCTTAGTTACACAATAATAATAATAATAATCCCTACGTTTTCACTCTGTTATTTCTCGCCAGTTTTTCCTTAGTTACACAAGAATATACTCCACACTTCTTTGCTTGGCTCTTTCACGCTAGTTCTCCATAACACAATAAATGAATAATACTCCCCACTACTCGCTTTCGCTCGGCTCTTTCGCACCTCCTGATTAGACTTAGAGTGCGACAGTGACTGGAGGATAAATGAAAAAGGCAACCCAATTTGTCCCAATTGCCTATCAGCCCCCCCCCCCCCCCCCCCCTATCAGCCCCCCCCCGTCCCATCCCGCATTTCCCATGTGACCTACGTTACGAAAATGTTGGCTTGGGGGGAAAAAGGAATGAGTAAGTTAGGTCTCACTAGCTTCCTCCTTTTTGCCCTTAATCAATCAAAAAAGGAGATGAGACTCTAGTGGTTTGGGGTAGGGTTTTTAAATATTTTTTATAGAAACTTGAGGATAAGAAAAATGAAGAGATAGGCGGGGATTAGGGGAGAAAGAGAGAGATAGAAATAGATAGACAAAAAGACAAAGAGATCAACAGATAGGTAGATAAGTATTGTAGATAGATAGATAGATATGTAGAGAAGAGAGAGAGAGAGAGAGAGGGGAGAGAGAGAGAGAGAGAGAGAGAGAGAGAGAGAGAG
>CM060329.1:27690291-27700291 GCA_030674155.1 Stramonita haemastoma
GATCTATTTCATTGATCAAATATTCTATTTCGTGATGTGGATTTGATTAATGTTTTATAGTTTTTTGCACCTGTTTTAAAATTTGATTTCGTTGATACAGATTTGTTGTTTTATTGTCCATCTGATAAGCGTGGATAAACAGATTTCACTGCCAACTAATGATCTGATTATCGTTGGTATAATTGGACTTTATTACCTGTCACAATTCTCTTTCAAGGGATGTGGACTTTGACTCATTCTTATACTGATGTTGACGTTGACTTCTATTGTTCTAATGTGTGGACTTTTGACTGTGATATTCTAATTTCGTGAATGTGGACTTTTGACTGTAATGTCTTAATATATGTTTTTATGACTACCTGTTTGAAAATGTTGCATGTCTTGCACAAATAACACTACGATTTAGTTTGTTTTGTATTTTCCATGTGATAAAGACGCATGATAACGACCAGGTATCTCACTGCACAAGCAAATAAGTGATCGCCTCATTTCATCGTTATTACGGGTATCACAGTGGCTCTGACTCTCTTTCAAATTACCAGTCAGCAACTGACTTCCTTATCACAGGTATGACAGTGGGCCTGACTCACTTTCTGTGACACTGATATACACAGTACCTGACATCCATACTTTAAGGTTGTCTCTGTAGTCATTTATAGACAAAACATTTTCCAGGAATGTCCGGATTCTGACTTTTTTTTTCAACACTCTTTTACGAGCAACAATTGATCTCCATACACAAAAGATAAAATGCTTTTAGAAAACAGTCACAAATTGATTTGATTAAACTATAACTTAATCTATGCAGTTTTCCAATGCGTTACTTTGAAATCACCTTTCTGAGTAAAGTCGATACTGCATTTGCTGTTCGCCGTCTGTCTCCTGTGGGTTTTCTATAAACGCGTACTGGCTGGAATGGTCAGGCCCTTCAATTGTCAGCCAACTGGGAAGACACTTGAAACCGTACAAAAATGCAAACATGGGCCCATCACTGTGACCTGAATGTATGGGCGTTGTAAAATCAACATACCCTTTGAGGAAAAGAAAGTCTGCAAAGAAAGTTGAAACAAATAAAAGGGCGATGGCTGGACATTTCATTGTGGGCTTCTTTCGTGTTAATGGTTGGTTTTGTATAAAGCCACTGTTTCATTCACCTTTCCTTTGGTAACTTTCAACCAGACAGGAAAGGTATGCCCACAATTTCCACCAACTTCCCAAACCTGCTAATCCCACAAGGTCAACAAAAGACATCACACACAGTTGACGGTTTTATAACTGATAGCAACTCATAGTCAAACCCGGTACACTTTTCCCACATGCACGGCACCTGAAGTAACATCTTCAACGTTTCGCCTACAGATACAGCCAACTTTCCAGTCAGCCATTCGGACTTGAAGAAACCATGCCTGCTTGTCTGACTGTCCTTTATTTCAACGTATCGCCGCCACTCTGTTTCTCCTCTCTCCTGATCCATCAACGATCCCATTCTCTCACACGACATCGCAGAGTGAACAAAAGAACTCGGTGTCCCTACAAACCCAATATCAAATCATTTGTCTTCAGAATATTTTCCCGTCAAATCTCCGGTTATCCTTCAAATCTTGCCTCGTCTCGTTCCGAAACTTTGACACACTGACGCCTTTCGGAATCTGATCAAAGACACGCCTTTACCACCGAATGTATAATAGACATCATGGAACGGACTGCACTGGGACAGTTCCTTAAATCGGAAATCTCTGCTGGGACGTAAATATAATCACAGCGACTTCTTTGGGATCTTTTTGTTATGTAGTACAGTTAACGTGTGTGTGTTTTTTGTTTTAGTTTTGTTGTTTTGTTGTTTTTGTGTGTTTTGCTTCTTCAATCTACATTCTTTGGTGTAGTTGTTGTTGTTGTTGTTGTTGTTGTTGTGTGCTGCTTCTTCAATCTACTTTTTGGGGGTATTCTGCTCCAGACGCATTATTTTCCAAATTCTACAACTGCTTCTAATAGACCTATCGCTATTGCTTCGGCTTCTACTATCATTATTACTACCACGAGCAGTATAACTACAACTATCACAGTTAATAATAGTGATACTGCTACTATCACTGTTACTACTAAAAGCACTTTCACGATCCCCATTACTACTATCACCAATAATACTAATAGTGACAATGGTACGAGAGAGAGAGGGAGGGGAGGAGGGGAGAGAGAGAGAGAGAGAGAGAGAGGAGAGAGAGAGAGAGAGGGGAGAGAGAGAGAGAGAGAGAGAGGAGAGAGAGAGAGAGAGAGAGGAGGGAGAGAGAGAGAGAGAGAGAGAGAGAGAGAGAGAGAGAGAGAGAGAGAGAAGAGAGATGTAAGAAGAGAAGCAGCAAAAGCCGAATTTAAAGGCAGAGGACTACAGTTGCCATTCAAATCAATATAATCGTCTGGTACCAGTGGTTCTAGGGATTCCACAGCCAATGGGAGTGTGTTTGCTGAAGTCACGGAATAACGGCCTGCAATCGCTGAAGCAATTAACTTTCTGACTCCATCAATTGGCCAAAGCTGGTCCAGTATTCAAGTCATTGCCAGTTGAATTAAAAGAGTTGGGGGGGGGGGGGGGGGGTTCTTACGGCCTGGACAAAACACACGGGTGCGCCTTTCCCCTACTGTGTGCCTTTCCCCTACAATCAATCTTCCCTTGAGTGCCAACCACGTCCAGATGAGCAACAAGACAGCTGTAATCAGTCTACAATTGTAGGATGTATAGAACATCGTTCAGCCAATCTCCTGTAATACACTGTATGGCTATTGTTATGCTAGCTGGCCCTGACACAGTCAGTCATAACAGAGTTCGATGCCTTCCGAATGCAGTCTAAACAACAGTGGCTTGGCTGTTGATAGATCACAAAGGCACTGTCTATGATAATTTACTTTCAAAATGTTCAATCTGCATAGTCTAAACCTTACATTGTTGTCATTCAACAGAAAAGATCCATCAGATACACGATGTTTCGAGAAAAAAAAATCATGGTTTAACAGGAAAATAGAAATCCAATGTTTGTGAACATCACCTTCAGCACATTTACAATGTCTACAGTCAAGCTGTTTACTTTTCCCTGGCACAAAATAAATATAACATGGACAGCGACATGCACAAATATACACACCAGGACAATGTCATAGTTATGCCTATGAATATGCGCAAAGACATGAGTTGATAAAAGGGCAGAACGATCGCTAACAGGCAGTACGGGACTAGATGATGATAATAATAATAATGATGATGATGATGATGATGATGATGTGATGATGATGATGATGATGATGATGACGATGATGGTGGGGTGGTGATGATGATGATGATGATGATGATGATGATGATGATGATGATGATGAATAATAATAATAATAATAATATAATAATAATAATAATAATATATGGACTTTATATAGCGCTCTTTCTGCCTTTTCTTTGCGACACATAATGGGTAATGCTGTTGTATACAGAAGCAAAGGTTTTTGACATAATCTGTCACCAACAGTCCCTTAATCACCGAACATTTTCCTGCGTTTCTCATTACTTGTTTGACTTCAGTGTTTTCTGTTTAAATTAACTAAGTTTTGGGGTGGTTTTTTTTTTGTTTTTGTGTTTAAAGTGGTACAGTTTTCCGTGCCCTTTTACTGACATAAAGTTTTTGAATTAAGTTGCAACCGCATTCCATTAACACTTTGTTAGGTGCACAGGTAAGACTTCTTAAAATGTTAGCAAATTCTGGTCAGGTTGTGTGTGTGTGTTTGTGTGTGTGTGTTTGTGTGTGTGTGTGTGGTGTGTGTGTGTGTGTGTGTGTGTGTGTGTGTGTGTGTGTGTGTGTGTGTTGCGTGTGATGCGTGCTGCATGTATGTATGTGTGTGTGTGTGTTTTAAGTGAGGAAGCACATTTCTTTCGATGTGCAATGTCTAAAAGCACATTTTCTGATGTCAGTTTGCATTCAATTGCTACTGTGTCTGTTCTTTGTCCTGCCTGCAGTCTGCTTTCTGTGTCAGCAGCTGCTGACCAAGCTCTTTCTTGGAGTTCCAACAACTTCCAGCAATTACACTTTTCTAATTGCAAAGCAAAGGACACAGGAGAGAGAGAAGAGAGAGAGAGAGAGAGAGAGAGAGAGAGAGAGAGAGAAGAGAGAGAGAGAGAGAGAGAGAGAGAGAGAGAGAGAGAGAGAGTTACAACATTACTTTAAAATCGCCTCAAATAAACACAGAGAGGGGGAGTGGCAGGCCAGCAAAGTATTCACTAATGCAGCAGCGCATTATGAGAGAAGAAAACCAACAACAGCACAAATGAATCTATCAAACGGTACCAAAGTTGCTCCTAAACTCTCTCATCCCGCCCCCTCACTCAAAACAACAAAAATGCAGAGAAGTTCAAAATCAGAAATACCGGAGGGATTAAAACTGGTAAAATGTGGTACATCCATGATATAGGAAGTGAAAAAGAAAGAAAAAAAAGACTGAGATTTAGAGTAACAGGAGACAGAAAGGAAAACCCGTCAAAAAATAAAAAAGGAAAGAAAACTAGTAGTAGAGAAACCTTGCCACTCATCCTCCCTGCGGTCTGTGGCCAGCTTTTGCTGAGCTAAATCTGAAGACAATCCCATTAACCAACAAGGCTCGCCACACTTACAAAAAAAAAGACATTCACACAGGGAATATCATCTCATCGCCTTGTAGAATTCTTACCATGGCAGCAAGTTAGGGGGATAAAAAAAGAAATGCCCTCAAGTCATAACAGGCCGATTTTATGAAAGAGAATTACGGCATGCGTAGGAAGCCATTCGGGTAATATGCCTCTGTTCTTTTTAAACAAAACGTGCACGGAAAATGTCCACCTAAATATTAAGTCGAATGTTTTTTTTCGGGGGGTCTTCTATATCTAGCATTGCCTTTGAGGCTATTTTCCACCGTAAGAGTATTTCTATTTATTCGGAATATGAATCTATCTACTTGTAGTTTACCTAACTTCTTTTACATTCCTTTGCTCATTTCCTCGTTTAACGATGACTTTTCGCTCCTGAATAGTTTATACTCAAGAAAAGAGAAAGTAATTTGTATTCACGTCACAACAGATTCTGAGCAGGTCTTTTTGGAGATGGAAATTTGCTATACTAATTAAAGCAAAACAAGAAAATCCACTGAAGTGATCAAAGAATTGTCGGTTTTACGACGCCATATCTGTATGGTATTCTCAAAGACTTACGAGTTTTGGTGGGTTTTTTTTTTTTAAATAAAGGGGGAAGATACACAACGACATTGTGGATGGAAACTTGTGATTAGGTCTTTTTTCATTATTTTCTCCTGTTTTTTTTTTCAGATGGGGAAGGGCGAGGGGGGATGAGGGCGCAAGCGGGAAACTTTATTGAATTATATGTTGTGTATACCCCCACAAAGTGGACAGGTGCCACGTCAACAGATAGGCTATCCGTCGGGGGACGGATAGCCTAGTGGTCAGAACATTGCGCTGGCAATTTGAAGACCCGGGTTCGAATCTGGTCGAGGAGATTTTTCTCCTGGAGTTAACATCAGTGCTGACTCCACTCTCCCCACAAGTCCTTCGGATGAGACTTTAAACCGAGGCCCCGTGTGCGAACGCACGCAGAACATCTTGCGCACACGTTAAATCCTGTTCCGCTTTTCGTAAGAGTAGGCCATCGTGTGCCGGTGGGAACAGATGACATTTACAAAACTGCATACACACGGGGACTGGGTGTAAAAAAGCACAAGAGTGCTTATCCCATTATCCTCGATATAAAAGAATAAATCAAAAAATCAATGCCACGTGAGGGAGCTTGATCCTTGGGTCATCTGCATGAATCAGGACCACCTGACCTCAGGGTCCTCACTGACGATTCACCTCAACTGTCAGTGATTGTGACGTTTGATACTTCAAGAAAGTTTTGAATCGTTTTGTCCACACACCTTTCTTTTAAAAAAACAACAACAAAACAAAACAAATATTTGCGAAATCATGTTCATGCCGTTGGATAACTTAGCTAGGCTTGGTTTCCTGGTCTTGTCAAATGCTGGCAGATTGTTCGTATTTAAGTTTGGGGGCTGCTCTCCCCCTGCCCAATTTGTTGAACGATGTATCACCACTCAGCAAACACATCTCTACTTGCACAGGAGTAAGATTCTACGGCACATCCACCCCCCCCCCCCCACCCCCCCCGACGGATAACGTTTTCAGGTCAGATGTTCTTTTACATCTACTAACTGTACTGCACTGCACTGCTGACTTCTATTTATGGTCTTCTCTTGCATACTAGAACCCAGACCACCTCGAACCGGTTTGACTTATTAATTATGTTCAAGTGAAAAGGAGACAGTTCCAGTTTGAGACCGCAGAATCAAACCCCACATCTCTCGCTTCTAAGATGTATGTGTGTGTACTGATAGCATCTTAACTAGCGCATCAGCCTCCACAAGTGTGTATAAGCACAATGACACACATCCACTGACAGACTGGGCACAGATGAAGAAATGATGGGCAAAAAAACCAACACTTCAGTGTCAAGATGCTTGCAATTCTGTATTCCTGTCTTCGCACTGTTGATTTAGTGGCTGCCTTTTCTGAACAGAGAGACGCGGGCATTATGTCGTTCTTGCGGGCTGTCTCTGATCCTTTTCTGTGCTGTAAACCCTTGTCCAAATAGACTTCTTGACATCCAGGAATTTGATACAGCTTACATGCATCAATGTCCAAACATGTTCTCAAAAATCGATCGCTGGAAAAAGATTTTCTGTCGCTCCCCTCCCTCCTGCCGAAAGGGGGTTTGCTTGTGGAATATGGTGAAGCTGACGATGTTAACTTCAAGTTAGCATTTTACTTTCACACAGCTGTACAAACGCACTGGAGTTAAGTCAGGCTAATCCCATGTCCCTTGCCTGCCCAGCATCCATGGTGGTTGTTTTTTAGTTTACAGATCACTCTAGTACACAGACAGACATGCAAGCCTATGAGTATTTATGCAAACTATATCTCCGGGGTTATGTCTGGGCTTTTATTTTGTCTCAAGAAGGATGATGATGGAATCAAACGTGCGCACAGGATGTTATGCATGTACACGCGCTGTTGTGCAAAAACCAGGTTTATATTACGGTCTCGTCCGCAAGACTTATGGGGAATGGAATTGGTGGCAGTAGCAACTTCGCGAAAAACAAAGATGACTACATTACAGATTTGGGTTCTTTCAGTCTATATCATTAAGATTTCGTGAATTCCAATGAATCTTTGCACAAAAACAAAGAAATCTAATGAAATGACATAATGAATTTTAAAAAAAGACGGAGACACTAGGAAACAGAAACAAAGAGAAGACAGACAGACAGACAGACAGACAGACAGACAGACAGAAAGACAGCGAATCGAAGAGACAAGAAGAGCAAGAGAGCTTCTGACAGATACAACAGACACGGAAGGAAGGAGTAAGAAGGAAAGAGCGAGAAGCGATCAGGACAGACAGACAGACTGACTGACAGACAGACAGAGACAGACGGACAGAGACAGACGGACAGAGACAGAAGAGAGCAGGAAGGAGCTATCTGTTTTCTGGGAGGCGACAGCAGAGGCCGGGTGGGGCTGCAGAGGGAGTCACTCCCCCAGCCGTCCTCACTTTAAGGAGGAGGAGGAGAGACAAAGGCAAGTGGCGGCACGGTCACACAGGACCCTGGGTGTGCGGCCACTGACACCGTCCCCCGGGGACCTCCGTCACTCCTCCTCCCCGTCAAGGGCTGCCGGCTGCAGCAGGAGAGGGTGGTGGCGTCTCCCAGAGGACCTCACGCTGTTATCTGTAGAGCTTAGCGTGGCTTTTGTCTTCTACCGTCTTAGCTCAGTGCGCTGCGCTGAGCGGCTAAGTGGACGGGTTTCTAATTGAAATTCCCACAGTCTTGAAGGCGTGAGTCACTCAGGTTGGTATTTGGGGTTTGAGTCTCGCTTCATGGTTCCAGGGTGGGTTTCTTTATTTACATACTCTCTTGCAGGTGAATTTGTGTGCAGATTACAGGTGCTGGGCTCTATCTTGTGTATATGTACACATTGCAGAAGACCAGGTGTGCGCGCAAAGCATCAGAGACCTGTCTCAGTACTCTGCTATTTGCAGCAACATGAACTGACCGAGTATGCATCCAAGGCGTCCCCAGCTGGTGAACTGTTTGCTAAAAATGGATTTCTTGTCTGACATATTATAGCGTCTATGATAATATTCCACACAATCTACACCCCCTTGGGAAAAAAAAACACTAAAATCTGAAAATTCACAGTTGCCAACTTCGAGCAAAGACTAGTTGGTTGCAGTTTATTGGCTGGAAGTCTATGTTCTCCCCTTTGTCCTAATAAAATGGCTGACTCCTTCATAAAGAAACGGGAGCTGCAGTCTCAGTGACAGCAGTCTATGCTTCCTCCTTCGTTACGCTAAAATGGCTGACTTGCTCCTACAAAAATAGCTTGCTGCATCCTTGTTCCTACTTTGTACGATCTTTCTGTCTCTCTCCCTCCCTTTGCCTCCCCCTCTCTCTCATCTCTTTCCCCCTCCCTCCCCCTCTAACCCTCTCTATCCATCTCTCTCCATCCCCCTCTCTCCATCCCTTTCTATCCCTCTCTCTCCCCAATCACTCTGTCTCTTTGTCTCTGTCTCTCTCTTTCCAAAGTAAACCAGAACGTTTTCTTACATTAGAATCATAGTCCCATATCGAAAACCTGCGCAGGGACTTTTAATATACTCAACAAAAACAATAAAGTATGTTACTTCCTTCGTGAAAAACGCAAATGGCTGACTTTCTTTTTTTTTATTTTATTTTAATAGTAACTATTGGTTGTTGTACTCTCAGCTTCCTCCACACACACACACGGAGTGTGCTGTTCTCTTTCCTGACAATGTTCCTTCACACCTCAGCGAGGGAGCCAGAGGAAAAAGGAACTGACAGAGAGCTAGGGGAGGGGAGGGGTGGGATGGAGTGGGGTGGGGGTGGGGGGGGTAGGGGGGTAGGGGGTCGAAATCCGATCATGACAAATTTCCCGGCTTCTTTCACCTCCCCATCGACCCCTGGTGCCGGGGAAAAGGTTAGCGACACTTAGGCCTCTGCCCTTTGTCTTTCAGAGTTCGTTTGTTTTGTCTTTTTCTCTCTGTGTGTGTTGTGTTGTGGTGTGGTGTGGTGTGGTGTGGTGTGGTGTGGTGTGGTGTGGTGTTGTGGTGTGTGTGTGTGTGTTGTGTTGTGGTGTGTGTGTGTGTTGTGTTGTGTGTGTGTTTGTGTTGTGTTGTGTGTTTTGTGTTGTGTTGTGGTGTGTGTGTGTTGTGTGTGTGTGTGTGTGTGTGTGTGTTGTGGTGTGTGTGTGAGAGGTGTGTTGTAGTTGTGTGTGTGTGGTGTTGTGTGTGTGTGTGTGTGTGTTGTGTGTGTGTGTGTGTGTGTGTGTGTGTGTGTGTGTGTGTGTGTGTGTGTGTGTGGTGTGTGTGTGTGTGTGTGTGTGTAGTGTGTGTTGTGGTGTGTGTGTTGGTGTGTGTGTGGTGTGTGTGTGTGTGTGTGTGTGTGTGGTGTGTGTGTGTGTTTGTGTGTGAGAGAGTGTATGAGTGTGTGAGTGTGTGAGAAAGAGAGTGTGTGTGTGTGCGTGTGTGTGAGAGAGAGAGAGAGAGAGAGAGAGAGAGAGAGAGAGAGAGAGAGAGAGAGAGAGAGAGAGAGAGAGAGAGAGAGAGAGAGAGAGAGAGAGAGAAGAGAGAGAGACAGACAGACAGACAGACAGACAGACAGACAGAGACCGAAAAAGAAGGGGGAGGGGAGGACAGGGAGATGTAGATAGACAGACAGACAGACAGACAAACAGCAGACAAGACAAAAAGACTATTACGCAGACAATGACAGAACGTGTCTGAATCATACACGCCTCCTTCGGGACAGATCAACTCTGCATTACACCACACCACACCACACCACAGACACAATTGTATCCCTGCATCACCCGTATTACGTAAGCGAATCGGCCAGGCGAATA
>CM060329.1:27707791-27720291 GCA_030674155.1 Stramonita haemastoma
GTTCTATTTGGTTTGAGATCAGAAATGTTCTTTACTCAGACAAGTCCCTCTCGTCTCAGCATCATGGACGGACTGGAAATGTCGAATAGATTGCAAAACGCCTACTTCTATTACGAAGGGGTATATCCACACACACCCCCCATAAACATATCTTGTATGCATTTAAATGTGAATGTATATAATTGTGTCAATAACCGCACTGAATCCACACTAAATACCTTATTCTAGCTTTAACACACAACTTGCAAACACGCTGAAGAAAATTGCACTGACCAAACATGTCTTCATCAAAAAAACAAATATACTGATCCAGATTAGAAACAAACACAAAATGGAGTTCTTTCTTTCTTTCTTTCTTTCTTTCTTTCTTTCTTCCTGTCTGTCTGTCTGTCTGTCTGTCTGTCTGTCTGTCTGTCTGTCTGTCTGTCTGTCTGTCTATTCTTTAGTCTGGCGATCGTGGGGGCACCCCTGAAGACTTGACAAGCAGTTCCCTCCATTCCTCTCTCTGTTCTGCCTTTCTCAAAATTTTGTTGAGTTCTAGGCCTGTCCATTCGCTGATGTTGTCCTCCCATCTCTTCCTTGGTCTGCCACTTTTTTAAAAAAAATGCCTCCAAGGAGGAAAATGAAGTTAACTCCATGGAAATAAAAAGCTGATATAAAGGGCTTCACCCACACAACAAGCAGCTTACCCCACGGCCTGCAAGCAAGAAACTGGCTTCCTCTTCGTCTACAGCTAGACCTTCTGAAACACAACGACGCGAGAATGGCCCCTGTGACTGTAACATCAGTCTCTGAGACGTGACAACACTCTGTCTCGTGATGCCGTGACATTTTGTCTCGTGATGCCGTGACAACATTTTGTCTCGTGATGCCGTGACAACATTTAGTCTCGTGGTGACGTGACAACATTCGGTCTCGTGATGCCGTGTCAGAACAGCTTAGTTCACAACGCCTGGACTAAAAGCACTGGCACCAGACAACCGCTTCTACTAGTCTACAATCAGTGGACACTTTTTTTAAAAGAGGGACAAGAGGGAGGAGGATGACAGTTTCAGTTGTCTCAGTCTCACTCCCAATCCAATGAAGTAGAAAGCTGAAAATGTCCGGGGAAGGGAAGGGAAGGGAGGGGAGGGAAGAAAGTCTTGAAGTGTCTGGGAGGGTCTGGCTGCTGCCTTTAGCGCTGATGATGAACGCCCAGACTCCAGTAAAAAGCGAGGAAACCAACCGTGGAAAATGACGCGCTACTCGTTTCTGGTTGCCGGTAATCAAATCAGCAGACCACTTATGGCAGTGACGTAAACTACGTTTACATGGGATGTAAAGGTAAAGGTGTCCCATAACCTATGCGGTCGTAGGAGAGCGAGGCATCAGGGACCTCGGCTTCTCTACGGGCCAGTATATTGAAGGTAGCACCCATCTTCTCTCCCTCGCTGCTTCACCTTCCCTCACCCTGAAGAGGGTAGGTACCCATTTCCAGCTGGGTGAACTGGGGGGACTGTACTGAAGCCAAGGTGCGCAAACGGTCACCCATCCAACTGTTAACCACGCTCGACGCTGCTTAACTTAACCTTGGGAAAGCGAGCGCTCTGACCACTTAGCTATCCCACATGGAATGTATGTATTCATAATTGAAATAATTTGTGAAAGACCCACTCTTGACCCAGAAGATTTGGGTTATGTTGTCAGGTTTTATCACACCAACACAGTACTTCTTGACAATGTTTAATATGTATTATACTTATTACCAATACTGTCCTCAACTTGTATCTTTTATCTTGAACTTTGAGTGCTTGGCTGGAAAAGCAAAAGGCACCAAAGTTGGTCTGGGAGCAGGGGGAGGGGGATGCATTCATTATGTTTGTATTTGAACATTCGTGCAAATGTGCGCGTATGCTTATGATCATATTCGTGTTCTTCGTTCATGCATACATGCAATAATATTCCATTTTGTGTGGATATATACGTCAAATAGCAGTAGATTTAAATTTCCTAAAATCTTCAGTTCACCATTCCAAGACCAGCAGCAGAAGAAAGAAGGAAACGAATTCCTAACTAGCTTAAACTGATTAAGACCTCACAGCCACTTCCAGGCAAAAAACCCCTCCCAAACCAGTCTAAATTGATTAACCCCCACAACTTCATTCCCTTCAATTACAGCATCACCCTCAACAGATTTCAAACCCTTGACAGCTTCCGTCTGTCACAGATCCCACGTAAGCAACGTCCCTAGGGACCTCTAGTTTTTTGGGGGGCTATCCTTAAAATAGCTTGAGGTTTTGTCCAAATCTCGCTCATTCCTTTTGTCTGGGAGGCTAATCTCCACTTCCAGTTAAGCTCTAGCTGTAGCTGCTAGCCTCCTTGCCACCACAACTGGATGTGGGCTGCCCCCCCCCCCCCCCCCCTAGGGTATAAGGAAGATAAAGGGCCCGAAACACTTGTTTGAAGGGGGTTTCTCCTCTGAGGACTCTCTGCTGCCATGCTCTAAGCGAGTTTCTTACCACTTGCCACCACAATGCTCTGAAAGAAAAAGGGCACTGACACAATGGTCTAGTGAAGCTACAGTCCACTATCTGGGTTGGGTTTTTCTTGCAGCTTCCCTCTCTCTCTCTGTCTCTCGGTACCCGTTTCCCATACATTTCGCTACTATGAGCAGGCACCCAGTCCTTGGTGTTGGTTTACCTTAACTGTTTGCACAGAAACTGTCTTTCCTGGGGATTTACCGCTTCTTTGTTGACATATCTCCTTGCCCCCCCCCCTTTTTTTTTTATTCTTCTCAGAAAGTTTGGTGTTCATAAACTCTAGCAACTATTTCTTCTATGTAGGAAAAAAAAAGAGAGTATTTTACGCAGAGTTCAGAACTTTTGCAAACAGGCTGTAGTATGAAGTCGAAGATAGTTTAGTAAAACCTTACAAAGGTAGTTTAGCAAAACCTAGGTACGATAATTCAGTTAAAACCCAACGAAGATAATTTAGCAAAATCCTAACGGTGATAATTAAGTTAAAACCTAACATAATTTAATTAAAACCTACGAAGATAGTTTTAGTAAAACCAAAAACGAAGATAGTTCAGTTAAAACCAAAACGAAGACAGTCTAGTTCAATCCAAACGAAGAGAGTCTGGCTAAAAACTAACAAAGATACTTTACTTTAAATCTAACCACCTTTGTTCTTCAGTCAGGAAAACCAGAAAGGCTGAGAAACGAAACACTTCCTTTCCACGACCATAATGGCTCCTCCTTCTGATTGAAAACACGATGTCACGACGAAAGATCAAGCCAACAGAGCAACAGATATGTATTTTCGATATGTATTTTCTTCAGTAAACTAGAATTTCTAACTTGGGACTTTTAAACAAACAGAACAACAGATAGATGTATTTCAATTTTCTTTGGCGCAATACATTTCTAATTTAGGACTTAACTACTTAAACGGAGGGGGGAGGGGAGACGGGGAGAAAGAGAGAGAGAGAGAGGGGGGGGGGGAAGAGAGAAAGAGACAGAGACAGAGAGAGACAGACAGAGATAGAGATGGAGAGAGACACACACAAAGAAAGAAAGAAAGAAAGAAAGAGAGAGAGAGAGAGAGAGAGAGAGAGAGAGAGAGAGAGAGAGAGAGAGAGAGGAGAGAGAGAGAGAGAGAGAGAGAGAGAGAGAGAGACAGATAGACAGACAGACAGACAGACGACAGACAGACAGACAGACAGACGACAGACAGACAGACAGACAGACAGACAGACAGACAGACAGGGGCAGACAGAGGTATTGTGTCTTCGTTTTGACGTCTATCCACTAAAAAGGGATACTAGATAGGGGGGTGTGTGTGTGTGTGTGTGTGTGTGTGTGTGTGTGTGTGTGTGTGTGTGTGTGTGTGTGTGTGTGTGTGTGTGTGTGTGTGTGTGTGTGTGTGTCTGCGTGCGTGCGTGCGTGCGTGCGTTCGTGCGTGCGTGCGTGTATGCGTGCGTTCCTGCCTGCCTGCGCGCGCTAGCTTGCTTGTTTGCAGACGTGTGTGCATGTGCACACTGTTTAGAATTGGTGAGAACCTGGATATCTGTCCGTGACCGTTGCTAGGTTTGGCCCACATTTCATTTATTTGAGAGGAGAGAGCATTAGAGCGAGATTCGGCATGGAATATAAAAAAAGAAAAAACCTCGACCTCCCAGCCTTCTCTATTTTGATACTACCGACCAGAAAAAAGTGCATGGGGCAAGGTAATTCAATCCACCTAAGCAAGAAAACTGAGAGAAATTTTCATGCTCACTTGCATGGCAATATTCTTTTTGATGCCTTCTTACGTACAATTGCAAATATTTGACTTGATATTACTACGAGTATCTGGAGTAGTAGCAGTAGTGGTGGTGGTGGATGTAGTAGTAGTAGTAGTAGTAGTAGAAGTAGTAGTAGTAGTAGTAGTAGTAGTAGTAGTAGTAGTAGTAGTAGTAGTAGTAGTAGTAGTAGTAGCAGTAGTAGTTGTAGTGGTGGGAGTAGCAGCAGCAGCAGCAGCAGCAGCAGCAGCAGCAGCAGCAGCAGTAGTAGTAGTAGTCTCCTGTCTCAGGAGACAATGGCAGCGCCTTCTGTGGCCAGATCAGCCTGATTTAGAGCAATGCCTGGAGTAGTGGCGAGGCAGACCAGTTCTATTCAAGTCAATGCGATGACTTCATCAGAAAAGACTGCTTTAATTTATTTCCGACAACATAGCACTGATTTAGCTGCAAATCTATAAACAGAAAAATTCACATTGTCTGATGCAGTCAGTCACATACACTTCCAGAGAAAACGATCAGATTAATAACAGTTTAAACAGTGTGATTTCATACTTCAATGAAGGTCCTGAAAGGAAGCGGTACCTAAACGTACGCGGTTTTTTTTCCTCCTAGTTTACACGAAGGGGCTGTTCTGAATTCAGACCTTACAGATGGACCCCACTCAGTTGCTAAACGCTAACATCACATACCAGAAAGGTCCAAGTCAGCACACACACAAAAAAAGGAACACTTTTCCTACTCCACTTTCCAACAGTACGATCATACATGGCCAAATCCTGTGGGTTGTAACCATACTTCCTCCAACATGACAGCCCTCTGCCCCCTGATGACAGGCCAGGAAATCCAAACTCACGGTGTCTTCACTAAAATTACCGCCGACAGACGACAGGTTCCGCCCTAGCCCCGGACAGCAAACTGAAGAGGATGACAGTTTCACCTTCCTTAGTCTCTCTCTCTCTCCATCCCCATCAAATGGAGTGGAAAGCTGAAATGTGCCGGAAAGCGACAGTCAGACCTTGGAGGTGTCTGGGAGGGAGGGAGGGAGGGATGGAGGGAGGGGTCCTGCTGATGCCATTATCACTGATGCTGGCCACTCATATCCAGACATGGGAGAAACGCAGCCAGGCAGAAGGATGCAAACAACCCGAAGAAGATGGCGCGCTGACTTCCTTTCTAGTTTTGAATTCCGAGGTGACAGAATATCTGTGACAGTGGTGGTTTTTTTTTTCAACGGCTGAATTTATTGCGTGGTTGTTAAGGTTAGATGGATTCGCTGACTTTCAAATTTGGATGCAGTGATATATGTATCTTTTTTGTGCTTTTTATGCAGTGTGGTTTGTCCTTTATTCTTCTAACAATTGTTTGTTCAGATGATCAGGTTGTTTGTCTAGAGGAGGGAGGGAGAGAGAGAGGAGAGAGAGAGAGAGAGAGAGAGGGAGAGAGAGAGCAGACAGATAGACAAACAGTCTGCACACTGCACACATGATCAGGGTGAGATGTTTCCTTGAAGGGTAACGAGGTTACATTACAAAGACCAGTGAAAAAGAAAACAAACAGCACAATACTGCTATACAAGGTGACTGAACCCACAGCTAATTTAGCGGTCAGCAGCCTTTTTTTTATATATAATAATATAATCACAACCAACGTCAACACTGTTCACACCAACTCGCTGTATTAGCGATTTAGGATATTAAGGGGAAAACCCCCAAAACTCAATAACAGCCTACAATTAATTAACCCACAGTCAGTTTTCAGTGTAAGCCGCTTTTCTTTGAATTGCAACAGACGTCACAACTTCAGTCACAGCAGTCTTGGTGAGTTAGCAACGCTCTCCTCAATCAAACTCAATATCTTTAACCTCTATCAAAGCAAAAGCGTCAGCTTCTGTCCAGTCTCCCGTGTCACCCACTTTGACCACGTCTCTCTTCTTCTGCCAGTAGGGTCGGCACTTCCCCTCCGAATATCTTTTGGGTTCACACCTTTTCGTTCACTGGGAGCTCTTGAAGGATTGGAGGACTCACGCAATAACGACGGTAACCAGCTATTACCCCCAAAAACTGGGTTATCCGTCTCCCCCCTCTATGCCCCCTGCCATACATCCTGCTTGTCAGGGAGTCTTTTAGCTGGTTCTTCCCTTGACGTGTGTGGAGAGGGGGGCTTCTTTACTGAAGGATTTATCCCTCTTTTGTCGATATCTCTTCAGACTGCAGGAGGAGGTTTGGTGCTCGTGGATCATAGTCACTTTCCCTGTATCCTTCTGCCCTCATCTTTCCACCTCTTCTTTGTCCTCGATGTCCCCCCCCCCCCAACGCCCTTTATCGCTCTGCCTGTCTCTCTCTGTGTCCTTCTCTCTCTCTCTCTCTCTCTCTCTCTCTCTCTCTCTCTCTCTCTCTCTCTCTCTCTCTCTCTCGTCTAGCAATTTTACATACTTCTCATTTTTTTCTATTTTAACACTGGGGTTTTTTGGGTTTTTTTAGTCAAATACTTGTTGGATATAAATGGAAAATAGTTCATACAACATTTACGACGCATAAAACCAAGTGTTACTCCGTTTCAGCTCACTTTTTATAAGATACATGCTGATAATATTTTCATAGTTTCGATTCCATATCCCCCCCAAACACTTTTGACTAAACCATTTTTATCCACAGTAGCACCCTTACAGAACTGAATATATGAATATATATATATATATATACAATATATATACATATATATATATATATATATATATATATATATATAATATATATATATATATATATATATAATGAAACTCTTCTTTACGGCACATGGCCGAGAAACAGTGAGGTGTGTATCTCGGTTTTCCATGCAGTGTGGCTGCATTATGCATACACACATTGTGTGTGTAAGTATGTGTGACGCACGCGCACACTCGCGCGCACGCGCGCACACACACACAAAACACACACACCCCCCACGCACACAGACCACACAACACAGAAAACACACACAGCAAACACAGACACACACAAACACGCACACGCACACACACAACACACACACACACACACACACACAACACACACACAAACACTACACAACACACACACACACACACACACACACACACACACACACACACACACACACACACACAACCACTCCCTCACGCATCTACAGACGACGCTGAAGTCAGGCAAAAAGTTTCCTTCCTACAGTGCAAGAACTGGGCAGCTAGTCAGACAGCTGCAATCCATCATAGCGCCACTTCCCACTCTGCGCCTGACGCCAGCAAGAGATGTATGGGGCAGTGTCCAGGTGACGGGAGAGAAAGAAAGACCTCTTAACTCAGCCGTCACGGGGAACACGGCGCTGAAAACTGTGTCAGTAGAGCTGGGGGCCATGGGGGTGAAAGGGAGATGACATCAATCCCCATGGCCACTAGCAAGGATTACCCTACCCCATCCCCATTCTCTGCTTCTTGGCCAACCAACGTTTAACTTTCCCTTCAGTATACAACGATTAAGAAGAGTGTAAAACTTGTACTGTTTGGGATACAGTTAATGGCACTGATTTTCTGTCGATGAGTGCTTCAAGATATCTACCATCAGCCAGTATGAATATACAAGAGAACGAGGGAATAAACGGAAATGTCCCTCCGGCCCTTGCATCGACGAGAAACTATAAGTGAGCAACAGCAAAAAAAAAACGACCAAAAAAACAAAACAAATAACCCATATAAAAAATATAATAAAAATCGAATATACTAGTCAGTGCAGATATTTTATCTATATCTATTCGTATACACCAACCATAGTTATTTAGTACAAACATGAAACCCTTTCGGGTAGAAAAACGGCACAAGTAAAGGAAACCTTGGCGGAATGTCCTGTCTGTTAACTTCCAAAAGAGTCGTTAGGGCACTGCATGCACTGACTTCTTCAAGCAGAATGCACAGGCAAACCAGTACCTGCTCGATTCAACCCAATACAGGTAGTTAGGGTACTATTGAATATGTTTATGTCATTCATAGTAGTCGTCATAGCTGTCTATCCCTCCATGCAAAATGGACCCGTTTTTACACCTCAACGAAAAATGGACCGGTTTTAAACTATGCATACATTTTTATGTGAACATCTCTGCACATAAAGACCTCAGCTTAATTGTAGCATCATCTTATAACTAGGGAAAAATACCCTAACAATCATCTTAGTCAAGATTTGAACTTGTGTCAAGTTGGATCACGAGTTCACAATCATGTCACTTGGTTATCCCTCCCCACAGGAAGCCATGTCAGATCAAATCAAATGACACGGCACCTTCCCCACTGTAACCAAACTGATACACCGTGGATTGGGGGTCTAGACGTACCGCACCTGCCTAGAACACCAAAAAGGCAGACTCGATCCCATGTTGAGCGAAAAACTATTCCCCCCATATCCACTAGGCCTTCAGTGGCGGTCTGGGTGTTGGTCTTTCAGATGAGACGATAAACCCGAGGTCCCCTGTGCAACAGGCATTCAGCCAACATAAAAGAACCCACGGCAACTTGGAAGTTGTCCATGACAACATTCTGTGGGGAAAAGCCACTCTGATAAGGAATCAAATACATTTGCAGACAGGAAAGAGGAAAAATGGGTGGCGCTGTATTTGTGGCGACACGCTCTCAATCTTGTCAAGGAAAGCAGACTTAATTTCACGCAGAGAAATATGCTGTGACTTAAGAGTGATGTACAATTCAACAAAATACATAGATGATAATGACCCGAGATCACTGTTGACAGAAAATCAAAGACATGAACATGTAACAGCAGACAGATAATTAGAAACAGAGAGAGAGAGAGAGAGAGAGAGAGAGAGAGAGAGAGAGAGAGAGAGGAGGAGAGAGAGAAGAGACAGAGACGAAGAGAAGAGAGAAACAGAGACAGACAGAGAGAAACAAGAGAGATATATAAAACAGAGAACAGAGAGACAGAGATAGAGACAGAGACAGACAGACAGAGACAGACAGACAAGACAGACAGACAGACAGAGAGAGGAAGGAGGGAAAAAATGGAAGAGTAGGCAGGGAAAACTGACCGAAGGGAGCGCTCTCCTCAGGGAGGGGTGCAGGACAGCGAGGAATCAGTCAGTCAGTCAGCCCAGCCTCCTCCCTTGCCTCTTGCCGTGTCCCCGGGGAGGCGGGCACTGGGTCAGCAGCCTGACGAGATGGGGCACGCCACACCCTGCACCAGCAAACCCCGGGGGAGGGGGCACCACACTGGAACCACAGAGAACAAAAAAAATATGAAAAGTGATGAGAGGAGGAGGAGGAGGAGAGAAGTGAAGAAAAGAGAGACGGAGGGAGGGAGAGAGGAGAGAGAGAGAAGGGTGAGAGAGAGATGGAGAGGAGAGAGAAAGAGAGAGAGAGAGAGACAGAGAGACAGAGAGACAGAGATAGAAGAGAGAGAGAGAAGAGAGAGATTTGCATATGGATAGATAATGATAGATAGATAAATAGATACAGATAGATACATACACATCATAGATTAGATAGATTATATATATGATAGATATATGGATAGATGGATAGATAGATAGATAGATAGATAAGAAGACAGACAGACAGACAGACAGACAGACAGACAGACAGACAGACAGACAGACAGACAGACAGACAGAGACGCAGGATTAACTTCCTATCACTATGTCCAAAGACAAGGATCAAAGAGGGTATTCTCTACAGATTCAACCTTTGGTTAACCAACAATAGGCAGTGAAGAAAACTGGAAGAAAAGGATTCACAAACGCAGCTTATTCTTCCTTTTTCCCTGTTTCTCAGCTAGCACCCCCGGGGCTTACCAATGGTAACATTTTGTGATGCCACTGTTTTTACACACCATTCAGGTAGCCACATTCCGATTTCGGGGATGGTGTCTAAAACACGTCATCTGTGTGCAAGCATTATTTAAGATTTTGTAACCCGTTCCTACGGGCATGAAATGGCCTACTCTTTCGAAAAGCAGAACGCGACTTTAACGTGCGCGTAAGATGTTTTATATTTCTCATCCAAACGACTATAAACACAGATTCGAGGCTTGTGTTCTTTAAAAAAAAACACAAATAAACCAAATAACAACTAAACTACAGGTGATGAGAAATTCAGTAAAAGCAAAGGGGAAGAGATGTAAAGGAGAGAGAGAGAGAGAGAGAGAGAGAGAGAGAGAGAGAGAGAGGAGAGAGAGAGAGAGAGAGAGAGAGAGAGAGAGGAGAGAGAGGGGGGGGGGGGGGCAAAAGCTAAATAAAACTGGGTTAGTAAAAATGAAAACCATAAGCAAGTCATATTTGCACACTACGTAAATGGCATCAAACCACACAACTAAACAGGACGACTGAAAGAAATTAAAACTAACATAAAAACAATCCACAGACACACCACAAATGGTACCAAAAAAAAAAAAAAACGAGGAGGAAAGCGAGAGACTAAAAAACAAACAAAAAAATGAGAGCATCATGACACAGACAGAATACGATTAAACAAAAAACCACTTGCTGGAACAACAAAACGGAGACAATGCAATCAGAGCAAAAAGCACGAGGGTCCAAGGCAGAAAGAAAATGGAGCAAAAGTTGTGAGACAGGAGAGGAAAACATCATTTTTAAAACAGCCCCAAGCTGGCAAACCAACACAAAACTGTAGGAATGGGGGTAATGGGGGGAGGGGGGGGGGGGTTACAGAGTTTATCAGTCACAACAGAAACAAATACGCACTGACCAACATCTTGCTGTAAACAAACACGCACTGACCAACATCTTTCTGTAAACAAACACGCACTGACCAACATCTTGCTGTAAACAAACAAAGAGACAGACCAGCCAGGGTATGGCGAAAGCCTGGCCCTGTCACCCCTCAGCCTGATGACATGTCTGCTGTATATAACCAGTAATGATGTTGTCCTCCACCACTGTCCTCATTTGACTCCCAGCCCTCATGATTACAGATAATATGATCAGCTGACGACATCCATGACCATGAAAACACTGATGATGTCTGAATTCTTTCGTCCTTCTATCGTCCTTGACCGCACACGCACGCACCACACTCGCGCACAGCACACGCACACACAACACACACACCACCTACACACACAACATACAGAACACACACACACACAACAAAAACATTGCTCACGTGCTCAAATCTTTTTCTCAGTTTCTTACTAATTTGTTTCTGTTATGGCACACAGTTACACCACAATTGACATAACTGGTTTTTCCCACTCTCGTTATCAAGAATTTTTTTTTTTGTTTTCACGTCACTGTCCTTTAATCATATTTCATCTAATGATGAACAACTTCCTCAGGTTTAATCTTTTACAAAAAATTAATAGTATCAACGTTCAGCTAAACCAAGGTTGTTTTTTTTCCCTAAGAAAAAAAAAAAAATCGACTTAAACATATCAGTGCATCAACCTCCAGTTCATGCACCAGTTTTCAAAGTCAAGAGATGTCCCACCTGCAGACTATTCCAAAATCAGCTTCCTGGCAGACAGACAGTCTAAAAACATTCAGGGCAAACAACAGTGCATCATCAAACTTCGTGAAAACCTGCCACAGTCACGCTGTGATTACACAGACATCTGCCTAAGCTCCGTTCTGGCCATATCATTCACAGTTCTTTGCCCAAATATGAGAACCTCCACTAAATGTCACAAGGGTTAACCATGCTACATTCAAAGAAAACATTCAAAGAAAACAAGGCCTAGAACTCGACGAAATTTTGAGTATTTTGAGATAGGCAGAACAGAGAGAGGAATGGAGGGAAACTGGTTGTCAAGTCTTCAGGGGTGCCCCCACGGTCGCCAGATTAAGGAATAGGTAGACAGACAGACAGACAGACAGACAGACAGATAGATAGATAGATAGATAGATAGAATAGAAGATAGATAGATAGATAGATAGATAGATAGATAGATAGATAGATAGATAGATAGAAGATAGATAGAATAGATAGAACCATGCTACTGATTCAATGAAAAAACTGGCACCAGTCAACGACCATTGAACCTCTGGAGGCGCGGCTCCCAGCGTTGCTCAAGCCTGCAGGCGATTGTTTGACTTTCACAAGACTGGGCTGCAACATTGCAGCTATGCTCAGACAGCAAATGTACAGCTAAGCTGTCACAGCGTGAAAGGATTTAGATTAATACGGGCTCAGATAAAGTGGCAGTTTGAGATATTTGTCACTTTTTCCTTCATTATTCCTAATATACAGAAAGCCAAGAAGCCAGAC
>CM060329.1:27727791-27734223 GCA_030674155.1 Stramonita haemastoma
AGGATCAGGTAGCAGACAGACACTGACAACTATGAAGCTGACAGTCCACCACTCTGGTGTGTTTAAACAGGACACTTGCCTGCCAGTATGTAACGTCACCATCTATGAAAGAGAGGGCGAAGAGAGGAGCTTTTAATGTCAGAGATGAACTGAGCATCTTTGCTGCGATCAAACCTCCCTTTTTACCAGCTCTTCTGAATGACATCGTTAGTAAGAGAGCAAACAGAATCACTTTTCAAACTGGCCAACTTTTCCCTTTTGTGAGAGACGGAGACTTGGCTTGAATCACACAGACAGACGTGTCAACCGTTCTGGGGTTTGTTTGTTTGTTGTTTGTTGTTTGTGCTTTAAAAAAAAAAATCTTTTTTCTCTTTTTGTCTCCCATAATCTTTGTTTCTGGCTGTGTGCTTATCAATTATTCCAGTCAGTTTCTCCTCATACGGCTACAGATATTCCAATCCCTGAGTTTGACATCTACAAGAGTAAAATTTAGCATTTTTCTGCCCCCCCCTCCGCACACATTTTTTTTATTATTTTTTTTTATAGATTGTTGAATTATTATTATTGATAACAAGCGTGTGCGAGAGATTAAAGATAATTGTATAAAGGCGACATGTTATGCAGCCATGCATAAGTTTCTTCCAATGCAATTGTAAAGTAGTGCAATACGAAACAAGAAGATATGCAAATCTAGTTTATCCCGATTTACTAGTTCCACAGTTCAGCTTGCCAACATGCAGATACCAACGTTTTAAACATCTGAACAGGTACACCTGAGCACATGCAAATAAACTATTTTCTAAATACTATCTGCATTTGAGAGAGAGAAGAGAGAGAGAGAGAGAGAGAGAGAGAGAGAGAGAGAGAGAGAGAGAGAGAGAGAGAGAGAGAGAAGAATTCTCTTTCCTTTAGAACTCTCTTTAAACACCCCCCATCCCCCCTTTTACACCTCCTCCCCCTCCCCTCCTGCTGTCAGGCAGCCCTTATAGCTGCAGAGGGTGGTCCCGGTCACCAGGCTGTAGGAGGATGAGGGGTAGGCCCTGTCAGCCACCCTCGCTTCTGTCCAGCCTTCACCGCCTCTCTTCACGCCACAGGCTTTTTCAATCACCGCCAACGAGCCAAGAGGGGCACATGCACGCACACGCACACACACGCACGCGCGCGTGCACACACACACGCGCGTAAACACAGACACACGCACATACGTGCACACACACACACACACAAACACGTGCACACAAACACACGCGCGCGCATACATACACACGCTCGCGCGCGCACACACACGCACACACACACATGCACACATGTGCACGCATACACACACACACACACACACACACACCACACACACACACACACACACACACACACACACACACACACCACGGGGACGGGGTAGCCTGGTGGTCAGAGTAATCCGCTTGTGATCTGCTGACCCGGGTTCGCATCTCGTGCTGGAGGGTTGTTCCTTTGGAGTTAACATTAAAGCCGACTCTACTCCCCCCAAAAAAGTCCTTCTGATGAAACTATAAATAATAAATAAATAAAAATAACCACACACACACACACACACACACACACACACACACACACACACTCATACACACACACACACGCGCGCGCGCGCGCGCGCGCTGACGGCTTATTCACGATCACATGCCGTGACGGCAGATGATCACTTCTGTTTGCAGATTGCACTGCACCAGGGCTTTTGACCCCCCCCCCTCCTCTCTTTTTGTCTCTCTCTCTCTCTAGGTATACATTATATATATATTTTTTTAAATATATAATATATATATGAATATGTGAATATATATGTATATATATGTACATATATATATATGTATATGTATATATATGTATTATATGTATATAATATTTTATATATGTATATATGTATGTATGTATGTATGTATGTATGTATGCATGTATGTATGTATGTATGTATGTATGTATGTATGTATGTATGTATGTATGTATGTATGTATGTATGTATGTATGTATGTATGTATGTTCTGTATACCCAACAAGAAAAAAGCTTAACTTTTAATTTTCAAAACTAAAACAAAAAAATCGGGAAAAGCGTATTCCAAGCAGTGTACTTCAGACATGATCTCCTACCTAATGGAAGCACTCACTCTACTGGGAGACCAGACATGACAACCTTTCAGCACGGGATGTCGTGTCAGGGTACCCCTCGAATTTGGAATGTCTTCAACACACACACACAACACACACACACACACACACACACACACACACACACACACACACACACACCACATACACACACACACACACACTACTAACACCAGACAATCAATTCTGTGAGTCTGAATCACAAGTAGATGAAAGTAGAAAAAATATAAAAAAAAGAAAACAAATTTGCAATGTATTCACACACGCACACACACACGCACACACACCACACACACACAACACACACCACACACACACACACACACACACACACCACACCACACACAATCCTGACACCAGACAATCAATTCTGCGAGTCTGAAATTAGTCACTATTAGTGAAAGAAGAAGAAAAAACCCACACAAAAATAACGGAAAAGAGAGAGAAGGGGAAGAGAGAGAGAGAGAGAGAGAAGAGGGAGAGAGAGAGAGAGAGAGAGAGAGAGAGAGGAGAGAGAGAGAGAGAGAGAGAGAGAGGGGGGGGGGGGGGGGGGAGAAAAAAAAGAGTTTCAAGTTTCTCAAATCGCCCCTCCCAATCAAGAGGAGTAGAACGGTGAAATGTTCCGGAAAAGACAGTCTGGCCTGAATGGAGGTGAAGGTGGGGTGTCTCTGGCTGGGTCTGGCTGGGCCCAGTACTACTGATGATGGCTATCCAGACTTCAATAAAAAGCTGAAGGGGGGAAATTGAAAGCCTAATAAATGAGGACGCACGTTATTTCCTAGTGTTAAGTAACAAAATCAGCAGACCACTTACGGCAGTGACGTGTTTTTTTACAGTCATTTGTGTCAATTCTAAGGAAATTTATTGAGGAAAAAGAAACTTTTGACCCATAAGAAGAGACCATACATAAGTAGTCTGTGACCAGCCGCCTTGGCGCAGTGGTTAGCGCCTTGGTTTTCGGACTGGAAGGTCGCGGGTTCGAGTCACATAACTTAAGAGTCATAGGGATTTTTCGGACTCCGGCCGGCTCCTACCCAGAGTGAGTGTGCTGTGGGTCAGTGGGGAGACTGGGACCACACAGTCGAGCTTCATCCACTTTATGGATGCGACTTTGAGAGTGTTGCTCTAATTACTGACCAACACTGCAGGTGTCTGTATCTCTGGGCCCGGTTGACGCGCCGGGATATATTATGAAGTAGCGTAGAGTACAACCCTGTCAAGTAGTCTCAAAGCGGATGCACTTCCACCGCAGCATCATACATCATCCTCATCACCATTGATCATTATGTAATAATAAAAAAAATTGCCTCTGATTCGGTGGCCCCCGTTGCTCTGGTCTCATGGTGACCCCAGATTCGTTTCCCCATACACTTCTGTGCCTGTGGTGAGTTTGTGTCACCACCGATCTATCCTGGGGCTCTGGAGCTAGTTCGGGGCCATACTGCCCTCAAAAAGGGATCCAGCTTGGTCAAGTGTCCACTCACCCCTCTCTGTATCTAGATGTCAACACTCCAAGCTGTGCTACCGCTCTTCAATCTCTTTGACTGATGCTACAACACAGCACTTGGGAGGAGGGGAAAGAAAAGGCGAAAGACACCAGGGCTCTGTAACCTACAAGCGGATTTTTTCTTGGGATGTCTTTTTCTTGTTTGCTTGCCTTCCCCAAGCAACTTGAAAGGAAGGAAGGAAGGAAGGAAAGGAAGGAAGGAAGGACGAGAGAGAGAGAGAGAGAGAAGAGAGAGAGAGAGAGAGAGAGAGAGAGAGAGAGAGAGAGAGAGAGAGAGAGATGGAGAGACAGACAGAAAGAGACAGACAGAGAGAGACAGACAAGACAGACAGAGACCAGAAAAAAGCGCAGAAAAGAAGAGAGAGAGAAATAGACAGACGAAAATGCTTGCTCATGAGAACATGCTAAAAACCGATATTTTCCAGCTCATTTAAAGTACAAAAAAAAACCCAGACCGCCCAAGAAAGGTTAGTATAGTTCTGACCAAAGTTGCATAATATTATGTCACGAAAACAAAAGAGGATGATACTGTTCAGTGATGGAGGTTACAAGAAAAACTCTTTTAAGTAAGCAAAAATGTGCAAGTTTTCTGCTCGTACGCAATGGGTTTTTCCATTACTTCTTCCAAAACAGAGAAAATCCCAATATTTCCACTAAAGAAAACACTTTCAATCTCCATGAGGAATTGATTTTTCTAAACAGTATAACATTCTGATTTGTTTCAACTCCCTTTCTGCGCTCCAAACAGCTTATAATAAGCCTGACAGTCAGACTTGCAGTTCTGTGGTTTGGATGTGTGTGTGTGTGTTGTCGCGTGTGTGTTATGTGTGTGGTGTCGAATGTTGTGTGTGGTGTGTGTGTGTGTGTGTGTGATGTGTGAGTGTCGTGTGTGCGTGTGTGTGTGTGGTGTGCACCTGTGTGTGTACATGTGTAGTGCGTGTGTGTGTGTGCGCGCGCGCGTGTGTGTGTGCACAGACATGCCAGCGCCTAAGAAAGCCAGGAAGCATGTGCTTGTAAGCACAGCGTTAAGAAACCTGGTGAGAATCTTGATATCCTTCGTGACTGCTGCTTTGCTTCGGCCAGCATTTCATTTGTTTGAAAGGAGGAAGAATTAAAAGAGGATCGGGAATGGAACAACAACTGACCTCCTCTTCTGCTCCATTTTAAGAGAGATAAAAAAAACAAAAAACAACAACATCAACAACAACAAACCCAAAACAACAACGATGTGGAGCAGAGTCGTTTTATGCGTGTGTGTCAAGTCTGAATGATACCTATGTGTCAATTTCATTAATTTTTTTCATAAAATGTAGACAGTCTTCCTTTCATGTATCGATTCAACATAATTACCTCTCTCTCTCTCTCTCTCTCTCTCTCTCTCTCTCTCTCTCTCTCTCTCTCTCTCTCTCTACTCTTCTATATATATATATATATTATATGTGTGTGTGGTTGTGTTGTGTGTGTTGTGTTGTGTGTGTGTGTGTGTGTGTGTGTGTGTGTTGTGGTTGTGTGTGGTGTGTTTTATAACAAAAACACCCCCCCCCCCCTGTAAAAACAAAGAAAGAAACGCATCGCGCGAGGCTTTTTGTTGAGGTGCTTTTTTCCGAACAGACACGTAAGACGCATACAAAACGTTTAACGACTGATCAACAAAAAAACAGGCATTGACCAACTTTTTCTTCTCTCCGCAAACAAGCAGGCCAACGAAAAGACCACACATACACACACATCCTTGCAGAACCTGCCTCGGTACCCCCCGACAAGCCAGCACTGATACACCTACCAGCATGCCACAGCACTGATGATACCCTACCCCTAGCAAAGTCCTAATTCACCCTCAGCCTTTCCGATTACGATAACGAGATGAGCACATCCCTCCCCCCAAAACATGGATACGTATTAGGTCCTCCGTAGGACGCACTCCGTTTCGCAGTTTTCCCCGCCAATTTTTTATCTAATGGCACGTTGTTGCAGCCAAGTTTTCATTCAATTAGTAGTGTGTGCTTATGGTCTTAAAAAAAAAAACCTTGTTTTGACGTCAGGTCTCTATACCCTCTCCCTTTTTCTTTCTTTGAAATAGGCTGGTAGCTCACCTTTTCATTCATCAAGAATCGTTGTTAAGTATGTCAAAGATAAGAAAATTTTTTTTTCTTCAAAAGAATAATTTTGTATTAGCTCTTGATTTACTCGCTCGTTTTCAAATTCATTTCTGAAGGAGGAAGGCATCAAAACAGCAGAGACGGGACCATACCTGATCCTGATTATACCCTAATTACAATCACCCAACAGTGGGAAAACATGAACCCAAGATGCATAACCTCCCCCAGAACACCACCCGCGTTTATGTACAAATCACCACAAGTATTTGCCGGGGTTCCATTCCGCTCCTTTATACACCCAAATTCGTTTTTTTCATGGCCCAGATTGCCCCTAAGGGTTTTTGAGGTTTTTAGATCGTTCCTATCCAGAGCGACTGATACTGTTAAAGGATGAAAGGGATTTCCTAAATCCACCCCAAAAACGCACGGGGGGCAAATCTTAAGCCGCAAATTAACGATAATGAGTGAGGTGCTGCCCCCAAGCCTTTTAACGGAACCTAGATAAATATGAAGGGGAGTTTACACAGTGCAAGTGAAAAAAGACAGGGAAAAAAGACACTGTCATGACATACGCGACTAGTTTTTCGATTCCTTCTATTAAAGGGGGAAGGGAAAGAGCTGCGGGGGGGGGTAGGCGCCGCCCTCAACTGCTGGCCCCTATTGAAGCTAGGTCTCTGAAGCCTA
>CM060329.1:27734323-27761823 GCA_030674155.1 Stramonita haemastoma
AACAAGCGTGTGCGAGAGATTAAAGATAATTGTATAAAGGCGACATGTTATGCAGCCATGCATAAGTTTCTTCCAATGCAATTGTAAAGTAGTGCAATACGAACAAGAAGAGATGCAAATCTAGTTTATCCCGATTTACTAGTTCCACAGTTCAGCTTGCCAACATGCAGATACCAACGTTTTAAACATCTGAACAGGTACACCTGAGCACATGCAAATAAACTATTTTCTAAATACTATCTGCATTTGAGAGAGAGAGAGAGAGAGAGAGAGAGAGAGAGAGAGAGAGAGAGAGAGAGAGAGAGAGAGAGAGAGAGAGAGAGAATAATTCTCTTTCCTTTAGAACTCTCTTTAAACACCCCCCATCCCCCCTTTTACACCTCCTCCCCCTCCCCCTCCTGCTGTCAGGCAGCCCTTATAGCTGCAGAGGGTGGTCCCGGTCACCAGGCTGTAGGGGATGAGGGGTAGGCCCTGTCAGCCACCCTCGCTTCTGTCCAGCCTTCACCGCCTCTCTTCACGCCACAGGCTTTTTCAATCACCGCCAACGAGCCAAGAGGGGCACATGCACGCACGCGCACACACACGCACGCGCGCGTGCACACACACACGCGCGTAAACACAGACACACGCACATACGTGCACACACACACACACACACAAACACGTGCACACAAACACACGCGCGCGCATACATACACACGCTCGCGCGCGCACACACACGCACACACACACATGCACACATGTGCACGCATACACACACACACACACACACACACACACACACACACACACACACACACACACACACACACACACACACACGGGGACGGGGTAGCCTGGTGGTCAGAGTAATCCGCTTGTGATCTGCTGACCCGGGTTCGCATCTCGTGCTGGAGGGTTGTTCCTTTGGAGTTAACATTAAAGCCGACTCTACTCCCCCCCAAAAAGTCCTTCTGATGAAACTATAAATAATAAATAAATAAAAATAACACCACACACACACACACACCACACACACACACACACACACACTCATACACACACACACACGCGCGCGCGCGCGCGCGCGCTGACGGGCTTATTCACGATCACATGCCGTGACGGCAGATGATCACTTCTGTTTGCAGATTGCACTGCACCAGGGCTTTTTGACCCCCCCCCCTCTCTCTCTCTCTGTCTCTCTCTCTCTCTAGGTATACATATATATATATATTTTTTTAAATATATAATATATATATGAATATGTGAATATATATGTATATATATGTACATATATATATATGTATATGTATATATATGTATTATATGTATATATATATATATATGTATATATGTATGTATGTATGTATGTATGTATGTATGCATGTATGTATGTATGTATGTATGTATGTATGTATGTATGTATGTATGTATGTATGTATGTATGTATGTATGTATGTATGTATGTATGTATGTCTGTATACCCAACAAGAAAAAAGCTTAACTTTTAATTTTCAAAACTAAAACAAAAAAATCGGGAAAAGCGTATTCCAAGCAGTGTACTTCAGACATGATCTCCTACCTAATGGAAGCACTCACTCTACTGGGAGACCAGACATGACAACCTTTCAGCACGGGATGTCGTGTCAGGGTACCCCTCGAATTTGGAATGTCTTCACACACACACACACCACACACACACACACACACACACACACACACACACACACACACACACACATACACACACACACACACACTACTAACACCAGACAATCAATTCTGTGAGTCTGAATCACAAGTAGATGAAAGTAGAAAAAATATAAAAAAAAGAAAACAAATTTGCAATGTATTCACACACGCACACACACACGCACACCACACACACACAACACACACACACACACACACACACACACACACACACACACACACAACCACAATCCTGACACCAGACAATCAATTCTGCGAGTCTGAAATTAGTCACTATTAGGTGAAAGAAGAAGAAAAAACCCACACAAAAATAACGGAAGAGAGAGAGAAGGAGAGAGAGAGGAGAGAGAGAGAGAGAGAGAGAGAGAGAGAGAGAGAGAGAGGAGAGAGTGAGGAGAGAGAGAGGGGGAGAGGGGGGGGGGGGGGGGGAGAAAAAAAGAGTTTCAAGTTTCTCAAATCGCCCCTCCCAATCAAGAGGAGTAGAACGGTGAAATGTTCCGGAAAGACAGTCTGGCCTGAATGGAGGTGAAGGTGGGGTGTCTGGCTGGGTCTGGCTGGGGCCCCAGTACTACTGATGATGGCTACCCAGACTTCAATAAAAAGCTGAAGGGGGGAAATTGAAAGCCTAATAAATGAGGACGCACGTTATTTCCTAGTGTTAAAGTAACAAAATCAGCAGACCACTTACGGCAGTGACGTGTTTTTTACAGTCATTTGTGTCAATTCTAAGGAAATTTATTGAGGAAAAAAGAAACTTTTGACCCATAAGAAGAGACCATACATAAGTAGTCTGTGACCAGCCGCCTTGGCGCAGTGGTTAGCGCCTTGGTTTTCGGACTGGAAGGTCGCGGGTTCGAGTCACATAACTTAAGAGTCATAGGGATTTTTCGGACTCCGGCCGGCTCCTACCCAGAGTGAGTGTGCTGTGGGTCAGTGGGGAGACTGGGACCACACAGTCGAGCTTCATCCACTTTATGGATGCGACTTTGAGAGTGTTGCTCTAATTATCTGACCAACACTGCAGGTGTCTGTATCTCTGGGCCCGGTTGACGCGCCGGGATATATTATGATAGTAGCGTAGAGTACAACCCTGTCAAGTAGTCTCAAAGCGGATGCACTTCCACCGCAGATCATACATCATCCTCATCACCATTGATCTTTCATGTAATATAAAAAATTGCCTCTGATTCGGTGGCCCCCGTTGCTCTGGTCTCATGGTGACCCCAGATTCGGTTTCCCCATACACTTCTGTGCCTGTGGTGAGTTTGTGTCACCACCGATCTATCCTGGGGCTCTGGAGCTAGTTCGGGGCTATACTGCCCTCAAAAAGGGATCCAGCTTGGTCAAGTGTCCACTCACCCCTCTCTGTATCTAGATGTCAACACTCCAAGCTGTGCTACCGCTCTTCATCTCTTTGACTGATGCTACAACACAGCACTTGGGAGGAGGGGAAAGAAAAGGCGAAAGACACCAGGGCTCTGTAACCTACAACGGATTTTTTCTTGGGAGTGTCTTTTTCTTGTTTGCTTGCCTTCCCCAAGCAACCTTGAAGGAAGGAAGGAAGGAAGGAAGGAAGGAGGAAGGAAGGAAGGAAGACGAACGAAGAGAGGAGAGAGAGAGAGAGAGAGAGAGAGAGAGAGAGAGAGAGAGAGAGAGAGAGAGAGAGAGAGAGAGAGAGAACAACACACAGGACAGAGACATGAGACAAGACAGACTATAGACAGTAAAGACAGACAGACACAGAGAGAGACAGAGAAGAGAGACAGACAGAAGAGACCGAAACAGAAGACATGAGAGAGAGAAATAGACAGACGAAAATGCTTGCTCTATGAGAACAATGCTAAAACCGATATTTGTCCAGCTCAATTTAAATGTACAAAAAAAAAACCCCAACCGCCCCAAGAAAGGTTAGTCATAGTTCTGACCAAAGGTTGTCATAATATTTTAGTCACGAAAACAAAAGAGGATGGATACTGTTCAGTGATGGAGATTACAAGAAAACTCTTTTAAGTAATGCAAAAATGTGCAAGTTTCTTCTCGATCACAATGGCGTTTTCCATCTTACTTCCTTCCAAACAGAGAAAATCCCAATATTTCACACTAACAGAACAACACTTTCATCTCCATGAGGAATTGATTTTTCTAAACAGTATAACATTCCTGATTTGTTTCAACTCCCGTTTCTGCGCCAACAGCTTTACCAAGTAGGCTCGTGCATCGAGTGTGTGTGTGTGTGTGTGTGTGTGTGTGTGTGTGTGTGTGTGTGTGTGTGGTGTGTGTGGTGTGTGTGTGTGTGTGTGTGTGTGGTGCTGTGATGTGCTGTGTGTGTGCGCGCGCGTGTGTGTGTGCACAGACATGCCAGCGCCTAAGAAAGCCAGGAAGCATGTGCTTGTAAGCACAGGTTAAGAACCTGGTGAGAATCTTGATATCCCTTCGTGACTGCTGCTTGCTTCGGCCAGCATTTCATTTGTTTGAAAGGAGGAAGAATTAAAAGAGGATCGGGAATGGAACAACAACTGACCTCCTCTTCTGCTCCATTTTAAGAGAGATTAAAAAAAACCAAAAACAACAACATAACAACAACAAAACCCAAAACAACAACGATGTGGAGCAGAGTCGTTTTACTGCGTGTGTCAAGTCTGAATGATACCTGTGTCAATTTCATTATTTTTTTTCATAAAATGTAGACAGTCTTCCTTTCATGTATCGATTCAACATAATTACCTCTCTCTCTCTCTCTCTCTCTCTCTCTCTCTCTCTCTCTCTCTCTCTCTCTCTCTCTCTCTTTATATATATATATATATATATATATATTTGTTCTTGTGTGTGTGTGTGTGTGTGTGTGTGTGTGTGTGTGTGTGGTGTGTGTGTGTGTGTTTTATAACAAAAACACCCCCCCCCCCTTGTAAAAACAAAGAAAGAAACGCATCGCGCGAGGCTTTTTGTTGAGGTGCTTTTTTCCGAACAGACACGTGAAGACGCATAACAAAACGTTTAACGACTGATCAACAAAAAAACAGGCATTGACCAACTTTTTTCTTCTCTCCACAAACAAGCAGGCCAACGAAAAGACCATACATACACACACATCCTTGTCAGAACCTGCCCTCGGTACCCCAGACAAGCCAGCACTGATGACACCATACCAGACATGCCAGCAGCACTGATGATACCGTACCCCCTAGCAAAGTCCTAATTCACCCTCCAGCCTCCTGATTACAGATAACGAGATGACGCACATCCCTCACCCCCAAAACATGGATGACGTATTAGGTCCTCCGTCATGGACGCACTCCAGTTTCGCAGTTTCCTGCCAATTTTCCATCTAATGGCACGTTGTTGCAGCCAAGTTTTCATTCAATTAGTAGTGTGTGCTATGGTCATTAAAAAAAAATCCATTGTTTTGACGTCAGAGTCTCTATACCCCTCTCCCTTTGTCTTTCTTTGAAATGATGGTCTAGGTAGCTCACCTTTTCTATGTCATCAAGAATCGTTGTATAAATGTACTGTCAAAGATATGATTGATCTTTTTTTTTCTCGTCAAAGAATAAGTTTTGTATTAGCTCTTGATTTACTCGCTTCAGTTTTCAATCTTCATTTCTGAAGGAGGAAGGCATCAAGCAGCAGAGACTGTACCATACCTGTATCCTGATTATACCCTAATTACAATCACCTAACAGTGGGAAACAGTGAACCCGAAAGATGCATAAACCTCCACCAGAATCAGCCACCCGCGTTTATGTACAAATCACCACAAGTATTCTGCAGTGTTCCACTCCGCTTCCATTATATCTACCATACTTCGTTTTGTTTTCATGGTCCAGATAGCTCCTCAGGTTTTCGAGGTTTCAGATCGTTCCTATCCAGAGCAGACTGCACTACTGATTCAAAGGATGAAAGGATTGCCATAAATCGCTAGCCAACAACGTCACGGAGGACAAATCTATAAGAGCCGCTCAAATTAACTGATAATGAGTGCAGGTGTCTGCATCCCCCAAGCCTTAAACGGAACCTAGATAAATATGAAGGGAGGTGACACAGTGCAAGTGACTTAAAAGGACAGGGTAAAAAATGACGAGCTGATCATGACATACTGCAGACTAGTTTTTCGATTCCTTCTATTGAAAGGGAAGGTAAAGAGCTGCGAGGGAGAGGAGATAGGCGCCGCCCTCAACATGCTGGCCCCTATTGAAGCTGAGGTCTCTGAAGCCTAGCTTCCCTACGACCACATGGAACACCTTTACCTTTTTACCTTTTACCTATACTGAAAGCTCAGAAGCAAGGGATAGTGATGGTACCTAAGCCCCTGAGTGCAGTGAGAAGAGTCTCTGATGCAGAACTGTGCGGTTGTACTGACAGTTCCAGATTACCAGCCTCCTGCTTAGTATGTGAAGTGAGAATGCAATGACAAAAGATGAGGAAAAATACACCTGTACGTGATAAAGAGGTAGGGCAAGAAGGAGAATGGACCTACAAAACGAGTCTAGGTCGGGCATGGGAAAAAAATACAAAAAAACAATCAAGTTAAATCAACAAACTTTGAGATTCAACTACAGAACATCGTGCGCACAAGTTAAAACCCGTTCCGCTTTTCGGAAGAGTAGGCATTGCTGCGGTGGGGACGAATGACAAAATCGATCAAAACTGCATACACACGGGATTGGTGTGTTAAAATGCATATGGAATGCTTATTCCATTATCTTCGAAATAAAAGAATAATAAATAAATAATAAATTCTCTCTTTTCTGATTCTCTCTGTTCTGTTCTCCTCTCTTCTGTCTCTCTCTCTCTCTCTCTCTGTGTAACAGTCTCACTCTGACACGTAGTTGTGGGGAGGGTGTGTGGCGTCTCACGTGCCCAGCCCAGCCTATTAGCGCGGTGGACCAGTGATCAGTGAGGCCTTCCTTCACACAGAACACAAGAGCAAGAAAGGGGGCAGGCAGTCCAGGGAAAATCTGGAGGACTCTCTACATCTACTGATGACGCCTTGAAGATCAATCTCGACTCGGAAAAGTGCTACATGTAGATGTCTGTCTTTCTCTTTTCTTGTCTCTTTCTGTCTTGTCTGTGTGTGTGTGTGTGTGTGTGTGTGTGTGTGTGTGTGTGTGTGTGTGTGTGTGTGTGTGTGTGTGTGTGTGTATGTGTGTTGTGTGTCTGTGTCTGTGTCTGTGTGTCTGTGTTTGTGAGTGTGTGCATGCGCGCGTGTGTGTGAGTGTTTGTGTGTGCGTGTGTGCGTGCGTGTGTGTGTGCATGCGCGCGTGTATGTGTGCGTGTGTGTGTGTTGTGTGCATGCAAATACACCCACATGCATGTGTACAGGTCTGTCTATCTGGTTCTTTTTTTTTCCACTTTATCTTCCTCTCTTCCACTGCACGTCTTAGTGAATGTGATGCTAGCAGAGCAAAAGGAGCAGAAGTTTTCACTTCATCCCCAAGCTTACACCAGCTTTAAAAACAGAAAGAAATGGTCTAAAAACAGTCCGCTTATGCAAGGAGTGAATGAGAAGGGAGAAAAGGTGAGATAAAGAGTAGTCAGTTGGGTCATAGGGGAAAATATCAGGCCAATGAAACTGGACAGATTGACTGGTTGAACAGGGTGTTTTTTTTTTAAACAGCTGCCACTCAAAACAGGCATGTGAAGATAAAGAACTATAGAGGGCAGCAATGCACTGAGCATAGTATGAGCCCTATCTTTCTAACACACACACACACACACACACACACTCACACTCACACACACACACACATAAAAGCGTGCACATATACACATGTACATGCGTGTATGCTGCTTAAAAACCAATAAGCAGAAAAGTATTCTCTCTCTCTCTCTCTCTCTCTCTCTCTCTCTCTCTCTCTCTCTCTCTCTCTCTCTCACCACCCACACACACACACACACACACACACACACACACACACACACACACACACACACAGCACACACACACACACACACACACACACACACACACACACACACACACACACACACACACACACACACACACACACACAAACGTACGTGTCCACGACCACATGCCACCACACAACAGCCCACTAAGTAAAAACCCTTATTTCCCGTTGTTCCCCTCATCCCCTTTCTCTCTCTCTCTCTCTCTCTCTCTCTCTCTCTCTCTCTCTCTCTCTCTCTCTCTCTCTCTCTCTCGCCCACTTCACATCACATCACTCCTCTACACTGCTGAAGAAAAGACTGCAGCACTGCACAAAAGAGAGAAAAGAAAGAAAGAAAGAAGAAGAACAGAAAGAAAGAAAAAGAAAACAGAAAAAAGAAAAAGAAGAAACAAGAGACAAAGACAGACAAGACAGACAGACAGAAGAGAGAGAGACAGGAGAGAAGGACAGAAGAAGAACGAGAGACAAGACAGCAAACCGACAGCAGACACAGAAGGAGAAGAAGGACAGAGAAGAAGAAGAAGAGGAGAGGGACCGAGAGCAGATCTGGAAAAGAGGAATCACGGACAGAGTAGAGTGATTCCTTAATGGAAAAGAGGCAGAAGTTGAGGGATCTATGAGAAAATAGGGGGGAATGAGAGAGAGTCATGAAAAGAGAGGAAGTTAGATGAGAAAGAGAGTGAGGTTGTTGGAATGGTAGAGAAGAGGAGGAGAAGAGGAGAGGAGAGAGCTGATGAAGAAGAGGAGGGAGGGTGGATGAGATGGGGAGAGGAGGAGAGGAGAGAGAGGAGAGAGAGAGAGAGGAGAGAGAGAGAGAGAGGAGAGAGAGAGAGAGAGAGAGAGAGAGGAGAGAGAGAGGGAGAGAGGGGAGAGAGGGAGAGAGGAGAGAGGGGAGAGAGGAGAGAGAGAGAGGAGAGAGAGAGAGAGGAGAGAGGAGAGAGAGAGAGAGAGAGAGAGAGGAGAGAGAGTAAATCAAATCAAATCATATCAAATCAAATCAAATCTTTTTTTTTATTTCGAGGATAATGAATAAACACTCATGTGCTTTTTTTTTACATCAAGTCCTCGCCCTGTTCAGGGATTACATCAGTTTAAGAATACCTCCAACTAACAACAATAATAAACCAAAGAAGAAGGCCAAAACAACAAGACAGTAATAAACAGAAGAAAAGATGTAAGGACAAAATATAATAGAATAACAAAGGCGCAATTCAGTGAACTAAAATTAATAATAAACGAGAGAGAGAGAGAGAGGGGGGGGGGGAGGAGAGAGCGGGGGAGAAAGAGGGGGGTAGAGGGGAGAGAGAGAGTGTGCGTGCATGCGTGCGTGCGTGTGTGTGTGTGTGTGTGGCTGTCTGTCTTTGTGTGTGTGCACGCGTGCGTGCGTGCCTGTGTGCTGTGCTGTGAATAGCTAAATATACTCCTGCTCAGGTGCCCAACCTGGATGCAGCCTCTTACACAGACAGGGCTTATGCACATTACTTCCAACACGCTGATGCTGCACATTGCATTCATACCCAGAACCGTTCATTCGACAAAGCTGCAGACGAGGTTTTCCTGGAACTGTCTCAGAACCAGCCACATGAAAACGAATCCAGACAGACCCATTTCTTGCATATAACTCTAAAATCAATTTAGGAAGAGAGAAAAAAAAAACCCACTTCTTTTTTTTTTTTTTTTACTTGGCTAGAACTCTGAAGTTCACCCACGGTGGGATTTTGCGGATGCGACAGCTTTGGCCAGGGCTAGGCATCCACATTCCTACTTCAGGGACAATTTGTCACTGTAACTGAATGACTCCTTATGATTATGGTGCACTTAACCTTGCCCCATTAAAGTCTTTGTGCTTATAAAAGTCGTTATCCTTCAAACCAGACATAAAAGTACTACCTACAAACCGCCACAAAGAATGAGACCAATAAATCGTTCACTCTTGCTTCAGACAGGAAATCCTCTGAAATAAAAACGCTTCTTAAACATATTTTTTTTTTACACCACCCACATTTAAAACAAAAAAACCTCAGAGACTTCTAGTCGATGACGGTCTCAACATTGGGCAACTAAGAGCAAAAAAAAAAATCCAACAAAAAGATGTCACCACTCCGATATGTTTAAACACGACATTTGCTTGTCAAATCGTCAGCATCCACGAAAGAGAGAGCAGCAGAGATTTTGAATGCGCAGGCAGAACTAGATATTTTCCGTGCCATCACAGCCCTGTTTACCATACCGCTCTGGTATCGCAGAAAAAAACCTGGGTAGCACTTTTGTGTGTGTGGCTAGGACTTCCCTGAACTAACACACGTGTACAGATTTCTGTTCTCTCTCTCTCTCTCTCTCTCTCTCTCTCTCTCTCTCTCTCTCTCTCTCTCTCTCTCTCTCTCTCTCTCTCTCTCTCTTCTTTCTTTCTTTCTTTCTTTCTTGGTATATGCCAAGGTGTACAATTATGGCAAATTCTTATCAACGATTACGTGTAGTTACATTTCATTTTCTTCACTTTTTGCTTCCCTTTGTATTGTATTGTGGCCAAAGGCCGAAGTATAATAAATGATTTCAGTGTTCAGCCGTTCTCTCTCTCTCTCTCTCTCTCTCTCTCTCTCTCTCTCTCTCTCTCTCTCTCTCTCTCTCTCTCTCTCTCTCTCTCTCTCTCTCTCACACACACACACACACAGTCTTTTTCTTCTCGTCCCATGTTTCGGCTCGTGTGGTATTGAATCAGTGCTTGCACTTTTTGCCCAGACATGTCTGGATACTCAGTGCCAAATGGTGACATCTAAAAAAGAAAATACCACTTCGCTTTTTTTCGTATGCTTTCTTAATGGTTCTCTGTTTGCCTCGTGCTAATGTCAGTGAGTCGGCCTGTGAGTCTAAATGTGTCTTTTATTCTCTGTTTCATGAGCTCCATTGCAGTCTGACCATATCTCAGCTCCACTCTTCTTCAATATTTTGTCTCCCCGTCTGTCTTTCAGTCTGTCTGTATGAGTGTATGTATGTACTGTCTGTGTCATTCTATCATTCAAAACAATTTGATAGCTGAGAATTGCTCTCTCTGTCTATCTGTCTGCGTGTCTGTGTCTCTCTCTCTATAAGTATTAGGCTATGGTTGATTTAGATTTATAATATTTAAAAAAAAGAGTAAATGTGTGTTTTTCTTTTTTCAATCAGTGAGAAATCGTTTCTTATTTGTGAAATTGCTTTTACAAATGAGATGGAAGAACCCATTGGTACACCCCAAGCCCAACCAATGTATTGCAGTCCAAGGCCAATGTACATTAAATCATTTCAGTGTTCAGTGTTCAGTGTTTTCTCTTCTCTCTCTCTCTCTCTCTCTCTCTCTCTCTCTCTCTCTCTCTTCTCTCTCTCTCTCTCTCTCTCTCTCTCTCTCTCACACACACACACCACACACACACACACACACACACACACACACACACACACACACACACACACACACACACACACACACACACAGTTGAAGATCATCGAGGTCAACCATAGCAATGACGAGCGTGCTGTTTCCCCACTGATGAACTTCCCAGGTTTTCAGCATGTTTCACCTCGCTAATGAGCTTCGTGTTTCTCTCTCTGTCTCTGTCTGTCTCTGTCTCTCTCCTTTCCTCACTCTCCCTCCTTCCTTCATCCCTCCCTCCTTCCTTCCATCCCTCCTCCCCTGTCTCTCTCTCTCTCTCTCTCTCTCTCTCTCTCTCTCTCTCTCTCTCTCTCTCTCTCTCTCTCTCCTCCTCCAAGGTCAGTGTATTTGGCAGACCTTCAGTCTCTCCAGAGGATGGCTACATGATGTGTGCAGCCTGCCTACCATCAGTGTGGCGGCCCTATACAGTAGAAGCAGCCGATCAAGACTTGTCAGTACAGAGAGAGAGAGAGGAAAAGAGCAAAGAGAGCACAGAGGGGGGGACGGTGGTGTGAAAGACTTTATTGATGACCCCAGTCCTGCTGGCCTTCACAATTCCTCTTCTTCTTCCTTTTACCTACCTATTTACCTGTCTGTCTACCTACCTACCCGCCTACCCATCCACTACCTACCTACCCACCCACCTACCTACCTACACCCACCCACCCACCCACCTACCTACCTACCTACCTACCTACCTACCTACCTACCTGCCTGCCTACCTACCTACCTACCTACCCACCTACCTTACCATGGCCCTGTCCTTCATGCCTCTACACTGCCACACTCTGAGTGGATAGGGGTACGAAGGTCTTCAGCTCTCTTTCTCTCAATATTATATTATAGATCTATATACATACATTATCATTCACAGCTCTTGTCAATCACGATAGAGACATCTCTCTCTCTCTCTCTCTCTCTCTCTCTTCTCTCTCTCTCTCTCTCTCTCTCTCTCTCTCTTCTCTCTCTCTCTTTGTCACTCTCTCTCTCTGTCTCTCTCTCTGTGAATTTGTCTGTCTGTCTGTCTGTCTGTCTGTCTCTGTCTGTCTCTGTCTGTCTCTCTCTCTCTCTCTCGTGTGTGTGTGTGGTGTGTGTGTGTGTGTGTGTGTGTGTGTGTGTGTGTGTGTGTTGTGTGTTGTGTGTTTGTGTGTGTGTGTGTTGTGTGTGTGTGTGTGTGTGTGTGTGTCGTGTGTGCCGTGTGTGGTGTGGTGTGTGTGTGTGTGTGTGTGTGTGTGTGTGTGTGTGTGTGTGTGTGTGTGTGTGTGTGTGTGTGTACATACGCACACACGCGCGCATGTCTCTTCTCTGTCTCTCACTCTTTCTCCCTCCCTCTCCACCCCTCTCTACTCCTACATCACAGCCTAAACAAACACAGAAGCTCTCTTCCCTCTTCTTCCAACCTCCGCACCCCCCCCCCTCTCCCACCCACACCACCACTATAGAACATGAAACCTTTTTCACATCATCAGTTCTGAATGGTCCGAAGAATGGACAGAGTGCAGAAGAAAGAGGGGTGTATGTGGAGGGGGGGGGGGGGGTGGAGGGAGGTAGTGGTGTGGGTTAAGGGTCACTGCGCTGGACAAAGAGCCAATCAATCAATGGTGTGATACATACATCAAGAAGCGTGATACAGGCGCCCTTGTTTTTTCTCAAACTGCCACACAAAATGTGTGGAGATTAAGAGGAGCAGCACATGCACGGATTGTCCTATTTCATCTTTTGGGTTTTTTTCCTTTAAACTTTAAAGGCACATGGATGAGCCAGTGAGAGAGAGTGAGAGAGAGAGAGAGGAGAGAGAGAAGAAGAAGAGAGAGAGAGAGGAGAGGAGAGAGAGAGAGAGAGAGAGAGAGGAGAGAGAGAGGAGAGAGAGAGGAGAGAGAGAGAGAGAGAGACGAGGAGAGCGAGAGAGGGAGGAGAGGGAGGAAGGGAGGGAGAGGGGGCCGGGGGAAGGGCAGATATAGACCAAAACAAAACCCCACCACCACCACCCCTCCCCTCAAAAAAAAAGCAACAACAAATAAACAAAGAAAAATTCCAATACTATTTCTTTTAAAAAAAAAAAAAACAATCATGCCACACTTTTTTTTTTTAACCCTAAGACTGCTGCTATCAGATCCTCAAACCATAATGGTGCCACGTCAAAGGTTATATTTCATTTATTCGTCTATTTATTTCTTCTTTTACATTGAGGCTAGCAACAATGAGTGCAACATGTCACCACACTGATCGCTTTAACCAGGCCTTTGCCTATCGGCATGTCAGGGGGATGAAGGGAGGGAGGGAGGGAGGAGGGAGAGACAGAGAGAGACAGTGAGGAGCTTTCACCAGCAGCAGTCAATCTCTCCCCAGGGGCTGAGGTGGGCCCTCTTTTATTTGATGGCCATGTAAAAGCCATTTAGCATTACCCTTCCTTCCCCTGAACTGCTGGCCAAATTTTGTTCCTTCCTTTTTATTGTATGGAGGAAGTTTCCTTTTTGTTAGTTTGGTTTGGTGTTGTTGATTTTTGCTGGGGGAGGGGGGGGGATCGGGTGTGTGGTGTGTGTGTGTGTGTGTGTGTGTGGGGGGGGGGGGGTGTTGGATTGCAAGCAAAATTGTCTCTCTCTGTCTGTCTCTCTGCTTCTCTGTATGTCTGTTGTTTCTCTTTCACTATCTGTCTCTCTCTATCTCTCTCTCTATCTCTGACATGGCAAAAAGCTCTGTGATTATCCATTTATCCTTAACAATAAAATTCACATTTTCTCTCTCTCTCTCTCTCTCTCTCTCTCTCTCTCTCTCTCTCTCTCTCTCTCTCTCTCTCTCTCTCTCTTCATGAACTCTTGTTTAATCTTGTCATCCCTCACGTTTTCTCTCTCCACTTAAATCTTCTTTCCGAGTTTCTCTCCTGTCCCCTTGCATGACTGTCATGGGTCATTCCCTCTCAGGGGGCCCAACAGGCTGATCTGACATCAGCCGACTACCGGACATGCAGCTGGATGACCACCGTGGGCTTGAAAGTGGACAGAAGGTGAGCTGGGTCACAGACAAGATGATGATCCGAAAGACCATCACAAGGAGTTTTACGACACCTTTGCCCTTTTATCTTATTATCACTTTTTTTTGTTTTTGTTTTTTTTCTGTCCCTCGGCTAGATCTCTGAGCATCACCAATGATGAAATTGTGTATGCATCCATCCTTGCCCACCATTAAGATAGACCCACCATTAAGCAAGCCACATTCTGACTTTAAGAGATGGTGTCTTAACGTGACACCAGTCTGCATGCGTCATTTTAAAACGTTCTCTGTTCCTAGCAACACACATTGGTCCCACTCTTCCAAAAGGTGCAACGATTTTAATGTATACAAAATACTCTGCGTGCATTCACACACAGGATCTTGGTTTACAGTCTGATCTGAAGGACTTTTAGGGGAGTGGATTCAGTTACTGATTTCAACTTCCGGGAGAAAAAAATCCCCCTGAAAAGGTACCTTGGTAAAGACTCAATCCTGAGCCATCAGAACATGAGTGCAATGCTCTGACCACTAGGTCATCCGACCCCTAGAGGATGAAATGAAAGACCTTAACAATAAGTTCTTCAAGACCATAATTCCGTCTCATTCAGGGCGCTTCCAGACAAGACAAATGAAATTCTATCACAAACCCCATTACCGCTACTAACTTAAACAATAGCGACTCTTGTCTTTAGCCATGTCCCTACGTCTTGCCAGGTCAATCATAGTCAGTTCTCGAATGGTCAAAAGAATGGAATGCTGACACAGAGAGAGAGGACGAAAGAGAGATAGCTGGGCCAGGTTGAGCAAACAGGTTGAATGGATTGCACTATAAACCCTGCTGTGTCATCCTGCAGCCTTTCAGAATCTGTCCTGTAAAATGGGTGGCGGAGATCAAAGGAATAACTGCAGCATACGATCATCAGCAAAGACTTATGGCAACAGGCAGTCTTTCTGAAACAGAGGCCCACTCCTTGGAAGAGTTTTTAAGAGCATGCATCTGTGGGGGGGGGGGGGGGAGTCTGGATGTGGGTGTGAGTGAGTGAGTGAGTGAGTGAGTGAGTGTGTGTGTATGTGTGTGAGTGTATGCGTGCGCGTGTATATGTGTGTGTGCGCTTGCGCATACACATTATTATGCGTGTATATGTGTGTGTGCTTGTGTTTGTGTGTGTGTGTTTGTATGCGTGCATGCAAGTCACTGCATGTCTATGCAGGCAGCCTCACATGATAAGACGCAGCAAAAGCAACACCACCAATGAGTATTTCTCCAGGGTGAAGTGTTTTAAACAAGGCCTTTGCCTGTCATCATGTCACGACAGAGCAGATGAAGGCAGGCTGACAGGAAGGCAGAGAGGCAGGGAGGGAGGGAGGAGCTTTCACCAGCAGCAGTCAGTCTCCCCCCAGGCGGTGAGGTGGCCCTCTTTATTTGATGGCCATGTAAAAGCCATTTAGCATTACCCTTCACCTGACACCGTCAATCATCAGGGTCACACTGCTGCCCAACTTTTTCCCTTCTTCTCCCTTTTCCTGGCAAAATCTGGGACTGATAGCTGTACAGCTTCTATCACTTTATCTATCTGTCCGCGTGTTTGTCTGCCTGCCTGCCTGCCTGCCTGCCTGTCTGTCTGTCTGTCTGTCTGTCTGTCTGTCTGTCTGTCTGTCTGTCTGTCTGTCTGCCTGTCTGTCATGAGGGTCTTGCCTCTGTATCTTTATGTGTATCTTTCTGTGACTTAAATTGTCTATCTCTATCTTTTCTGTCTTTTGTCTGTCTCTCTTTGTTGTGTTGTTGTGTTGTGTTGTGTGTGTGTGTGTGTGTGTGTGTGGTGTGTGTGTGTGTGTGGTGTGGTGTCGTGTGTGGCGCGCGCGCGGCGCGCGTGCGTGTGTGTGTGTGTGTGTGTCTGTCTGTCTGTCTGTCATAGATGGTGTTGTCTCTGTATCTTTGTGTATCTGTGACTGTCTAGTCTATCTGTCTCTCTGTCTCCCTCTCTTTTGTCATTGTGTGTGTGTTGGTGTGCAGTGCACATGCACTCATACACATGCGCATGTTCATCCAAGTTGCCAGTGTGCATCCAAACAAAGATGATGATGGGTGCACAAACCCCAGAAAATCTTCAGGACAAACCTCAAAACACAACACAACACCAAACCAAACCAAAACAAAACAATAATACAACAGGCTGTGGTGACGCACATAAATGTTCCAAAGATGAACAAGAGCACTTGAAAACTTCCCCGCAAAACCAGCAGCAATCCAGGAACATAAAGAAATGAATGCAATCCATCATTGTCCCTTTTGTTCACGTCTTCAAGAACTCTCTGTCTCCCATCCCTTCATCAAAGCTTGCCATGTCTTCATCTACTACACAGGTATACACCTATACCCTTTCCATTTTCTTCACACACTGAATTACCTTTCCATCAATAATCATTCTCTTTCAAGTGTGAGGTGATTATATCTCTTTGTGGATCCATTGTTCGGTTCTTAATCTGTCTGTCTGTCTTTCTTGTCTGCTATCTGATTGCCAACCTGCTTGCATTTCCTGTCTGTCTACTGCCTATCTACCTGCCTGCCTGACTGCACACTCTGCTGCCTGTCTAGCTCTGTCTACTCTGTCTGTCTGTCTTGTCTGCAATCCTGACTACCTGCTTGCATACATGTCTGTCTGTCTGTCTGACTGCCTGCCTGCCCACCTGCTTGTATGCCTGTCTGTCTAACTCTGTCTGTCTGTCTTGTCTGTTTCTCATGCCCACGAGCTAATGTTTCAAAAATACTGAAAGGAAAATGTCAGTGTGAGCAGCTGACTTTGCAACGAACCCGGCAGGGAGTCTGAAAACTAAACTTTAATTCTCTCCAAACAAGTTGGTAACACAGAGAGAACAGATCTATACTGCAAGCCAGTTAAACAGTCACAGCAATAAAAGTTTCTGCAACGATTTTCATCTCTCTCTCTCTCTCTCTCTCTCTCTCTCTCTCTCTCTCTCTCTCTCTCTCTCCTCTCTCTCTGGAACGACTGGAACATCTAGACGACGACATGGGCAGTTTCCTTGAAAGACTCAGAGCAGAGAGGAGAGAAAAAGACAGCCCCAAAGACAGCACTGTAAAGACAGAACAGCCTTCCAGCAAATCCACGAGACATCAGACATCTCTACCCCATCGATAACTAGGGACAGATGTCTTTGATAACGGTGACAGTGTCGTTCATACTGTCTTGTTCTCACTGATGTTATGACATTAATTTTATCACTACCGCGAATCGGTTCCTGTTTGCGATGACTCTTGAAGTGAATTTCGATTGTTCATTTTGTTTGCTGTTATATTCGATTTTCCTCCTCTCCCCCAAAGTCCCTATGTGAATGAGCCGAAAGCTTTACACATTAAACCATTTGTCATTGTCATTGTCATTCTCTCTCTCTCTCTCTCTCTCTCTCTCTCTCTCTCTCTCTCTCTCTCTCTCTCTCTCTCTCTCTCCAGTTGATGGGACATACGCCGAATTGAGGAAGGCTTTTTGCTTATCTACTAGACTGAGAGAGTTGGTGTGGCAAAAGGCATAGCAACGATCAGGTGTGTGTGTGTGTGTGTGTGTGTGTGTGTGTGTGTGTGTGTGTGTGTGTGTGTGTGTGTGTGTGTGTGTGTGTGTTTGTGTGTGTGTGTGTGTGTGTACGTGTGTGTATGTTGTGTGTTGTGCGCGCGCGCGTGCGTGCGTGAGGGTGTATATGTGTTTGTGAGTGTATATATATACATATGTGTGTGTGAGTGCATGTGTCAGTGTGTATGTGTGTGTGTGTGTGTGTGTGCGCGCGCGCATGAAACGTCTAGTGTGTGCTCACGCAAGCATGTACCTAACAAGTACATTTTTGTGAAAGGACAGGGTAAAAAGTATGCTAATGTTACACTTAACAATAAAAGAAATTATTTTGTGGACCAAAGACACACAATATCAACTTCTCTTTCTACTCAACAGACATCATCTTTTTTCTTTTCATTTTCTCTTCTCAAAGACTGTCCAACTCAAAGACAAGACAACATTTTTTTTTTTTTAGCTCCAACCATACCCCCCCCCCCCTTCCGTCCCTTCCCCCCCAAAAAAAAAACCAACAAAAAACCCCAACCCACTTCACCTAATACAAGCCCTTAAAAGCGAACAACAAAGCCAAACACACGGGAACTAAGAGCTGTGCTTTGATGTGGCGGGAGACCCCTGAATGGGGCCACACTTTTAGGACAGAAGAAGATGGGATGTTTCAGAGACAGAGCACTCTCTCTCTCTCTCTCTCCTCTCTCTCTCTCTCTCTCTCTCTCTCTCTCTCTCTCTCTCTCTCTCTCTCTCTGTGTGTGTGTGTGTGTGTGTGTGTGTGTGTGTGTGTGTGTGTTGTGTGTGTGTGTTGTGTGTGTGTGGTTGAGAGAGAGAAGGAGATGTGGTAGAGAGAGGAGAGGAGTGTGTGTTGTGTGTGTATTGTGTGTGTGTGTGTGTGCTTGCTTTAGAGCCTGTCTCTGTCAAAGTGACCACCGCACAGTAGTGCCAGATATTCAGCATCTATGAAAGGTTGCTGGCGTTAAAAGCTTACTTTCTGAGTACTCTTTGTATGGGGGAAAAATTGGGCAAGGACAAATTTTTCTTTTTTAAAAAAGAAGGTCTCGCAAATACCTAATGAAAAATTGTCAATTTTCTTGCTTTAAAACACCTTTTAAAACTAATAGGACGTAGAACAAAGACATGTTTGTGTGATATAAGTACACATCCTATCATAACTATTCAGTGAAATGGTTAAAGTTCATTTGCAATCATCACGGTAACTTCTTCTGCTGAAATGGACTGGTGATGTCATACTTAACCCATCTGCAAAATAAATGAAAAAATATAATTGTAACAGGACTTCTTGTCCTGCCATTCTGGAATAAAATCACTATTTTTGAGATATAAAAGTGTTTGATTTGAATTTGAATTGAAATGATGGCAAATTTCCAACGCGAATGACACTGACGTCATACAGTTTCACATCAGGGTTGTTTGTGGTGTGTGTGTGTGTGTGTGTGTGTGTGTGTGTGTGTGTGTGTGTGTGTGTGTGTGTGTGTGTGTGTGTGTGTTTCACAGCAGGGGGTTAACATGGTGATCCAAATCGAACTGGAAAAAAAACACCTACCTGGTTGCCTTTTCCTCAAAATATATATTTTTTTACAGAGCGTAATTTGTTCGTCATAATTCTGACGACATTTTGCACCCAAAACAGAAAATCCCCATCTATTGACGTGATGAGTTGTCCCTAGGCTTCACACACTCTCCCCACTTACCTCAGAAGGCTTCGAGTTATTCACACTGCGAAGTGGCCAGGTCAGTTCACTTTCCCAAAGGCCAGCAAAACTTGGGCCTCTGCAGTTTGGGCAAGCACTAGACAAAAGATTTGGGTTCTCCTGACATTAAAGAGGGGGGGGGGGGGGGGAGAGAGAGAGAAAAGTTAGGCTAAAACATTTTAAAAGGTCGAGTGGGAGGGGGGGGGGGGGGGGGGAGCAAGGGTATGCGTACTGGCCACACTGACCTGCACTTCTGCTGAAACTTTCAGAGAGACTACATGTGCGCCACTGTCCTCGAAAAAGAAACTTTTTTTTCTTTCCTTAAGAAAAAAAAAACTGATCGCAACACAAGCAGACTTTTTAATTGTTATTTTATAACCCAACCCAGAGTGTTTTACTCCCCCACACCTCCAGAAAATAAAAGAGTTCGGTTACACTGGGTTTTTTCCTGCTGAAACAAGCACCGACGATAACTGTGTCGGTGTGCATGTAATAAATACCTTAAAGGGGGGGGGGGGGGGGGGGGTAAACACAGTCGCATACGCAAAATCTCAGCACTGGTGAACCTTGGAGCTTTAAAACAAAGTTTCAAAGTGTGTGTGCGTGTGTGTGTGTGCGTGCATGCGTGCTTACGTGCGTGAGTGCGTGTGTATTCATTTGCATCAACTGCTTTTGTTTTTGTTGCAGTGTTTGTAACTTAATCTTTACCCTCGTAAACTAAAACTACGTTTGCGTTTGCTTCTCCTAGTGGTGGGTTGCGCTATCAACACAAAGAATAAGGCAGGCAGGCAGGTAGGCAGTTAAGTTAAAGTTAAAGTCTGTCCCGAGCCTAAGGCTCATCAGGCCGGTGCTTATCCCGGTTTCTGTGGCGTTAAGCGACTGAGAGTCATAGACCCCCCCTGGATAGGACGCCAGTCTATCGCAGGGTTAACCCCCAACACAAGGTTGGTACCCCTTTTACACCTGGGTGGGGTGAGAAAATAGCCGTAAAGTGCCTTTTCCAAGGGCACAACGCCATAGCCGAAAGCTGGGATCGAACCTGCAACCTTTAGATTACGAGTCCAACGCCTTAACCACTAGACTACAGCGGCGGCTCAGGCAGGCAGGCAGGCAGGCAGGCAAATGCTGCTTCCCAAACAAGGCAATTCGCAGACAGAAACACACCTGCTGGTATTTTTAGGAAATGCAATCGTCATGATTGAGAGAAAGCTTTTCTCCCTTAAGAAAGCTGTATTTCTCACATGAAGTAAAATCTCCTGTAGTAGATACACATAAACTCAAACGGAAAGATCTTAGTTACGTGGATTAAAAGTTAAGACATCAAGTTTTTTGTTTCCGCCTAAGAAAGTAATATTCTTGATGCTAGGTAGGTTTGAAAAGTTCGTTCGCATTGGAATCTTTGCTCCACTTTTGAGAAAACAAAAAAAGGCTGTGTGTGTGTGTGTGTGTGTGTGTGTGTGTGTGTGTGTGTGTGTGTGTGTGTGTGTGTGTGTGTGTGTGTGTGCACGTGCGCGCGCATGTGTGTGTGCGTGTGAGTGAGTGAGTGAGTGGGTGTGGGTGTCTGTGTGTGTGTGCGCGCGCGTGCGTGCGAGCGTGCAGAATTCTATGCTTAAGAAAAGAGAGATGACGTGATATCGGTATTATTACTGCAAATAGCACATCTCCCACCCCCTCCCCCCCAAAAAAAAAAAAAAAACAACAAAAAACCAAAACCAACAACAAAAACCCTCTTAAACTGAAACCAACGCAGAAAACACAACACACATCACTAATGGACGTGAATTCAATCAAAACACCCACCTACCGCTTCTCCCTTTGTCACAAACATTTTTCTTTAAAAATTATTTAATTAAAAAAAAAAAAAACTGTGGTAGGCGTATGACAAATAGAGGGTAAAATTTCGTACACAAGTTGTCTGGCATTTTGGAATCTAATCTAATGCGCTGTTTATCATTATTTCGCCCAAATTTGTGTACCCCTCTCCCCCAGAATAGAATATCAAAAGCAGCCATTCTGTTGAGGCTAAAATAGGATAAAGCCGGGAAAATAGACAGACAGACAGACAAACAATCCGCCCACTCTTTCTTTTTTTAAGACTTTGAAACTGATGGAATATCACGTAAGAATAATGCTCGAATTCATCTTGTGGAGGTAAACAAGAAAGCTATCAATCAGGTTAAAATTGGAGAAAATAAGAGACCCCCCCCCTCCCTCCCTCTCTCTCTCTCTCTCTCAAACACACACACACACACACACACACACACACACGCACACACACACACACACACACACACACACATCATACTCACTCTCTCTCTCTCTCTCTCTACTCTCTCTCTCTCTCTCTCTCTCTCTCTCTCTCTCTCTCTCTCACACACACACACACACACACACACACACACACACACACACACACACACACGCGCACACACACACACAACGCGCACACACACACGCACGCACACACACACATACACACACACACACACACACACACACACACACACACACACACACACACACACACACACACACACACAGAAGAAGAGGAGGAGGAATTGAGAGAAGAAGAAGAAGAAGAAGAAGAAGAAGAAGAAGAAGAAGAAGAAGAAGAAGAAGAAGAAAAAAAGAAGAAGAAGAAGAAGAAGAAGAAGAAGAAGAAGAAGAAGAAAAAACAACAACAACAACAACAACTACAACAACAACAACAACAACTACAACAACAACAACTACAACAAGAAACAAAACCATCAAGCAAGTCGTTGCTTCACTCACGCTTAACCACACTATGTCCTCAGCCATAAACTAAACAGTCTGAACAAATCAAAAAGCGATCAAAGAAGAAGGGAAAAATCCAGCAAAAACACACACAGCAACACCGGGCTAACAGACATACGAGCACACACACACACACACACACACACACACACACACACACAACACACACACACACACACACACCGCACACACACACACACACACACACACACAACACACACACAAACACCGCACACACAGCACACACACGCCGCCACACACACACACACACACACACACACACACACACACACACACACACACACACACACACACACACGACATCGCTATCTGTAACCCCCCTCCCCTCTATTCAATCTGTGTCCTCTGTTCGTTAAAGGCACGCACAACCCAAATCTAACTCATGAGTATGAGATTTTATTTATTCTACTCTCTTATACCTATCAATTTTTTAAACTTATTTATTCATTTCTTTACAGATTCATCTCTTTATCTATTTATCTCTTTATTTTACGGGGCAAGCTGCCGCAGCATGTCTCTGTGTCTGTAGTCCCAACATTTTTACCTATCAATTTCTTTTACATATTTATCTTTCTTTTTTTAAAAACTGATTTATCTCTTGATTTCTTTCTTTCTTTATTTCTCTTTGTCTGTTGTTCAACTTATACTTATCAATTTCCTTATTTATTTATCTATTTCTTCACTGATTTATCTCTTTATCTATATCTTTACTGATTTATTTATCTATTAATTTATTTATTTATTTATTTCACGGGGCAAGCTGCGGTACCATCTCTCTGTGTCTGTAGTCCAACTTACACCCATCAATTTCTTATTTATCTATTTCTTTACTGATTTATTTCTTTATGTATTCATTTATCTCTTTATTTCACGGGGCAAGCTGTGGCTGCATTTCTCTCTCTGTGTGTCTGCAGTCCACCTTATAGATATCAATTTTTTAAAACTTATTTATCTATTTCTTGACGTATTTATCTCTTTATTTATTTATTTATTTCACGGGGCAAGCTGCAGCAGTATCTCTTATCTCTCTCTGTTGTCCCTGCAACTTCAACTCCCGGCCATGTACGTTGAGAGCTCGGCACGGACAGACCATCACACGCTTGTGTTGGCGTTTTTGGATCGCTTGGGTGGCTTTTTTTCGTTTTACTTTTAAGCTATTACTCACTCTTCAACCACCACCACCCCGCCCCCCTGCTCTCCTAAATTTATTCTTTTCCTAGTTGCAACCAAGTCCTGTGTTGAATGGATGCATTTCCCTGGGAAAGTTTTTTTTTTTGTTGTTGGTCTTTTTTTTGGCGGGGGTTGTTTTTTGTTTTGTTTTGTGTGTTTGTTTGTAATTTTTTTTTTTAGGGATGGGGTGGGGGTGGGGGTGGGGGTCTTTTAGAAATGGAACAAACTTCTAGAAATCTATCTTGGTCTGTTGACTGAAATTTCCTGCCACTTTTAGCGAAGTTTCAGTTTTTCAGTTTGTCTTGAGGCAAAAAAAAAATTGATGATTTATTATTATGATTTACCGTGGCGCCTGAATCTCTGGGAAAAGAAAAGAGAGAGAAGAAGAGAGAGAGAGAGAGAGAGAGAGAGAGAGAGAGAGAGAGAGAGAGAGAGAGAGAGAGAGAGAGAGAGAGAGAGAGAGAGAGAGAGACAGACAGACAGACAGACAGACAGACAGACAGACAGACAGACACAGACAGACAGACATAGACGCTCTTTCAAAAATTACATAAAAACAACAGTATAGCAAAAGCCTCTGACCACTGAGCTATCCTGTCCTTGCAACGTTTTTTTTTTAGGGGTTCTGCGAGTCTCATAACAGCGCTCACACTGAAAGTCAACCAGGACAAGCAGTACAAGAAGGGGTGACACTCACCGCCATCGTTTTGCTTTGAAAAAAAAAAGGATGTGCAGTCTCACTTCACTTCATTTCAATTGCTTACTGAACACCACATGGATCAAAATCCAATACAAAGAATGCATGTTTTCTTCGTAATGAAATATGACAACAAAGGTTATTTTCTTTTCTTTCTTTCCTTTTTTTCGCAACAGCTGTTTTGACGTCATGGGCTCAGTAAGTCACATGACCCTGAGGGAAGGAAGTCTCGTTCATTGGTCAAATTTTGTAATGCAACGGGGTCTTGATGGAATATACACAGTCGGACTAACTCAAAACGATGAATTTGAAAAATGAGTATCTTGTGGGGGAAATACAGACCAAGCCAACGTAGAATATCATAAAAGAGGATACTGGCAATTGGGAGGAGGAGGGGGGGGGGGGGGGGGGGGCTAGCAAAGAAAAGTTTGCTTTTTTTCCATTCAGCGCCCACTCTCAACAAAGGGACGGGTTTATATAGCATCGTTGTAGAAGCGACCAGGTGCAGTTTGTCCCACTCGACAAATCCCACTGTTATTAGGAACCGAAACTTAGGGACCGTTTCCAAAAGCTCTGAAGCCAAGTTTCAAAATACCGTTGCAATATAGCCTACCTCTTACGATTGACTGTCAGGACAGAAAATTGAGTCCAAGGCTCTCGTTTCATTTTGACGGAAGAGAAATGAGAAAATGTATTTTGTTTTTATTGCTTGTACATTTTTTTTTCTCTCTTAATGAAATCTACGTAAAATTGAAAACGAAAAATGTACTAGATAAAAAGTAAGGTTAAAAAACCCACTCTATTCCATATAACAAAAGAACTATCGCTAGAACTATCGCTAATATCACAGAAACGTGTGCGTGTTTACACAGCCACCCCATCTGTTTTGTTGTTGTTGTTGTTGCTGTTTTGGTTTAATTCGAAAGACAAAGTGATGCCGAAAAAAAGGTATCCCCACTGCCACATTTTGCTCACAAACACGCAAACGCACAAGCAGTCACAACCTTTTTTGTTTAGGTTAGTTTTTTGTTTTTGGTTTTGTTTGTTTTGTTTTTATTTGTTTGGGTGTTTATTGGGGGTGGGGGGTGGGGAAGGGTGGGCTTGTATTGATTGGTTACTCATTTCAGATAAAGTCCCTGGTTTCACGAGTTGCGCGCGCGCGCGCGTGCGCGCTCGTGTGTGTGTGTGTGTGTGTGTGTGTGTGTGTGTGTGGTGTGTGTGTGTGTGTGTGTGTGTGTGTGTGTGTGTGTGTTCCCACTTTCCCAATACAAAATTACGAGTGAAATACGACATAACTATATACACTAAGCCCTATCTATCAACAAATTTATCCATTTTTACCTGATGTCCGACCATCTTTCAGACATCCAGAACCCGCTTCCCTCCCTGCCCTTCCCCACCACCTCCGCTCTCAGATTCACGACATATAATAATATCACAACTGTAAAAAAAAAAAAAAAATTTTAAACAAAAAAAAAACTGTACAACTGTAGTGGGCTAAACAAACATACCACAACAAAATCTTCCAACCCATAATTATAGAGAAAACACATTCCAAAAAGCTACATACGCAACTGTTAGCTACAGGCCATACAGCATAGCCATATCCCGAACAATTTTAGTAATCAAAGCCCCGCAACAATTTATAAATAATATTGTAAAATACCGTAGAGCGGAAACAGGTAAGGAAACGCGAAATATTCCATTTTCTAAAACTTAACATGGAGCACTCACATACACAAATATGCAGAATTTTTTTTTTAAGGGGGGTAGGGAGAGCTGGAGGGGGAAACAACAGCACAGGCAGAAAAAAGCAAGCGAGACAACGACAGACAAGCAGATTAACAAACAGACGGACGGACACACAGACAGAGAGAATGACCAGACAGAACAGACGGAGGGATGGACAGAGGCGGAGTGTAGCCTGGTTTCTGCACTTTCCCTTCTCTATTGCCCAGATGCTGATCCATAACACTGGACGCCATCTGCCCGAATTCTAGACCCGGTCCACTGTAAAGCTGCCCATACAAAGCTCCGTCTCCGTCCCTCTCCGTCTCTGTCTCTCACTGTCTCTTTCTCCTGAACAACAGCAGGTCATTCCTCTCTCTTCCTTCATTAAGAGCTATGGCTTTCTTGAATAAATTTTCCATCTCTGTCTGTCTGACTGTCTGTCTGTATGTGTGTTTGTCTGTGTGTGTGTCTCTCACACACACACACACACACACACACACACACACACACACACACACACACATATATATATATATATATATTTATATATATATATATATATATATATATATATATATACATGCATATATTACACACATACATAATTACATCCTCTCTCTCTCTCTCTCTCTCTCTCTCTCTCTCTTCTCTCTCTCTCTCTCTCTCTCTCTCTCTCTCTCTGTGAGTCTCTCTCCTTCCCTCTCCACCCACCTCTCTCTCTCTGGAACTGGATGTAAAATAAACCCACATGAACGCTAATTCATTATGATTATTTTATCCTCAAAATAAAAGAATTCGATTTGATCTCCCCCCCCCCCACACACACACACACACTCCTCAGACCAGACAGACCATCACAGTAGTACTAGCCTTAAAGGGTCAGTGTGGAAGACAGTCAGTCCACTACTGGACATTTGTCTCACACTGACCCATTCTACCTTTAAACCATTTAGTCATGGTTGAATGAATGGCTGACAACGCTCAAAGACTCGTACATGCAATAAGAAACACACACACACACACACACACACACACACACACGCGCGCGCGCGCGCGCGCACACACACACACGCGCGCGCGCACGCACACACACATGCGCGCGCACACACACACACAAGGATGAGAAGAAAAGAATGCAACAAAATTCTGTTTTAAAAAATCAATGATTGAACTTAAATACTGAATGGAGAGAAATTTTTTAAAAGGGGAAAAAAAGAAAACAAAAGAACAAAAAGAAAATTTGTTTTAAAAAACACAGAAATCACAGACAGACAGAGACAGAGAGAGAGAAAGCCAGAGAGAGACAGAGACAGAGAGAGATAGAGATAAAGTCAGAGAGAGTTGGAAAGAAAAGGAAAAGAGAGAAATTATATGTATGTTTGTTTGTTTGTTTTGTTTTGTTTAATGTCCTTCACTACTTGGTGATATAGACACACCCGCATTCTCTCTTCTCTCTCTCTCTCTCTCTCTCTCTCTCTCTCTCTCTCTCTCTCTCTCTCTCTCTCTCTCTCTCTCAGATATATATATATATATATATATATATATTTTATATAATATATATATATATATATATATATTATATATATATATATAAAACTACAGAAGAGATCTTACTGGGGAAGAATATATAACCTCAGCAACTGATGTTATGAACTGCTGAGAGTCATACAAAACTTCTTGAACAGTGGCATATCTTTTTTTAATATCTAATCCTCTCCTTTTAAAAAGGTCAATAAGAATTGGCAATCAAACAATAAGTGGTGGATTGAAAGAGGTTGAGAACAGCAACATGACACGTTTTTTAGAATATTTGGT
>CM060329.1:27766823-27769197 GCA_030674155.1 Stramonita haemastoma
TTTTTAGTGGCTATAAAGCCTTCTGTAAGGCGGCAACTAAAGTTAGCCATCAAGGGAGACGATCAGGGGGAGTAGTTTGTTTGATTAAGAATGAGTTATCTGCTCTTGTAAAATATTTAGATGTTCCATACCCTAACATTTGTACTTTTCTCTGTGACAAATCTTTATTGTGTACCTCAAGAAATGTTTTGCTTGTATGTGTGTATATCCCACCTGAAGGCTCTCCTTTTTATAACATGTTTGATAATGATAGTGGGATTGCTATGATGGAAGAATATTTAGCCGATTGTGTGGTTGCTTTGGATGAAGTTGATATAATATTGTGTGGAGACTTAAACAGTAGGACATCAAACTTTTCTTGCCATCATGTGGCAGATGATTTTATTTCAGAGTTTCAAAGTAAAAGCATGTCTCTTAGTGGTAATCGTTATTCTGAAGATTCTGTTATAAATAATTATGGTAAATTATTATTGAATATGTGTACTACATTTAGTTTACAAATTCTGAATGGTGTATGTAATGGTGATCAGCAGGGTCGCTATACGTACATTTCTGATGGAGGATGCAGTGTTAATGATTATTTTTTAGTGTCAGATGATTTGTTCTCTCAGATTTTTGACTCATGCCGTTTGTTTGTTGCTGAACGTTCTGATTCAGATCACCTTCCTGTGGAATTACATATTAATCCATTGTATAAAACGTATGTAACAGCCGAAGAGCCATCTGTTGTGGAAAAGTTTGTGTGGGATGAAAACAAACTCTCAGCTTATAAAGATAATCTTTGTGAGGAAGACATGTGTGTAACTTTTTCAAATGCCTTACAGATGATTGATGAGAACATTAATGAAGCTCTAGATTTGTTTAATAGTTGTATAAAGTCCAGTGCTGAATGTATGAAGAAACAGGTACATGTAAAAAAAGGTTTATCAAATGCAACATGGTTTGATAATGAATGTAAAAGTATGAAGTACAGGGTAAGAAAATTATTAAAGACTTACCGGAAAACGTTTAAAGAATGAAGACAGAAACTTGTACTGTGTTTTAAGAAGGGAATATAAATACATGCTAGAAAGGAAAAGGAAACAGTATAATATGACATTACTTGCAGACATGGTGTCCTCAATCTCTTCTCAAGTCCAGTTCTGGAAATGTGTTAAGAAGGCGTCATTTAGAAATAGTCAGCCAAAGAATAGTATATCAGTTGACAGTTGGTTTCAACATTTCAAAACCCTGTTGGAGAAAGACTCATCAGACAACTCCATGAATACTAATGTTGACTATGATGAAAGTGAGGAAGATTTTGATCGTCCAGTATCTAAAGGTGAAATATATTGGGCACTTAGAAAACTAAAGAATGATAAAGCAGCAGGTCCTGATCAAATCATTGGAGAATTGCTGAAAAATGGAGGTGAAGATGTTGTGCTTTTCCTTCTAAAATTATTCAACAAAATCTTTGAGGATGGCCTTTTCCCAGATAACTGGACTGAATCTATAATCCTAACATTACACAAAAAGGGCGATGTTGATAACCCTAATAACTACAGAGGAATTTCTCTTAGTGATATAAGTAGTAAGTTGTATAGTACTATCATTAATAATAGATTACAGGAATGGGTTATGAAAAATGATATTACAGGTGAACACCAAGCTGGTTTTAAGAGAGGATATTCCACTATAGATCATATGTTTACTCTGCTTGCGTTTGTACAGAAACAGTTTGCTCTTAACCGTAAGCTCTATGTAGCATTTATTGATTTTGAAAAGGCATTTGATTCTGTTAATAGAAACTTGTTGTGGCCTATTCTCCTGAAAAATGGTGTGAAGGGTAAATTATTACGATGTTTGAGAGCCATGTATCAGAATGTCAGAAGCAGAATAAGATGTGGTACTAAACTGACTGATGTAATATACTGTACCACTGGTGTTAAACAGGGTGATGTATGTAGCCCTTTACTGTTTTCGGTTTTTATTAACGAGTTAGCCAGAGAAGTCATCAATAATGGTAAACATGGTGCCACTTTTCCCCCAAGATGCCACAGAATTATCTATTCTTCTACTTGCTGATGATGTTATCCTGCTATCTGAAACAGTTGTTGGCTTACAAAAGCAGTTAAATAGCTTGAGCAGTGCTGCAGTGGCACTTGATCTTAAGGTTAATCTGAATAAGAGCAATATCGTTGTATTCAGAAAAGGTGGTCATTTAGCTGCTCATGAAAAATGGTTGTACAATGGTAAAGTCATGCCTGTGATTAATGTATATAAATACTTAGGAATCTGTTTTTCTACAAAGCTTAGTTTCACAACTGCATGTAAAGATCTGGCAAGTCGAGGTAAACGAAGTTTGTTATTGGTTTTGAGAAAATTACGAATATTG
>CM060329.1:27769297-27784297 GCA_030674155.1 Stramonita haemastoma
AGGGGAGGGAAGGGGAGGAGGAGTGGGGGAGAGAGAGAGGAGAGAGAGGAGGAGAGAGAGAGAGAGGAGAGAGGGAAGGGGAGGAGGAGAGAGAGAGGAGAGAGAGGAGAGGAGGGAGGAGAGAGAGAGAGGGAGGGGAGAGAGGGAGAGGAGAGTGAGAGGAGAGAGAGAGAGGGAGAGAGAGGGGAGGAGAGGAGAGGAGAGAGGAGAGGGAGAGAGAGAAGGAGGAGGGAGAGAGAGAAGAGGAGAGAGGAGGAGGGAGAGGAGAGAGAGAGGGAGGAGAGGAGGGAGGGGGAGAGAAGGGGAGAGAGAGAGGTGAGAGGGAGGAGAGGGGATGAGAGAGAGAGGGAGAGATGATGAAGGAGGGAGAGAGAGGAGAGGAGAGGGAGAGAAGGAGGAGAGAGGAGGAGAGGGTGGAGGAGAGGAGGAGGTGAGAGAGAGAGAGGGAGGAGAGGAGGAGAGTGAGGGAGGGTGATGAGAGGAGAGAGGAAGGGAGAGAGGAGGAGGAGGGGAGGAGAGAGAGAGAGAGGAGGAGATGAGAGGAGAGAGAAGAGAGGATGAGGGAGAGTGAGAGAGGGAGAGAGGAGGGAGGGGAGAGAGGAGAGGAGAGAGAAGGAGGAGGAGAGGAGTGAGAGAGAGGAGGAGAGGAGGAGAGAGTGGAGAGAGGAGAGAGGAGGAGGAGAGGGAGAGGAGAGAGGAGAGAGAGAGAGAGAGGGAGGAGACGGAGAGGGAGGAGAGGAGGAGAGGAGGAGAGGAGGGGGAGTGAGAGAGAGGATGAGGAGGAGGAGAGGAGAGGAGGGAGGAGAGAGGGGAGAGAGGATGAGAGGGAGGGAGAGAGGAGAGAGAGGGAGAGGAGGATGAGGAGAGAGAGGAGGGAGAGAGGGGAGTGGAGAGGAGAGTGAAGGAGAGGAGGAGTGAGAGAGGAAGAGAGAGAGGAGGAGAGAGGGGAGGAGAGAGGAGGAGAGGAGAGAGGGAGGAGAGGAGGGAGAGAGAGAGGAGGAGAGGGAGGAGAGGAGAAGGAGGAGGAGAGGAGGTGAGGAGAGAGGGGGAGAGGAGGAGGAGAGAGAGAGAGAGAGTGAGAGTGAGGAGAGGGAGAGGAGGGAGGGAAAGGAGGGAGGAGAGAGAGAGAAGGAGAGAGAGGAGGAGGAGGAGAGAGGAGAGAGAGGAGAGAGGAGAGAGAGGGAGAGAGAGGAGGAGGAGAGAGATGGAGGAGGAGGAGAGAGGGAGAGTGAGAGAGGAGGGGAGAGAGAGGAGAGGAGAGAGGAGGAGTAGGGGAGAGGAGAGGAGAGGGAGAGAGGGAGGGAGAGGAAGAGAGGGAGAGGAGAGAGAGGAGAAGAGAGAGGGAGAGGAGGGAGAGAGAGAGAGAGGAGAGGGGAGGAGGTGGAGGAGGGAGAGAGAGAGAGGAGGGAGAGAGAGAGGAGAGGGAAGAGGAGAGAGGAGAGAGAGAGAGGAGGAGGAGAGAGAGGAGGAGAGGAGAGGAGTGGAGGAGAGAGAGAGGAAGAGAGTGAGGAGGAGAGTGAGAGAGGAGGGAGAGGAGGAGAGGAGAGAGAGAGGGAGAGGGAAGAGGAGGAGAGGGAGAGAGGAGAGAGAGAGGAGAGAGGGAGAGAAGTGGAGAGAGGGAGGAGAGAGGAGGTGGAGGAGAGAGAGGAGAGTGAGATGAGAGAGAGAGAGAGGAGAGAGGAGGAGAGGGGTGAGAGGGTGGGAGAGAGAGAGGAAGAAGAGAGAGGGAAGAAGGAGGAGAGGGAGAGGAGGGGAGAGGAGGGGGGAGTGGAGGAGAGAGGGAGGAGAGAGAGGAGAGAGGAGTGAGAGAGGGGAGAGAGTTTGCTCCTAGACAGATGGCTTAATGAAAAACACATTGCCTATCAAATGTGCCACTTGGAAATAAAAGAATTTGACTCTCTCTCTCTCTCTCTCTCTCTCTCTCTCTCTCTCTCTCTCTCTCTCTCTCTCTCTCTCTCTCTCTCTTCCACACACACACACACACACACACACACACACACACACATACACAGATAGATAAACAAGAGAGAGAGAGAGAGAGAGAGAGAGAGAGAGAGAGAGAGAGAGGAGAGAGAGAGGAGAGAGAGAGAGAGAGAGAGGAGAGAGAGAGAGAGAGAGAATCCAGAAAAAAAACAAATAATCACAGGCTGATTTGATATACTTGCTAGCTGAACTTTTACACACACACACACACACACAACACACACACACACACACACACACACACACACACACACACACACACACATTTAAAAACCGAACAAAGAAGACTAGGTGAAAACTTAAAGAAGTCATGAAGCCTAACACAAATGACCCCAGTCAATAGATATTAGAAAACAAACCCCAATTACATAATAAATAACACAATTTTTACATTAATCTGAACGCAGTGTTCTATATTTCTACATACTTAATCTGAATGCAATATTCTTCTTAATTTCTGCATTTATCTGAACGCAATATTCTTCTTAATTTCTGCATTTATCTGAACGCAATATTCTTCTTAATTTCTGCTTTAACCTGAACGCAATATTCTCCTTAAATTCTGCATTAACCTGAGCGCAATATTCTCCTTAAATTCTGCATTAACCTGAGCGCAATATTCTTCTTAAATTCTGCATTAATCTGAACACGGTATTCTTCTTCCCTGTAGCATATCTGCAACAACAGCAAAAACAACAACAACCACAGAAAAACAACAACAATGGACATGTACGATACAAATATTCAGCTAAAATATAGCTGACGAGTTCTAGAAAAGTAAAGCGAACTCAAGAAAGTAGCTTGAACTGCATCCTCCCTTACCTACCGACACCACTACTCTCTCTCTCTCTCTCTCTCTCTCTCTCTCTCTCTCTCTCTCTCTCTCTCTCTCTCTCTCTCTCGCCACTAAAATACTGTACTATACTGCGCTTAAAATTACGACAGTTTGTAAGAATGTTTCAGAAAAAAGATGTAACACGAAACGCAAAACAATACAAAACATTTTTTGTTTTAAACGCGAAACTTACAACAGTACAAAGCAAAACAAAACAAAACAAAAGAGAAAAAACAAACACGAAACTTAAAAACATACAAAACAAAAAAACAAAAAACAAAAACGCTTAAATTTATTCTTAACAAAAATCGTTCCCCAATACCACTTAGACAATCACTACTCCATCTTGTACGACATCAGTGTGCATTAACCCCTCAAAGGCTAAAAACGGGAGCGGCTGTCTGCCCTGCTGTCCTACATGGCGTCCTATACTCTGACCCCCCCCCCCCCCCCCCCCTGAGTTCCCAAAGGTATAGGTGAATGATAGATTTCACCCCACACCCCACCCCACCACCCACCCCTACACCCTCCTGAGTTCCCAAAGGTAGGTGGATGATGGATTTTTATGGACTGGGAGAGGCAGGGTGCACATCGTCCTCTGAGACCTCACCCGGCCTTGTGAGGCCTGTCATCTCTTCTGTCATGTCCTCTGTCATCTCTTTGTCTTCTGTCCTGTCTTCTGTCATCTCCTCTGTCATCTCTTCTGTCATCTCTTCTTTGTCATCTCCTCTGTCATCTCTTCTGTCATCTTCCTCTGTCATCTCTCTGTCATCTCTTGTCCTCTCTGTCATGTCTTCTATCATCTCCTCTGTCATCTCTCTGTCATCTCCTCCGTCATCTCTTCTGTCATCTCCTCTGTCATCTCTGTCTCTGTCTTCTCTACTGTCATCTCTTCTGTCATCTCCTCTGTCGTCTCTTCTGTCATCTCCTCTGTCATCTCTTTGTCTTCTGTCATGTCTTCTTCATCTCCTCTGTCATCTCTACTGTCATCTCCTCCGTCATCTCCCCTGTCATCTCCTCTGTCATCTCCTCTGTCATCTCTACTGTCATCTCCTCTGTCATCTCCTCTTTGTCATCTCTCTGTCATCTCCTCTGTCATCTCTACTGTCATCTCCTCTGTCATCTCCTCTGTCATCTCTTCTGTCATCTCCTCTGTCATCTCCTCTGTCATCTCCTCTGTCATCTCTTCTGTCATCTCTTCTGTTTTCTCTTCTGTCAGGTGGCAGGCAGGGCGCAACTCACAGGGACACCTGCTGCTGAACACCAGGTTTGTGTTTTTTCCTGACTTCTTTCTCTTCGGGGGCGGGATAGCTCAGTGATCAGAGCACTCGCTTTCCCCCAAGTCAAGTTAAGCGGCGTTGAGCGTTGTTACCAATTGGATGGGTGACCATTTACGCGCCTTGGCTTCAGTACAGTCCCCCCAGTTCATCCAGCTGTCAATGGATACCTGCCCTCTTTAGGGTCAGGGAAGTTAAAGCAACGAACGAGGGAGAGGAGATGGGCGCCGCCCTCAATATGCTGGCCCCTAGAGAAGCTGAGGTCTCTGATGCCTTGCTCCCCTACGACCACATAGGCTATAGGACACCCTTTACCTTTCTCTTCTGAGGGCTCTAGCTGTCCTGGGGTGGGGGTGGGGGGCGAATAGCCTGGTGGTCAAGAGTGATGCGCTCGTGATCTGCAAACCCGGGTTTGAATCTCGTTCAAGAAAAGTTTTTTTTTCCTCTGAAGTTAACATCAGTGCCGACTTCACTTCTCCCCCAAAATCCTTCGGATGAGACTATAAACCGAGGCCCCGTGTGCGAACGCACACAGAACACCTTGCGCACACGTTAAAACCTGTTCCGCTTTTCGGAGGGGTGGGACATTGTGTGCCGATGGGAACGGGTGATAAAATTGACAAAAGTGCATACACGCGGGGACTGAATGTAAAAAAAAAGTACATGAGTGGTTAAAATAAAGTCTCATCGTCTTCTTTCACCTCGTCATTTTGATTTGTTAACATTGTGTTACTGACGGGTTTTAACCCTATCAACTACCATCAAGTGAAATCATCACTCGTTATTTCGTTCTTCTTCTTCTTGTTATTGTCCTGCTTGCTATCATCGCTTGACATCGTCAATTAAGATCATCGTCGCTGTTATTCATTTTTACATTATTATGATTATCGTCACCGCGGTCACCACTGCTAGCAGTTCAGATGATCATCAACACAACAGTCCTGTTCATCATTACAACGATTCCTTTTGTTGTCATTACTGATTCGCACTATTTACAAATCCCCCCCCCCCCCCTACTTTGCCTGCTGATTCATCTATGGTAAGTCATTGGGATTCTGTCAATGTGTTACTTTGATTTTTTAAAACAAACTAGCGTGTGTGTGTGTGTGTGTGTGTGTGTGTTGTGTGTGTGTGTGTGTGTGTGTGTGTGTGTGTGTGTGTGTGTGTGTGTGTGAATGTGTAAATATGTGTGATAATACGCGCGTGCGTGCACACGCGTGTGAGTGTGTGTGTGTGTTGTGCGCGCGCGCGTGCGTGCGCGCATGTGCATATGTGTGTGCATATGCGTGTGTGTGTGTGTGTGTGTGTGTGTGTGTGTGTGTGTGTGGTGTGTGTGTGTGTGTGTGTGGTCTTGAACGAACGAATGAATGAATACACGACAAAGGGCAGGGCTAGATGTACACACACACACACACACACACACACACACACACACACACACACACAACACACACACACACACACACACAGAGTCTCTCTACGCAGCGAACTGCAAGAAACGAGCCCACAATAATTCATCCTCTCTAACATGATCATAGTATGATCACCACACTACACCTGACGTCATGTTCTGACTCATTTCTATCCCACATATTCATAAACAAACCTTAAAAATAGGACGCACCAACAACAACGATAACGATAAGAGCAGCAGCAACAAAACACAAAGAAAACGAAAAACCACCACAGTTGTATATATATCATATAATATACCAGACTGTCTACAGCTGTGCTCCCATTGTCTCTAGCTCTCTCTCTTTCACCGTCACGAACACGGCTCCTCGTTAAACAAAAAAAAGGGTTAGGTGCCAGAAGGAATGGAATGTCGCCCTTGGCATAACGGCCCCCCTGCTCATCACGGCACCTTCAGAAACAGACGAGGCAAACAAACCACCCTCCTGCCTGCTTGTTTTCAAAGCTAGGTCAATGATCTTTGACGTCTCGGGGGGAGAACTGGTGTTAATGTACGCTATGCTCCACTTCAAAACTACTACAATAACTGGCCCTGTTGTTGTTTTTTTCGCTGATGTCAAAGTCAAGTCAAAGTCAAATTTTTATTTCCTGATGGTACACTGAGTAAGAAATAAATTTGCTTTTTCTCGTCAAGCCATCTATCTAAAGATCTAAAAGATGTTGTTTTCCATCGCAACTTTCATGACCCCAGCTTAAGGCAGGTGATGATCTTTCACATCCACCCTGATTGAGCTCAAACTCTTGTCCATCCCGCAGGGTTCTGATTTCTACTTTTCATTCAGCCCTTTGGCAGTACGGTCTAACTGTGCCTGTGGTTCAGAGACTCTCTGCTTCATCATGATTTATTGACGCATGATACTCTATCGCTATACTATGCTAGTTATTGGCATCCCCCCACCACCACCCCAAAAAAAATCCTTTAAAAAAACTAAAAGAATGTTCTTAATACGTCCTGTTTTCACAGATTATGGCAATATTACCAACTTGTCAAAATGGAGAAAGTCGAAAAATCTACAGATGAAAACTCGTGATTATTACCCAAGTTCCCAACCGCTGGTATTATGTCTCTACTCTATTCTTCTTGTTTCCGAAACCCATTGGGAAGGGGAAAACAAAACAAAAAAGAGACGGAAAACTCCAACAGCAAAGACATGTTTAGGTTGACTGACCTCTACTGGCTGGAGAACTCACCATGACGTAAGGGTGGCTGGCCTACTCTCTCTCTCTCTCTCTCTCTCTCTCTCTCTCTCTCTCTCTCTCTCTCTCTCTCTCTCTCTCTCTCTCTCTCTCTAGTGTGTCTACAAAGCAAAGGTCACCCTGACACAAGTCACTAAATACCATTCAACCTCCCTTGAGTGCAAACAAAAATAATGTAAAATACCTAACATAAACCTCAGGTCACTTCGAAAACAACAGTCAACTTTTACAACAATGAAATAAAACTCAGCGACCTCCATGTATCCACAGTTCCTGATTGTGTAACTCTACCGTACCAGTCTAAAAAAACAACAACAACAACTGACCATGCTGTGTTCAGAGAAGCAAAAAGAAGAAAGAAAAAAAAGGAAAGAAAGAAAGAAAGAAAGAAAGAAAGAAGAAAGAAAGAAAGAAAGAAAAAGAAAGAAAGAAGAAAGAAAGAAAAAAGAAAGAAAGAAAGAAAGAAAGAAAGAAAAGAAAGAAAGAAAGAAAGAAAGAAAGAAAGAAAAAGAAAGAAAGAAAGAAAGAAAGAAAGAAAGAAAGAAAGAAAGAAAGGACGCAAGACGGCAAAGCCACAACATTGATGGGAACAAAGCTCTGTTCACAGTCGGAAATGGGAACAAAAGAGGATTGAAAAGGGATCATTCTGGGCAACCACCATCATGAACACTAGTTTTTTTTTAAACAAAATAAATCCCTTCCTGTCCGATAAGGGGAGCACAGTGGGGGTGGGGTGGGGGGAGGGAGGTCTTCAGCGGTCTGTTGACACAGGTGTCGCCTGATCAAATCCACTTCAGGTAAAACCTGTGGTCCCTCACTGGAAGAATGGGAACGGAAGCTGCCCAGCCCAAGTTATGCAAGAACCGTTTTCAGTATTCAAAGATCTACTCGCCATGGCTGGCTTCTCGAAGCATTGCCAAGACCATGGGAGGGGAAGAGAGGATTTCGTTTTTCTACTTAAGAAGCCCTACAAATCCCCCCAAAAGAAGCAGAGTACTGAACAACAAAGTCAAAGTCAGGGTCAAATTTTGATTTACAGATGGTACATTATGTAAGCAAAACGCTTGCTTTTTTTTGTTTCATCAAGCCATCTACAAAAGAAATGTTAAGAAGATGAAAAGGGAAAAGAATGTTGAAAAAGCAAAAAAAAATAAAATAAAATAATGATGAAAAAGGAAAAAATCAACACTTATGACGACGACGATAATCACAGCAGCAACAGCAGGAAGTGAATGACACCCTAAACCAACAGCTCAACTTTTCAGACATTCTAACCAGATTTTTAAAAAAAGAAGAAAAGAAAGCGGTAAAAAAAATAGCCCAAACACAAACAAACAAAACAAAACAAAACAAACAAAACAAAACAAGGAGCAAGGGAATTAACGTTGAGCTGTGTTCCACGACAGAAAACAATCGCATTTAACAACACACAAACCAAACAACCCCTCGCAGTTCCCCCCTCCCTTTCGTGTCATTCTACCGTACCCATCATCACTGAACCTTCTGTGTCTACCTGGCACCAGAACCTACACAGCAAAGTTATAGATATGTTCCCACGGACCTGTGAGGCCAAAGATAGGCGGAATAATCTTCCTAACTGCATCAGGAAAGAGCTAACTCGGCAAAGCTCACAGGTGTCGGGTGTTGCAGGCACAATGGACAATTGCCATGTTATGAGCATCTGAAGCCAATATCACGTTGCCCCAAAACAAACCGAACTCCAGGAATCAGGATGCATCAAGTTAATCAGTAATGTAACTCCGAGGTCAAAATTTTCGGTAACATAATCCCCCGGATTATGTAAACATTTCTTTTTTTTTTAAAAGAAAAAAAGATAGGGCAACATTTTCCAGTTGGAAGTTTCACTTCTTTGTTCAGAACACAAGCATGAACACAAATTCTCAGCTTTCAAAAACAGATAAGAAGAAAACGGGGGGAAAAATCAAAGGAAAGAGAGAAGCAAAATAAATGGAAAGAACAGAAAAAAAGAGAGATAAAATAAAGCATATAAAATCTATTTTCACGTTCCTTGCTCTCTCTCTCTCTCTCTCTCTCTCTCTCTCTCTCTCTCTCTCTCTCTCTCTCTCTCTCTCTCTCTCTCTCTCTCTCTCTCTCCTCCCTCCTCCTCCCCTCTCTCTCCCTCTCATCCCAAATCAATGTGAAATGTTCCGAGTTGATAAACAAAACATCAGCGCCACATAAAGCAAAACGACAGCCGAACTCTTGAAGCGTACATCTGGCTATGTCTACGGACGCCAATCCAATTTCACTAACGGGGAAACACGCACGCCACCCATCGCAATTCTTTCTTCTCTTTTTCTTTGAATTAAACAAGAGGTTCCGGATCTTTGTGTGTGTGTGTCGTACGCGGTTGTTTTCTGAATAAACGCCCTGTTGTGGCCGCGGCCACACACTCTGTTCCATGTTGATACACTGTCACAAGAACTCCCAGTGATTTTCTGAGGCAAAAGTGCCAAGCCTTGGTTGTGTAAGAGAAAGAGAGAGAGAGAGAGAGAGAGAGAGAGAGAGAGAGAGAGAGAGAGAGAGAGAGGGGAGAGAGAGAGAGAGAGAGAGAGAGAGAGAGAGAGAAAGAGAGAGAGAGAGAGAGAGACAGACAGACAGACAGACAGACACACAGACAGACACACAGACACACAGACAGACAGAGACAGACACACAGACACAGACAGACACACAGACAGACAGACACAAAGACATACAGATAGAAATACAAAAAGACAAAGAGACAATGAAGAACAGAAAGAGAAAAAACAGAAAGAGAGGGGAGAGAGAGAGAGAGAGAGAGAGAGAGAGAGAGAGAGAGAGAGAAACACACACACACACACACACACACACACACACACACACACACACACCACACACACAACACACACGAATCACAAACATGACAGACATACAGACAGAGATGGACTGACAGACAGAATCACAGACAAACATAAGACAGACAGACAGACAGACAGACAGACAGACACAGACGTTTTTTCTGTAAAGCTTTTACTTTAATTGAGGAAAGCAACGCCCACTGCGCTCAATATTGTCACAAAGTCGATTCGATCGGCGTGAAACGAAAAACAAACATTTCAAGCTCGCTTAACCCCTAAAGAGTTTCAGTTTTACCGGATCAGACAACAAGCCCAACCCCTGCGTGGAACACGTTTTCAGCGTGCGTAAAATAACCCGCGACAACAACAAGAGATCTATCCGCCCATCACATTTTTCAAAGCCAAGGCCCCATAAACAGATGCACACCCATGAAAAACAACAAAGAAACAAAAACGTGGCGCCACATTCAAGTGCTCTGTTTTGGCGAAACACTCCGATGGTCACCCAAACACAGCTGTTGTTATGAAGATGATATTAGACAACATAATGTGATACTATACATAACATTGGGGGGTGGGGGTGGGGTGGGATTAGTTAGTCACGTTATGGAGAAACTTGATGCATTTCCTGTCAAATCTGTAAAGATTGATTCGTCGACAGACAGACAGAGAGAGAGAACACACACACACACAGAGACAGACAGACAAGAGCAGAGAGAGAGAGAGAGAGAGAGAGAGAGAGAGAGAGAGAGAGAGAGAGAGAGAGAGAGACAGAGACAGAGACAGAGACAGAGAGACAGACAGAGAGAGAGAGAGAGAGTGAGAGAGAGTGTCTGGATGATCGTATCTGTGAATAGAAATACACATAACATGTTTGTGTATATAGATATATAAACACACACATCCATGATAACAAAGACAGGGAAGAGTACAGATGGAAAGAAACAACAATACACTGACCAAAAAACAAAACAAACAAAAAAACCGACAAATACAAGGGAAGGAGGGGGGTGAAGAACTAAAACGGGGAGGGGGAAAGGGAGTAAGACACGAACATGACCAATGGATAAAAAATGACAAAAAAGAGAATATATATATGTGTGTATATATATACATATATACAAATATGGATATAGATATAGATAGATAGATAGATAGATAGATAGATAGATAGATAGATAGAGAGAGAGAGAGAGAGAGAGAGATAGATAGATAGATAGATAGATAGATAGATAGATAGATAGATAGATAGATAGATAGATAGATAGATAAAAACACAATAAAAAAAAAATTTTAAAAGAATCCTACAGACTGAAAATCATATTACTTTTTATTTCTTCTCTTTTTTTCTAGAAAACTAAATAATTAACCCAGGGGGAAAACTTAAGACGAGACACAGCTGGACGTAGGACATAAGAAAGAAAGAAGTGAAGGAAAAAAAGGAAATGATGACACCACCATCAGTCTGTGTGTCTGTGTTTGTGGGGGTGGGTTGGTGTGTGTATGTGTAGGCGTTTGTGCGTGTGTGCGCGCATGCGTGTGAGTGTGTGAGTGTGTGCGTCCGTGTGTGCGTGCGTGCGTGTGTGTGTGTGTGTGTGCGTGCGTGCGTGTATGTGTGTGTGTGTGTGTGCGTGCGTGCGTGCGTGTATGGTGTGTGTGTGTGTGTGTGTTGTGATAATATACAATACAGTGTTAAGAAGACAGGGGCACAGTCCCACAGGAAAGGCGGCAGGGACATGATGACTATGTCTGCTAGCTTCAGGGCCATCCATCCATCCATCCGCCCTGTCCCTCCCAAACATGCCGACAGAGAGAGAGAGGGAGGGGGGAAGAGAGAGAGGAGAGAGAGAGAGAGAGAGAGAGAGAGAGAGAGAGAATGAGAGAAGAGAGAGACAGAGAGAGACGAGGAGAGAGAGAGAGACGTACAGAAGAGACAGATAGAAAGAGAGACATATGGACAAAAGAGATAGAGAGGGGGGGGTAAATATATATATATATCATATATATATATATATATATATATAAGATAGATATGATATTATATTATATATAATGATAGAGAGATAGGGGGTGGAAAAGAAAGGGGTGGGGGGGGGGAGAAACAGGTAATAAGGTAGGCGTGAAGAAGTGGGGGGAGGAAGACAGTAGCCAATGGCCCTACAGCTGTGTGGGAGTGGGGGTGATGTGGTGGAGAGAGGACTGGAAAGATAGGGAAAAGATCCGGTATGTAGGTAATATAATGGGTGAGTGTGAGACAGACAGACAGACGACCATCATGACCAGTACAAAAGGACCCCAAAGAAAAAGAAAGGCAAAGAATTGAAATAGGCATGAAATAATGCTGACTTTGATTAGAACATGAGGAGGGGGGGTGTGTGGTGTGGTGGGGTATGATGGGGTGGGGTGGGGGTGTAAAGGGGAAAAGAAGCAAAATGGAGAGAAAAGGATTGGTTGGTTGGTTGGTTGGTTGGTTGGTTGGTGCTGGCTGGCTGGTTTATTACGAGGCTGGTTGATTTGGCAATTTATGTTATTGGTAGTAGACAATTATGAATGATTTTTTTTTGGTAATGTACAAAATCTTGCAGCATCAGCAGCAGCTCATAACGTTGTCTTAGCTCCAGCATTTAAAACTGAATACCAAGTGGACAACGCGCGGCACCCACACACACACACACACACACACACACACACACAACACACACACACACACACACACACACACACACACACACACACACACACACACACACGCTTGTGCACGTCACCACTGCATGCACATCCATATGCATATAAACGAGCACATTACCCACACTCGTACATACTCCAACATAAACCTCCTGGGAAAAAAATCAGAGGGAAAGCATGTCGGACTAGATGGTTCCTAAGATTGGCTCTAAACGCGGATAGAGTTAGGGTATTGCGATAGAGTCGGTATTGCAGATCGAGTTGGGGAGTAGCGTAGGCAGCACTGGATAACAATGAATCCCAAAGTGTTGGCAAGAGTGGAACTAAAAACGCCGTTCACCTACTGACTCTAGTTTGCCTCTTAAGAAGCGTTTTTTTTAGGGATGAAGAAAGAGTGTTAAAGGGTTTAGGTCAAACAGTATGACTGATACATACAGAAGTAATCGACTGAATTGCCGGAATGTAACAGAAGAACCGAAAACTTGCACTGGCATCAACGTTAAACACGAAACCAGTGAAGCTCATTGGAAATGGGAATTATACGCTCGCTTGATATTTTACTCCCTAAAGGGAGTTTTGCAGACTAGTTTTTAACCCGCTGCAGGTGACACAATTATTATCTTCTCAACGGTAAGATCGACAACAACAACAAAACTGAATTACAATTATTGCCAACGTGAAATATAACAACAGCGCGAATCACGATAATTATGCACAGCCGCATGGCAGGACAGGAGAGGAGAGAGTTAACTGAAGCGGCACACATGATCTAACTTCAAATTATGATGTCTGGAAGATATCGTCACTGCAATGTCCCCCTGTTCCAGTGTGATACCAAGATATTAATTATTTCAATGAATGCTTAAAGGCAACATTACACACACGCCAATATACACGGACTCACTCCCCGACCTGTCTGATATACGGGGAAATTTCCGACAGGCATTACCTCTATGGGTTTTTCTCAGCATCTGACTTGAAAATGCTGCTTTCCATCCAGTTGGAACATCGTTACTTAATGCACACCTGGCCACTCGTTCGAGCAACACAGTTCGTTGACTTGGTTGGTTGGTAACCAGTTACTTTGGAAGTTGAATGGTTGGGTTGGGGTTTTTTTTTCCACCATGGGTGAGATGTTATGCGACCATCTCCCCACCATGAAGGTGACCACATTCTCAGATGATGTGTATACACGACACTAGTGCGGATGCATTTTTTTAAAAAACAATTTTGATTCCAATTAAATGACAAATTACCCTAATTATTTCATTCCTTGGGGGGCCAATAAAACCAGGCCCTTCTGACGACACCAGCCATTCCGCTAAAATTTATCATCCCCAGTTTGAAGAAAAAAAAAGGAAAAAGGATAACAAAACACTAAAGTGTAGGAAAACAGGGAAAAATGAAGTACGGGCAAATAACACTGCATAATGGACATCCTGTGCCCATCCCGGATTTTGGTGTGTGTGTGTGTGTGTGTGTGTGTGTGTGTGTGTGTGTGTGTGTGTGTGTGTGTGTGTGTGTGTGTGTGTGTGTGTGTGTGTGTGTGTTTACAATATCACAACGTGGCTGCCACAATAAAACAGTACAGGCAAAATGTCATACAACATAAACAGAAAATAGTTGTAAGATTTGCTTGAAAGCAAGAAGCAGGATAATGCACTGGAAGAGCAAGCGAGATGATGGAAAGGCAAGAATGGGAAACAGAAAAAGGGGGCAGGCAGAGGACAGTAAAGGTAAGACAGATAGGCAGACACACAACCAGTCCTCTTTCTGTAACTTTCCCTAGGATCTACCCTCGCCAAGACACTAGCGATGTGACTGAGCGTGATCCTCCTTCCCAGAGAAGAGGGACAGGGAAACATCTTCAGGACTGTTCCACTACCGGAACAACACAGTCAATAGATCAGTTTAATTAACACTCAGCCCCCACGACCCAAACCCACAACCTTTACGATACGAGTCAGAAATGTACCAGCAATCCTCGATGTCTCTTTACAGTTTGGGACATTACATATATATATATATATATATATATATATATATATATATATATATATATATATATATATATATATATATATATATATATATATATATATATATATATTAGTGTTAACATATATATGTGCACTGATTTAGGGCAAAATTGGGGGGTGGGCGTTTGCTAGGGATAGACCCCTTTGCACAAAGTAATTTTTATGCTCAAACATGTAATTGAGTGAATGCAAATCCCGAAAGCATGTAAGTTAGGTCGTATGAGTAGAAGTGAAGGAAAATAGAGAAAAAAGGGACATTGAGGCAAAGAAGGCCAACAAGGACATTCAAGAGAGAGAGAGAGAGAGAGAGAGAGAGAGAGAGTGAGACACAGAGAGAGAAGAGGACTGGCTCAGTGATACAGTGTAAGACTGTCGCTTCGGCATTTTGCAAAAATGGCAGAGATTCAAGAACCAACTTCCGGCCATCAGGAAGGTCGTCAAAGTACCTGTACGTCACAGACAGTCAAAAAACATCATTGGAAAAAGCATGACGTAATTTTAATTCTCTTTGTTTGGGATGGGTGGGAGTGAGGAGAGGGGACAAAGAATAAGAAAAAAGGAAAGAAACACGAAAAGGTAAAGAAGGGGAAAAAGATGACTTTTAGAACAGTCTGCACAAAATTAATCCTAGTGAAAGTGAGCAGTCTCTTTGAAAAAAGCAGGGTGGG
>CM060329.1:27789297-27791797 GCA_030674155.1 Stramonita haemastoma
AGACAGACAGACAGACAGACAGAGACAGAGAGACAGACAGACAGACAGACACAGAGAGAGACAGAAGAAGAAGAAGAGCAGAGAGAAGAGAGGAGAGAGAGAGAGAGAGAGAGAGAGAAGAGAGAGAGAGAGAGAGAGAGAGAGAGAGAGAGAGAGAGAGAGGAGAGAGAGAGAGAGAGAAGAAAGAGAAGAAGAAAGAGAGAGAGAGAGAGAGAGAGAGAAGAGAGAGAAGAGAGAGAAGAGAGAAAGAGAGAGAGAGAGAGAGACAGAGAGAGAGAGAGAGAGAGACAGAGAGAGACAGAGAAGAAGAAGAGAGAGAGAGAATCCACTAATGCTGGACTCCCTAAGAGTCATGCAGCAGAACTGACACACACACAACTTCAACCACACCTATGCTTGTCCCACTAAGCATACAGCAAGAAAATCTGACCGAAACAACGGTCATTCTTTTTCTTCAACATACAGCGAAAATTTGACGAAACTCACTCAATTTAGTCAATCAACACTTGGCGAGAGGAGAGAGAGAGAGAGAGAGAGGGGGGGAGGAGAGAGAGAGAGAGAGAGAGAGAGAGAGAGAGAGAGAGAGAGAGAGAGAGAGAGAGAGAGGAGAGACAGAGAGAGACAGAGAGACAGACAGAAGACAGACAGAGACAGAGAGAGACAGACAGAGACAGAACAGAGAGAGAGGAGGGAGAGAGAGAGGGAGAGAGACAGAGACAGAGAGAGAGAGAGAGAAGAGAGAGAGGGAGAGAGAGAGGGAGAGATGAGAGGAGAGAGAGAGAGGAGAGGAGAGGGAGAGAGAGAGAGAGAGACAGAGAGAGAGAGAAGAGAGAGAGAGAGAGGAAGAGAGAGGGAGAGAGAGAGAGAGAGAGAGAGAGAGAGAGAGAGAGAGAGAGAGAGAGAGAGAGAGAGAGGAGAGAGAGAGAGACAGACAGAAACAGCAGACAGACAGAGCAGACAGAGAGACAGAGAACAGACAGACAGACAGACAGACAGACAGACAGACAGAGACAGACAGAGCAAGACACAGACACAGACACGAGAGAGAGAAAAGAGTGGCACAAGAAGTTCTCTGTTAGCCTAATGGAGAGAGAAAAAGCGCGAAACAAGAAAACTCTCTTCGGACGGAGTCCATAGCGTTTTATCTGCGTGCAGCGAGCGCTCTTCACGACTGGCTTGGCCTCTCTGTCGGCTCTCTTCGATCTCTTTGGCAGTCTCTTTGATTTCTGTATCGATTCCCCCCCCCCACCCCCCATACCCCGCTTCGCTGTTTTTTAGTGCTGGATAAAGCGACCAGATATTCATGCCGCTCATTCTCAACACACAAGCGTGTGTGTGTGTGTGTATGTGTGTGTGTGTGTCTGGTGTGTGCGTGCGAACACACGCATGTATGCACGCATGCGCACACACTAATGTATGCACGTATACACCACACACACAACAGCTTCTCTCTCTCTCTCTTCTCTCTCTCTCTCTTCTCTCTCTCTCTCTCTCTCTCTCTCTCTCTCTCTCTCTCTCAATAGATTGGACTTTAAAAAAAATCAGACCATACCAATATCAAGCTACCTCTAACAAAGAAAACCAGAACAAAAAAAAAAAATAAAACTCAGAACAGTAGCTCCAAGGAAATTAAAGAAAAGAGAAAAAAAAAAAAAAAAAAAATTAGAATAAGAAGCAGAAAAAAAGAAAAGAAAGAAAAAAAAGAAAAGAAAAGAAGAAAGAAAGAAAAAAAAGAAAAGAAAAAAGAAAAAGAAAAAAAAGAAAAAAAAAAAAGAAAGAAGAAGAAAGAAGAAAAGAAAGAAAAGAAAAAAGAAAACAAACAAACAAAGAAAAGGAAAGAAAGAAAAAAAAGAAAGAAAAAGAAAAGAAAGAGAAAACAAAATCAGATTCAGACCCAATCACTTCAATATATACCCCCACAGTCAGAATGCGGCTACCTTAATGATGAGTGAATAATTACATACCAAAACCTCCCCATGATGAAGCTTGAAGCTCTAGCCAAGGGGAGAAGAAGAAAAAAAAACAACGAAAAAAAAGCCCTTCAAAATCTTTATTTACTGCTCTAACAACAAAAAGCGGGAAAAAAAACGTAAGTACACGCAGTACAAAAAACAGCAGTACCTAAAACAAACAACATAGCTCGCCCTCAAAGGGTCGACGAGTGAAGACGGAAAACGATGTCAGAGCACGTTACGAAAACTCCCATCATCTTGCTTTCAGATTGCAGTGGCGGAGACAGCCCTATCCATCTATCTACAGATCTAGATACGTGAGGCTTTCTTTCCTGACCTAATACCGCTGCCTCCATCAAGCCCCTAGGAGATCCCCACAGCAGCTCAGGCAATGGGATCTGCACTTCTCAATGCATCTGCCAAACAGATGACTCTCGCAGGCTGGGTGGGGGGAGGGTGGAGTTGGGGTGGGAAGGAAGGGGGAGGGGGTGAGCCCACACCCGTTTCTCTACCTTCCACATCACCCTAGTCCTCAGTAAAGTATCCAT
>CM060329.1:27796797-27809297 GCA_030674155.1 Stramonita haemastoma
CTACTTCTTCGTTTTGTTTATTTCTCATCTTGTTGCTTTTTTTTTTCCAGAAGTTTTTTCCTCATCGTCACGCTTCTGCAGACTAGACAGACGGGCTCCTTTTTCGATTTTTCTTGTTTGTTTATTTACTTTATCTATTTATTCGTTTATTTATTTTCTGTTTGTTTTATTTCGCTTCTTTGCTCTGCTTTCCCCTCCATCGCATCTCGCCAGACTATCCAGACAGGGTCGTTTATTTCTTTTAATCTTTTTTTTTTTTTAAATTTATCTACTGATTTATTTTGTTTCTTTACTTTCGTTTTTTCACTACCTCGCCACTCAAAAGACGGGGCACGTTTTATTTAAGCAAGCGCAGGGGGCGGGATAGCTCAGTGGCCAGAGCACTCGCATTCCCAAAGTCAGAGTTCAGCAGCGTCGAGCGTGGTTACCCGCTGGATGGGTGACCGTTTGCTGCGCCTTGGCTTCAGTAAAGTCCCCCAGTTCACCCAGCTGTAGATGGGTACCTGCCCTCTTTAGGGTCAGGGAGGGTAAAGCAGCGAGCAAAATTGATACTGTTTTAAGCAGGGCTGCCGAAAACTCGGGGAATGGGGCAATACCTAGGAAACACATCTGGAACCTCACACTGCTTTACAGGCTTCAATAACCAATGGCGACTGACAACCAATCGAGCTTTATTTTCCTTGTTATACACTCACGTTTACACCTCACTTTATCAGGCACTTTGCAATAAGCAAACCACTCTCCACGGACAAGCTGCCAACATTTCATGACTTTCTCTGGAAGAAAATCCAAGGCCAGCACAGCCTTCACAGAGTTTCAACTAGGACACAAAGTCCACAGCAGTACGTCTTCTCTGTCTCGCACGCAGGGGGCAAGTTCCCAGCTAGGTAGTCCCTATTCTGATGCCTCCCCCCAAAAAAAAAACTCGTCAAAAATGCATGGTAGTCTAGTCTGCATCTCTGGGGCTTTTCAACACTCTTCGGAATGATTGTCGTCACGCTGAGGCACAGCAGGGCAACTGAGGGGCTTAAGGAGGGTGTATGAATACTTGAGGGTTCATGTAGACCTTATCTTATCTACATGACTGTCAGTGTTCCCTGTTTCACACTGCCCCAAACTTCGGTCCCCTCAGGAAAACTTTTACACCCTTCCTGCAAAGACACTACCACAGAGAGAGTAGGCACATGCACAGTGCTCAGGGAGGCATTTTACTTTTTTCATGGTTATATACTCTCCCACGCTTAGTCTACCCTTCCCCCCCCTTCACATCCCAAATCCCCTCCCCACCCCACCCTCTCCCACACATAACCATGTCTCATTGTCTCAGGCCCTGGTGTTTGGCCAGGTTGGGTGAGGCAATTTAGCGGCGCTGCATTATTCACGGGATAACAAGGAGACATGCCACTGCAAACGCCGCCACTCTGGCCAGACCTGACAACCCCGGTACTGGTCTGGAACTAGTGAGGGTCTGGGCAGGCAGGCAGACTCGTGTCTTGCTTCGCTCCTTTTATCTCTCTCTCTCTCTCTCCTCTCTCTCTCCTCTCTCTCTCTCCTCTCTCTCTCTCTCTCTCTCTCTCTCTTCCAGGCGGGATTGTTTTTTTTTTTCCCATGGTACCAACTACCGGGAAACCTGTCAGCCGTCTAAAATGTCAATTTTGCTTCTTGTACAAAGTCACTCGTTTTCTTCTCTCTTTTTTTCTTCTTCCCCCTGCAGCAGTCTGGTAAAACTACTAACTTTCTTTTTCTCTTCATAGAAAGTCTGACAAGAATGTTTCTAGCGGATGTGTAATAGTCAGAACTTTTTTTTCTCATAACAAGTGACGAAGCTTGCGGGTGGTGGGGGGGGGTGGGGTGTTTCTTGTCGATTACCTTCCATGATGATGATATTGCTAGCTGACAAATCGCATCCCACTGAGAACCAATTTCCTGATGTTGATTCACAACTGTACGTTCTTTTTCTCCCCTGGGAATAATTATCTTCTCCAGCCCTTGGGCTGTTTAACAATAATTACAAAGGAAATATAATTCTTCTTCCACATTCTGACAAAAACTGCTGTTAGTGAGAGCAGTAGTTTAAAGCAAACAAGCAAACAAAATACATCCCTATCAAAAAAACCAATTATATAAAAAAGCGCACAACAGTGCTAAGTGCAATCTCATCACGGACACACAGAGACACACATACACCCCTACACAAGAATCAAAGCGACAACTTTCAGCTTTCAAAATGCAAATCCACGGACCAGAACCAAAGAAAGGTCATTTTGCTTCTGCAGAAATGACACCAGAGCACAGGACCTCAACCTGCCAATGCCTGGACAGCCAGCTGTAAGTTTTGATGGTCCTGAAGTGGCAGGTTCGAATCTCTCTCGTCACCTCACGCATGTGCAGACCTTTCCAGCGTGCAGAAAAATTCATACAAGATATAGGGGGGGGGGGGGCGGGGGCCACACGACTTGCTATATCATGAAAATAACAGCTGGTCATTTTTTTAGATCATTCATAGACCTTAGCTTTTTGTTTAATCCCCTGTATGTACACTGTGGTGGCAAAGACAGGAAATTGTGTGTGACTTTCACTGCTTCAACTCAAGCCATTTTGTAACCCAAAAAAAAAAAATCACAGATGCTCCCAATCCATTCTCCTCTTGGTGAGAACATTATACATGACCACTTTATACTTTGCTTCACCTTAGTCCTTTGTCGTTCTTTAAGTTCTCTTAAGTTATATGCACAAAAACCACAGTTATTGTGGTGGTGGTGTTTTTTTAAGTGAAGGTGTTTCCATAACCTATGAGGTTGTTGGGGAGCGAGGTGTCACAGACCTCAGCTTCTCTAGGGGCCAGCGTATTGAGGGCGCGTTCATCTCCTCTCCTTCGCTGCTTCAACTTACTTCCTGATCCCAAAGAGGACAGGTGCGGTACCTATTTACAGCTGAGTGAAAAGGGGGAGAGTACAGAAACCAAGACACACAAACGGTCACTCATCCAAGATTGTAGGTATTCACGCTCTACACACACCATTCACACCCCCCCACTCCCCACCCATAAAACAGTCTGCACAAAGGGAGCTGGCTAAATCGTCAAGCATGGGGAAGTTTCATTGCCAAGTAAATGCCCAGCAAACGTTTTGGCTTGGGGTTTTTCTTGTTGGTATCCCCCCAAGAAAAATACCGAGAGTAACCAGTATGTACAATGCAGGGTCACTTTTCCCACGGAAGAATCTCCGACGAGCAAAACATTCCTTGTGCGCGACACCATCATTTTTCTGCCAAGAAGATGCTTTTCACCAGCAAACCATACAAGAGTGAGGCCTCGAATACCTAAACTAGTTTATTCACGTTTCTTCAAACCAAGAAACCGTTACACGAATTAGGGCATCTTTGACATACATACACCATCTTCTGCATAATCACACGCATACACAGAAAAGGCACTGGCAGGTCTGCACGTGCGTGATGTGAGGTGACCAGAGAGAAAGTGAAAAACCTCCACGATGCTTCGCGGAGATTCGAAACTGCAACTTCGGGACCATCAAGCCAAAAGCCTGTTACCTAATCCACTCGGCTACTACGCCCACGCAGATATCAGCTCTGAAAACTCACAAAAAGCTGCTCCCATTCTTGGAGAACATGCTTAAATATCACCGTCACAATTTTTCTGCCCCCCCCCCACCCTCTCTCTATTTGATATGGAAAGAATTCCCGCATCCCAGTAAAATACCACCTGTCAATATTGCCAATAGCCCACTCCCTGAAAATTACACAGGCTGCACACTCCGCCTCGTTGAAGGAGAACAATTTCTGAATAAATCAGGAAAAACCCTGGTTTAGATATGCATCTCCTATGCATAAATTATGATTCCAAGCAACGACTAGATAGATATCTCATCAGCAAGTGAATCGTGTCATTAATACAATAGATAGTATGGGCCGCTCCAATCTTTATCCTCATTCCTATATATAAAGATGACAAGTCTTAGCGCTTTTGTTGGTTTTGTTTCTTGTCTGTTTGCGATTTTTTGTTGTATAGGGTTTTTTTTCGGGGTGGGGTAGTGGTGGCGGTAGGGGTGGGGAGGCGTTGTTTGTTTGTTTGTTTGTTATCTAACGTTTTATTATGTAGAAAAATACACATTAAATGCATTCGAGGTTCGCATTAGCAAAAAAAAAAAAACAAAAAAGTTCGCAAAAAAGCAAAAACATAAAAACAGCAACAAAACAATAAGAAAACCAAACAAACATAAGGAGTGCTTTCCATTGATTTTTCTGTTGTCTGTATGCCGTTTCTTTTGGACGGGACTCTAAAAAAAATTTTCTCCATGAATCTGACCAAGGCGATATACTATCTCTAAGGCTGTGTATGCCTCAAAATACTCATGCAAAGTAGCCTGAAACTTTTCATTAAAAAAGAAAATGAAAAGACCTTAAAAGAAAGAAAAGAAAGAAAGAAAGAAAGAAAAGAAAGAAAAAAAGAAAGAAAGAAAGAAAGAAAGAAAGAAAGAAAGAAAGAAAGAAAAGAAAGAAAGAAAAGAAAAGAAAAAGAAAAGAAAAGAAAAGAAAGAAAAAAGAAAGAAAGAAAAGAAAGAAAGAAAGAAAGAAAAGAAATAAAAGAAAGAAAAAAAGAAGAAGACCCTCGCAAAAGTATAACTTCATTAAATAAAGACACCATCACCATATTTACGGAAAAAAAAAAAAAACATTGCACACAACACTCGCCATGCACCGGCCACTGGCAGTCTATATTTATATACAACATTCCATATCATTTCATGTGGGGACAATCCCACTTCGTCTGCTTGCCGTCAGACAGCCAGACAGCCAGACAGCCATACCAGCCCCGGTCAGCACAGCTGAATTGTTACCCTCAGCCGATATGTAATCACCTCAATCCCTGTCTGCCTGTCCTCAATGCCCAATCAGCGGTCCCCATTGTGCTGGGGGCAATGCCTGCGCTTGCGCAGGCTCTGGAGGTCACGTGCTTCCGTCTGGGGAGGAAGATGACAGGGGACAGAACAAAAGCTGCTCATTTTGCCCGTGTTCAACAGTGCTCCCTTCAGTTCAAACATGGTGGTCTTAGTTCTGTCTGGCTTTCGGGGCCGCTGTCTCTCTCTGTCTGTCTCCTGGGTAGGTGTATAATTGCTTTTGTGTTGTGCGGCGCGTGCGTGCTGTTGCGTTGTGCTTGCGTTACAGTGTGGTGTCACGTTGTGTTGCGTTACGCTTCGTTCTATTTATAGGATTGAAATGTACTGTATGTGGCTGTCTGTGCTGTATTCCGCATGGCTGTGTTTCACTGCAGGGTTATTAGATCCCATTGTACTACTACTGCACTGAGCTGCTTTGTACTGTACACCTTCTGCGCCGTTACTGTACAGTATTACACTGTTGTTGGTTTTTTTTTCCTTATCATTATTGTGTTGCATGGTGTTGTACTGTCTTGTATTGCGTTGTGCTGTTTTCTATAATAAAACTTCCGTTACAACCCAAAACCCTTCATAATATCAGACTGTTCCAGAAAAAAACAACAGAACAACAACAACAACAACAACGACACTGTACACTTCAACACGCTCTCCCAGGGAACAGCAGAGGGAGACAGGCTAGTGTTAACAGAGAGGGTACAACAGCAACAGCAGCAACACAGCCCGGAAAAAGCTAAACGCATGAGAACCTGCCTCCCCAAGTGAAAGATGCTTTCAAAAATCATTTATCAGCCTCGGGGCACAGTTTCCAAAAAATCGTTTTATAACCTTGCATTATGAGGTCTCGCCCTTTTAAGATTAAATTCCCATAGCCTCTGCTCGCAAACAACAACAACAACAACAACAACAACAACAACACCAAAATACAGTGCAAAGATGAGTTGGGATGAAGCAAAACAAAAAAAGGGACCAAAAAGTCTCAAAAGGCCAGGGTTTCAGTTTCTAAGGGAAAGGGCATGTTTATGCCTTCAGCATCCCCCCCCATCATCAGATCGCCTTTCATCTCTTTGATCCTCCGCAACAAACGACCATCTCCTTTAATACTGAAATGACCCATTTTCCAGAACAAGAAAAGGCAACACACACACACACTTCTTCCCTGTTTCTTATTGGAGTTCTTCTTCTTCGTCGTTCGTCGTCGTCGTCGTCGAATTGCTTACTGAAACGACCGATTTTCAGAACAAGAAAACGTAACACACAAGCATCTTCTGTGTCACTTAGAGATCTTCTTCGTTATCGTCGTCGAACTGCTCCGACAGCAACAATTGTCTGTCATACGAGAAGCGAAACTGCGCCGCGCTGCCGTTAAGCGCCTTGTTTCTAAGAGATAAGTTGCTAAACATGTTAGGTGTAATCATTTTGTTTGGCATGTTACGCTGTGATATACAAAAAGGGAGAGAAAATCAAAAAGTAAAAAAGAGAAACATGAAAATGGCTTTGGGGGATTTCTTTTTCTTTTTTCTTTTTTTTTTCTTTTTTTTTTTTTTTTACAAAACCCGACAGATTGCCCGGTTTATCTCTAAAGAAAACTTTTTACGTTGAAAAGTATACTTTTCAGCATCAAGCGCGGGCCAAAACAACAACAAAAATGACAGGCTAGTTCCAGTATACTGCAACTATACCGGACTACGAAAATGACAGACGACAAACCTGACAAGTGAAAGCGGAGAGAGAGAGGAGAGAAAAAAAAAAACCTAGCAGAGAGGGACAATACACCAAATGACCAGTGCAGGAGTTTTCTGATGTTTGGAAAACACTTTGAGCAGTTGTACAAGTCTGGAATAATGGCAGTGCACAATCCGGGAAAGAAAAAACCACATTCAAGGCAGTAAACTGAGGAGGAGGAGGAAGAAGAAGAAGAGGAGAAGTTTGCAGTGAATGGAGTCCAACAGCGCAGCAAGACTTGGCAGGCCTTAATAAAAGTAAACTTGACAGAAATAGGCATGAGAGGGTGGGTAGTCATCATGCAGTTTGAGGATGGATGTCCACCAACATTTCACATATAACACGGGAAGTGGGCGCACGCTATATTCCTCTCTCTCTCTTCTCTCTCTCTCTCTCTCTCTCTCTCTCTCTCTCTCTCTCTCTCTCTCTCTCTCTCTCTCTCTCTCTCTCTCTCTCTCTATCACACACACACACATCCCACACACACGCATATCCACACACACACATACGCACACACACATCCACACACACACACACACACACTCTCTCTCTCTCTCTCTCTCTCTCTCTCTTCTCTCTCTCTCTCTCTCTCTCTTCTCTCATCTCTCCTCTCTCTCTCTTCTCTTCTCTCACACACACACACACACACAACACACACAAAGCATACACACACAAACACACACACACATATGTATCCACACACACACACCCCCCCCTAACCCCTACCCCCCCCCCCCCCCCCCCAGCACACACAACACACACACAACTGTGCGCGCGCACGCTAAAGAAGGCTCATCAAAACTTTCCTTCCAAAAACTACCATTATCATTTATACTGACTGTTCGACAACTCTTTTATGTGTGCATGCGCGTGGTGGTGTGGTTGTGTGATTGGACTGACTGTGAGAGGTAAGTAAAAAAAATTTAAGCTGCAACAATTTCTTCATACACATAATAATAGTTACATTCCTTCTCTCCTTACTCCTTTATCGTCTTACTTTCTTACTATTACTACTACTCTTAAGATTATGGAAACGCAATGCAAAGCTCTCTTCTTTCTCTTTCTCTCTCTCTCTCTCTCTCTCTCTCTCTCTCTCTCTCTCTCTCTCTCTCTCTCTCAGCAAAAGAGAGAGAGGGGGAGGGAGATAAACAGAAAGAGAGAGAGAGAGAGGGGGGGGGGGGACCGAAACAAAAAGTGACAGACAAGTAGACGGAGACAGAGACTGAAAAGACAGAGAAACAGAGACAAACAAAAACAGACGAAAAGGAGCACACACAAAAAAGATGGAGCTTTTTAGTTCAGAACTGGAATTCGTCATTTCATAATGAATAAGAAAAAGAAAACCATGACATCATTTCTGCAGACTGTTCCATAATGCGTTGATTTACACATTAAACTATTATTAACTTTTACGATAGCAGAAGTGGTTACCAATAGTCTGTAGACACAGCAAATGAATGACTACAAATGAATGATATACAGAAATAAGGAGATGCGACGTAGGCAATTTATCGCATCACCACAAAATGAGAAACACATTGTTCAAAAAGTTTCAATCATTAAAAAAATAAACTTTAAAAACCTCTACATACCTCTAGGCTTTGTAATAAAGGGGGGGGGGGGGAGAAAATAAACAAAATGATGAAGAAGAAGAAAAAAAACAAAAAAAAAAAAAAAAGCGAGAAAAAAAATGGAAGATAGGAAGAAAGGAAGAAAGAAAAGGAAAGGATGAAAAAGTTTTTTTAAACATAAAATAATAATAACTTTTTTTAAAACCAGAAAGATTAAAAAAGAGAAAAAAAAGAAAAAACAAAAACATACAAAAAGAAAAGATAGGAAAAAATCTATTCTAAAACAGAATCGCGTTACAGCTATATAAAATTGTCCACAGACAAAACATGCCTACTCTGGAGCATCCAAACCAACATCTAAGCTTTATACTCTCGCCGTTATTAAGGCAGCCGGCTTTCTCCCTGTTGTACCACTGCTGCATAACATCACCACCCATAACGCAGCATTCCGGACACTGTTTACACACAGTCTACAAGCAGCCAGACAAGATGCCCCCAAAAAAGGGTGGAAGAGGAAGAAGAAAAAAACCCACATTATTCCTGAGAGACCATTCGCAATGATACTACTTCTGGCCTGATCCCATTTTGATACCATCTCCGGTCTGGCAGCGACAAGGCAAGACAAGACAAGACAAGACAAGACAAGACAAGGCAAGGCAAGCAAGGCAAGGCAAGGCAAGACAAGACAAGCTCACGCTTTACTCTGGTATTTGATGGTAAGATCGTTTACTATCTGTTTTAGAAAGAACGGCGCAGCCGATTTTTTTTTTCTTGGTGTTATCCGACTGTTTCTGCCGTGTAGGTTCGCTGGGAGAGGCTGTTGTTGCATCATCAGCTACAACAAAAGCATTAGCCAAACAAAACAAAAAAATTGGGTGGCGCTGCTCTTGTGGCGACGCGCTCTCCCCGGAGGAGGGGGGGAGAGCAGCCACAAATTTCACGCAGAGAAATCTGCCGTGACTTAAAAGTGGTGTAAAATGTAAATGTATGTAAAATGTAAATGTAAAATGTAAAAATAATAATAAAATGTAAAGAAATGTTCGTCAAGCTTTTATATGTATGCATTAATTAGCAATAAAATACTCGTGAAAAATTTTGACAACATTTTTATTGGCTTTTTTTTTCGTTCCTCGGCTAGAGCTCCGAGGTTGACCAATGGTGAGAGTTTGCGTACGCAACCATAAAGTACCATCAATGAATAAGCTGCCATATAACCAACTGCATACTCCTTGACAATGACGAAAACACTACGAACAGATTTAAAAAAAAAAAAAAAAAAAACGACAACTAAACCACACACACACACAGAGACACACACACAGACACACAGACACACACACACACACTTGAATCGAATGAAATTAACTTTATATCCAAAATACCCCCCACCCCCAAAAAATGCGTTGGTCACATAAAAATTTGACACAGTTCACCAATAAGAAATGTAATTACCATCACATTTTCTTTTCTAAAAAGAATAATAATAGATAGATAAAATAAAATAAAATACGGATAAAATAAGGAGAAAGGGGTCCTCGTTCGAGGTATTCTCAATACGACAGGCCACTTACATTAGATAATGAAATGTTGTCAGACTCACCTCTTTGGAATGTTGTAGATGATACAAAATGAGGACAAGAGATGAACGAGAAGAGAGAGAAAGAGAAGAGAGAGAGAGAGAGAGAGGGAGAGAGGAGAGAGAGAGAGGGAGAGAGGAGAGGAGAGAGAGAGAGAGGAGAGAGGGAGGGAGGAGAGGGGGGGGGAGAGAGAGGAGGAGGAGAGAGAGAGAGAGAGAGAGGAGAGAGAGAGAGGAGGAGAGAGAGAGGAGAGGGAGAGAGAGAGGGAGAGGATGAGAGAGAGAGAGGGAGAGAGAGGAGAGAGAGGAGAGAGAGAGAGAGGAGAGAGAGAGAAGAGAGAGAGAGGAGAGAGAGAGAGAGAGAGAGAGAGAGAGAGAGAGAGAGAAACAGCGACAATGACGGCTGGGAGTTGTTACATTTCGGCTGTCGAATAAAAGAAGAGAAGAAAACGAGGAAGGGAGGGGGGAGCAAGAAAGATAAGAGATAGGGGGATAGAAAGAGGGAGGGGAGGGTTGGATGAGGGGAAGAAGGAGGGAGGAGGAGGGAGGGGAGAGAAAAAAAAGAAAAGAGGAGAGAGAGAGAGAGAGAGAGAGAGAGAGAGAGAGAGAGGAGAGAGAGAGAGAGAGAGGGAGAGAGGAGAGGAGAGAGAGAGAGAGAGAGAAGAGATGTACAAATAATTTAGAGCAAGGCAAATGACGGGGGAAGAAAGGACAAACAGCAAAACAAAAAGCAAAAGTAATATAATAAAGGAAGGAAGGCAAAAGGAGGGGCATCAGAAAAGACCAACAGAGAAAAGAGAAATATGTAAAACAAAAATGACAAAAAGAAAGAATAAAAAGAAAAACAACAACCAAAAAGAAAGACAGCTATATGGAAAGAAAAGAAGAAGAAAAAATTCAGAAGAATGGATGAATGAAGGAAGGACTGATTGCATGAATGAATGAATGAATGAATGAATGAATGAATGAATGAATGAATGAATGAAATTGAAAGAAAGAAAGAAATAAGAAAGAAAGAAAGAAAGAAAAAGAAAGAAAAGAAAGAGAAAGAAAGAAAGAAAGAAAGAAAAAAATGAAGAATGAATGAATGAAACTCAGACAGGCTGAAACATGATTGAAAGAACAAACAAAAAACAAAAAAAGAACGACATATAAAATGACTAGCCTCCATAATTATATACCTACTAACGTAGCTGAGCGCAATATAAGCCTTCATCTTCTTGCCATGTCGCTCCTGCTCTGTACGCCAATGTGCGCCGGTGGAAACAGATGACAAGATTTACAAAACTGCATAAACACGGGACTGGATGTAAAAAAAAATCACATGAGTGCTTATTCCACTCTCCTCGATATATGAATATAGAAGAATAAATAAATAAGATAAATGAATAAGCTGGGGGTTTTTGTGGGATTTCTTGTTTGTTGTGGGGTTTTGTTTGTTTGGGTTTGGTTTTGTTGTTCTTGTTGTTGTTGTTTATTGGGGGGTGCTACATGAAGAAAACCCCGTTCCGACAAAACACAACGATCTCCGAAGACGGAATACGGCTACCTAAGGGTGGGCAAAAACGGTCGCTCGCACATGCATTAAAAATGTCATCACCGGAGAACCTCGGGGCTCCAACCAAGGAACCATAAGGAAAAACAGAAAACTAGGCCAAAGAAAGAAAGAAAGTAAAGAAAACAGAAAGAAAGAAAGAAAGAAAGAAAAGAAAGAAAGAAAGAAAAGAAAGAAGAAAGAAAGAAAGAAAGAGAAAGGAAGAAAGGAAAGAAAGAAAGAAAGAAAGAAAGAAAGAAAGAAAGAAAGAAAGAAAGAAAAGAAAAGAAAGAAAGAAAAGAAAGAAAGAACGAAAAGAAAGAAGAAAGAAAGAAAGAAGAGAAAGAAAGAAGAAAGAAAGAAAGAAAGAAAGAAAAGAAAGAAAGAAAAAGAAAGAAAGAAAAGAAAGAAAGAAAGAAAGAAAAGAAAGAAAGAAAAGAAAGAAAGAAAGAAAGAAAGAAAGAAAAGAAAGAAAAGAAAGAGATGGAAAAAAGATATGACACATGAAAAGAGGGAAAGAAAGAGAGAGAAAAACAAAAGCCAGCATCAATCCAACATCACCCCCAGCCAACACACAACAGAAGCAGATGCAGAGCTACAAATACACTAAGAAAAAACGAGCGATCCTCAAATCAAACCTCACGACAACAACAACAACAAAACCGAGTGAATCATTTCTTTTCTTTAAGCAAAATCTTTTTTTTAAAGCAAGGAAACGAAAAGACAAAAAGAAAGAGTCAAAGTAAAAGTAACCAAAAAAAAAAAAGAAAGAAAGAACGAAAGAAAGAAAGAAAAAAAAAGAAGAAAGAAAGAAAGAAAGAAAGAAACAGAAAGAACGAAAGAAAGAAAGGGAAAAAAATAAAAGAAAAAAACTTACATACAGAAAAAAAAAAACAAAAGAAAACTACATGAAGACAGAAAATAGTCTAGCCCTGAAAATATATTTTTAAAAACCTTAAAGAAAAGTTACCCCCCGAGATGACGAGGTAAAAAAAAAAATTTTTTTTAAACCAACGACAACAAAATTCATTAACCAAAATAAACCGAAACAGCCACCCTCACCTCCAATCTCCCCCCCAAAAAACTCAAACAACCCAACAAAACTAAATGAAACAAGCAAGGGAAAATAAAACCCCGAGAAATTTTTTTTAAAAAAACTTTCTAAACAAGAAGTTCCC
>CM060329.1:27826797-27829297 GCA_030674155.1 Stramonita haemastoma
AAAGAAAGGCGGAGAGAGAGAAACAGACATACATAATTATAGAAGAGGGAGAGACCGGGGAAAAAACTGGGAAAAAAGAAGAAAAGATAAGGAACAAGGAACAAATTGGAAAAGAGGAAGTGACAAAGAAGAGGAGGTATGAGGGGGTGGGGTGGGGGCAGAGATGGGGAGAGAGGGGGGAGGGAGGACTGCCGACGGAAAACCAGACACGCGAGAGAGTAATAACTGATTTTCCTTTCTACAAATTGGCCACCAACCATTTTGTTCAAGTGTCTCTCTATCTCTCTCTCTCTCTCTCTCTCTCTCTCTCCTCTCTCTCTCTCCTCTCTCTCTCTCTCTCTCTCTCTATCTCTCTCTCTCTCCTCTCCTCTCTCTCTCTCCTCTCGAAGGTCAGCTTCCTTGTGTTCAACATGACAACAGTGTCGGTCTTTGCCGAAACAAACCACAGGATACAGGAGCACGTATTTGAAGATTCAATGTATAAATAAAAGACAACTATCGAAGTGCAAACCACAATTTTTTAAATTGTTTTATCAATTATAAGACTTTAAAAAAAATTAACAGTAAAAACTACAAACTAGAAATACAAAAAAACAAAAATAAGCACATGTACAAAAGATAGTCAGCAAATAGATAAATGACTGGATAAGCAAAAGAAATGAATAAATGAACAAGCACACAGAAAAATGCATAAATGCCTGAATAAACGGATTAAAAAACGAAATAACCAAATAAATAATTATATGAAATACTACCCAAAATACATGTTCAAGATACTACCCGAATAGATATATATATAAAATACTACCCTGTAACTTAGCACATCTTTTAATACCATCCCAAGTTTCGCAGCGCCCCCCCCCCCACCCCCCAAAGTTATTTCATCTTGTGACCTAGCGACAGACAAACCCCATCACGTTGACCTTTCCGTGCACCGAAGCCACCCCCCATTCTCTGATATCTAAATCTTGAGCGAAAGTCTGTGCGCTGATAGAATCAAACTCGGCAGCCAGTGACCTTTGCAGACATGCTGACTCCAGTCCACAGTTAAATCCTGCATCCACTAAATGCTTTAGTAATAGAGGCCCCAAAGGAGCAGAACATTTCCGAAAAAAAAAAAATCCTGACTGTAGGAAATGTCTGGATACCGGATAAGTTCAAACTCTCCAGCCGTCATGACTAACATTTTTATTTCATACCACTTTATGTCACAGAAGATTTCGCTGCGTGAAATTCGGGCTGCTCTCCCCCGGGGAGAGAACGTCGCCACAATGCAGCGCCACCATTATTTTTTTTCTTTTTCCTGTCTGCAACTGTATTATTTACCTATCATAGTGGCTTTTTTCTACAGAATTTTGCCAGGGACAACCCTCTTGTTGCCGTGGGTTCTTTACAAGCGCTAAATAATGATGTGTAACACACGGGACTTCGGTACGGTTTATCGTCTCCTCCGAAAGACTAGCACCCAGACCACCACTCATGGTCTAATGGATGGGGGGATGTTTTGGGCCCAGACGGGATTCGAACCACCGCACACTCCGACCCGGACTTTTCGCTTTCTAGGCAGGCGCGTTACCTCTAGACCACCGATCCATCGGACACTGAGATCTGACGCAACACGAAAGACAACATCATTGTTGTTGGTTTCCAAACCAACGCAGTTGTCGCCAATGTTCTCCGCACTGAAACAGTGCCTGACAGCATTCAGCTGGACAGAGAGGGTTACTGCCAGAGTCTGCATGCTCTCACACTTCAACCCAGCATCCACCCTGACCTGACCTGACCTGACCCACATCCACATCTCAACTATGAAGTTGGAAATGTTATGTGAGTGGTTTTGGGCATTCATCTTTTCGGTCTGATTTCCCTAAGTATCTTAGTCCTTATTTTATAAGTTAGGTCGGTGAAATCGATCAACCTTAACCATTATTCTGAAATCTCCAAAAAGCACGAAAACTTCCACGTAATCATCCTCCAAACCTTACTCGCAGTCTGTTATCATTTAGAATCCCTTCTGCCAAGTCACCCTCATCACTTCAACCTTTGTATTATTATTATTTTTTAATCATCATCACCCTTTTTTTTTTTTTCTTTTATTGATGCCGAGTTGTGCAATGTCCACCATAGTTAATCCTGAACGTTACTAGTAACCCAATCTCCAACATCATGCTCGCTTTCCCCCTTCACGTCTGCTTTGATCTCTGAAAGGAGAAGAAGAAAAGAGGAGAAATCTCTCTCTCTCCTCTCTCTCTCTCTCTCCTCTCTCTCTCATCTCTTCTCTCTCTCTCTCTCTCTCTCTCCTCTCTCTCTCTCTGTGGTGTGTGTGTGGTGGTGTGTGTGTGTGTGTTGTTGTGTGTGTGTGTGTGTGTGTCGTGGGTGTGTGTGTACGCGTCGTGGTGTGTGTGTGTGTGTGTGTGTATGTGTGTGTGTGTGTGCTGACAAAAATTTTCCATATATTTTGGAGAGAGAGAGAGAGAGAGAGAGAGAGAGAGAGAGAGAG
>CM060329.1:27831797-27836797 GCA_030674155.1 Stramonita haemastoma
CACCAGTCACAAGCCTCACGTCACCAGTCACAAGCCTCACGTCACCAGTCACAAGCCTTCACCAGTCACCAGTCACAAGCCTCACGTCACCAGTCACAAGCTCACGTCACCAGTCACAAGCCTCACGTCACCAGTACACTCACGTCACATCACAAGCCTCACCGTCACCAGTCACAAGCCTCACACCGTCACCAGTCAACAACTTCACGTCACCAGTCACAAGCTTCACGTCACCAGTCACAACCTCACGTCACCAGTCACAACTTCACGTCACCAGTCACAAGCCTCACGTCACCAGTCACAAGCCTCACGTCACCAGTCACAAGCTCACGTCACATCACAACCTCCGTCACCAGTCACAAGCCTCACGTCATCAGTCACAAGCCTCACGCCACCAGTCACGAGCCTCACGTCCCCAAGTACAACCTCACGTCACCAGTCACGAGCCTCACGTCACCAGTCACGAGCCTCACGTCACCAGTGACAACCCTCACGTCACAGTGACAACCTCACGTCAACAGTAACAACTTCACGTCACCAGTCACAAGCCTCACGTCACCAGTCACAAGCCCCACGTCACCAGTGACAAGCCTCACGTCATCAGTCACAACCCTCATGTCATCAGTCACAAGCCTCACGTCACCAGCCACAACTTCACGTCACCAGTCACAACTTCACGTCACCAGTCACAAGCCTCACGTCACCAGCCACAAGCCTCCAATCTCCTTCACTCACTCACACTCTTGTGCTGATGCTGCTGCCCTCATCTCCAGGGGTAATGTCTCTTCCAGGTTTTCTCCAAGACAAAAAAAAAAAAAAATCTCCTTACCAATTTTCCTTCCTTAAGTAACTTGGACCTGTGAGAAAGGATGGAGAAATTTCCCCAGGGAAGTCCCGGTTGCGAGGAAAGACTTTTGACACAAGGCAATCCTCTCACTGTTATAGAGTGGACAAGAACATACCACCTTTCTTCTTCTTCTTCTTCTCTTCTTCTTCTTCTTCTTCTTCTTCTTCTTCTTCTTCTTCTTCACGCACACACACACACACATGTACAGCCACGAGCTCATTTTGAGGAAACGTCGAACAGCGAACGAGGTCAACAGTCCCCCTGATGGTTTGCCAATTTGTGGGTAGTAGTAGGTGGCTTTTAATCTGTCAGAAAAGAGTTTTGAGAGCCAAGCTTTGCGGTCATTCGCACCAACTGCCAACTGTTATCATGCTACCTTCATAACTACACTGACTTTGAGACAAGATACCCCCCCCCCCAAAACCCCTCCACCCCCCAAAAAAAAAATCCCCCAGTAAGCTGATGACTATTTTTATTGCTCCTGCACACGCTTCCTACTTCAATCACTTTGACAGGCATTCGGCTTCATTTTCTTTTGGAGACATCAAAGATTCATATCATGCATACATTAATGATTTTTAAAATGATTTTCTTCTGTTTCCCATTCTTTTTTTTTTTTTTTAAAGAAGTTAAAGACACGTAGGTACTGTTCCACAGAGAAAGGTCTGGACCGAGTTGCCCCCCCCCCCCCCCCCCCCCCCTGGGGTGACGCTGTGACACTGCTGTCATAATGTTGCCTTAAAGGGCACTGCCCACTATGCACAAATCTGATCAGGTCTACAGGGAAAATCTCTCTCTCTCTCTCTCTCTCTCTCTCTCTCTCTCTCTCTCTCTCTCTCTCTCTCCTCTCTCTCTCTCTCTCTCTCTCTCTCTCTCTCTCTCCTCTCTCATGCACGGACGCACACACTCCCCCCCCCCACACACCACACACTGTACCATCTGGAAACAAAAATTTGACTTTGCCTTTCATACACACACGTGCGCGCACGCACACACACACACACACGGACACACACAAACACAGACACACACAAACACACACACACACACAACACACACACACACACACACACACACACACACACACACACACACATACGCACACAGTGAGAGAATGCAAATGCGGTCAGTTTCTGATGTCAAGCTTTTTCAGCCCACACTATGGGGGGGGGGGGGGGGCAGCATGATGGGGACACTGCACCTATTAGTACCTTCAACAAGATCTTCTTTTTTATTATTATTATTTATTCTTTTATATCGAGGATAATGGAAATAAATCACATAACATGCCATAAAAGTTATCATGACATGGCTACCCTATCAGGACAGAACAAAACCAGGATAAACACATCACGAACAGAAAATAATAGTGTTTTTTTTTCCTTTTTCGCTCCTGGGCCTGTATGTATTGTGTGCATGCATTTTTTTTTTCATTTGTAATTTTGTCATCTGTCGGACACGAATGGGTCTCCCCCCCCCCCCCACCCCCCACCCAGGTTTTTTAACGTGTGAGCAAGATGTTCTGCGTGCGTTCGCACAAAGGGCGTTGGTGAGGGGGTGTTAGAGAGAAGAAATTCAAGACTACGGAATCCAGCTCATTGTGGGGAAAAGGCTGTTCCAAATTGGTTCCGCAATCTCATTTACACAGAGCAAAAAGCCACTGCATTTTTAAAAATGCCATCATTAGAAGCCGCCTTACACACACACACACACACACACACACACACACACACACACACACACACACACACACACACACACACACCACCACGCACGCACGCACAACACACACAGTCACACACGCACGCACGCACACACACACCACATAGTCACCACAGCACGCACGCACGCACGCACGCGCACACACACACACACACACACACACACACACACACACACACACACACACACCATTTTAAACTTCACTAACAAACAAACATTCATCAAGCAATCTAGTTTGTTCTTCTCTATTCCTCAGAGCACACGCTCATCCTGAAATAAATTAGCCTAAAGAATATCTTCCATTAAAATAAAACTGGGTCCATATTGAAGAGATAACACGTGAATATAAAAATTTAGAGGGAGAGAGAGGGAGGGAGGGAGAGAGGAGATAGAGAGAGAGAGAGAGAGAGGAGGGGAGAGAGAGAGAGAGAGAGAGAGAGAGAGAGAGAGAGAGAGAGAGAGAGAGAGAGAGAGAGAGAGAGAGAGAGAGAGAGAGAGAGACGATAAGAGAGACAGATAGACAGAGACAGAGAGAAAGTCAAAGAGACAGACATATAGACAGACAGACAACTTGGAACTGAGAGAGAATAAGCAGGCAGACAGACAGACAGACAGACTGACAGACCAGATGACAAACCCAGAGACAGACAGAAGACAGAAACCAAAAGTGAACAGATCAATGAAGGAAAGACTACACTGGCAATGGAAAAATAAACCTTTTTCCTTTCTAAAGGAATGAAATGGAAAGAGAGAAAGAAGCAGAGAGGGCTTAAAACTGAAACAATTAACAATGAAAAAGACGAGGGAAGAAAAGAGACTGACAGATACGGAGACAGACAAAGAGAGACAAGGCAAACACAAAGGAAGACAAAAACACGGAGAGAAAGAAAGAAAACGATAGAGAGAGGGGGGGAGCTGAGAGAGAAGGGGGAGGGAGGGGAGAGAGAGAGGGGGGAGAGAGAGATAGAGACAAACAGAGAGAGACAGAGACTGAAAAACGATAGAGCGAGAGGGGGGGGGGGGAGGTTGAGAGAGACAGAGACGCAGAGAGACACCAGACACACAGACAAACAGACAGACAGAAACAACAAGAAAAAAAAACCACACAACAAAGACAGATGGAGTAAAATATTAAAAAAATGAAATAAAAAACAATAAACAACAAAAAACAACCCAGAAAACCTGAACCCGACTGTGCCGTAATCAGAAGAATCACACACGGCCCCTAAACACAGCAATTTCACAATGGCAACACCACACACTTTTAGAATAAAAATAAAAAACAACAAACAAACCTGATCAAAGCAAAAAAAAAGAATAATAAACAATAACTAAATAAAGCGAGAATTGAATTTAAAAGTCCCCCCTTTGAAACACCAAGAAATCAAGATAAAACACACACACACACACACAACACACACACAACACACACACGACGCACACCGCACGCACAGCACACGCACGCAACGCACCACGCACACACACAACACACACACACAGCACGCACACACGCACACACACACACACACACACACACGCACCACACAAACACACACACACACCACAGCACACAACACACACCACACAAACACACACACACCACACACACAGCACACACACACACACACACACACACACACACACACCACACACACACACACACACACACACACACACACACACACACACACAACCACACAAAAACACACACACCACAACAAAACAACAGTCTGAAAACACGTAAAAATACCTAACATAAAACAAAAAAAAATAAATGAAAAATAAAAATAAATAATAAATAAATAAATAATAAATAAATAAATAAAAAGAGAACGGACAAGAAACTGAGACGCTGCTGTGATACTCTGTCGCAAAGCACGCGTGGAAACTCTACCAAGTCTTAGAGAATGGTAATCATTCCCTCACACATGCACCCTTGCATTTCTCTCTGCCCCCCCCCCCCCCCCCCCCTTCTTTTTTTGTTACCCTCCTCACTCCCCTTTCTCCCTTTCCTCCTCTCTCCCTCTCCCCTATCCCCCCCCACCTTGTTTCTTTTTATAACTTTCCACTCCGACCATCCACTTTTAATCGTCCTTGACTTGATGTTTGTACACTATGTCATGATTTAAGAAAGAACTTTCTAATCTAATGTTAAGAATTAAAGAAATGAATAATATGAATAACTAACAATGAATGTGAGTAGTTTTTTCAAACCAACGAGACTGTCTGCTAGACATGATCAAATAAATTATGCATGATTCATTTTTTCCGGAAGAAGCAAGAACATAGATACATACATATATCTAAGAATCTACATCTTTTAAGAATGTCAAATACGTTTAGGCTACGTTTGGTTTCAAATAAGTCTCGTTCTGACTAATGGCAATAAAGTTTTCTGATTCTGATTCTGCAGAAAAAGTTAATGACTGAA
>CM060329.1:27841797-27849297 GCA_030674155.1 Stramonita haemastoma
GTCCTTACTCCCTCTCCCTCAGTGCCCCTTTCTCCCTCTGTCCTTACTCCCTCTCCCTCAGTGCCCCTTTCTCCCTCTGTCCTTACTCCCTCTCCCTCAGTGCCCCTTTCTCCCTCTGTCCTTACTCCCTCTCCCTCAGTGCCCCTTTCTCCCTCTGTCCTTACTCCCTCTCCCTCAGTGCCCCTTTCTCCCTCTGTCCTTACTCCACCTCAGTGCCCCTTTCTCCCTCTGTCCTCCACTCCCTCTCCCTCAGTGCCCCTTTCTCCCTCTGTCCTTACTCCCTCTCCCTCAGTGCCCCTTTCTCCCTCTGTCCTTACTCCCTCTCCCTCAGTGCCCCTTTCTCCCTCTGTCCTTACTCCCTCTCCCTCAGTGCCCCTTTCTCCCTCTGTCCTTACTCCCTCTCCCTCAGTGCCCCTTTCTCCCTGCCTCTTATGACACTCATTCACAACATTCCATTCTCCCTTTATGCTTTTCCCATGTTGACAATGGTGGCCACACACACAAAAAAACATTAGATGGCATAATCTACTCGGCATATTAACACAAACTGGGAAATAATACCGATCACTGGAATTTTTAGCAATACGATCATGTGAACATTTTCTCTTCACATCTTTCTTCCCTTTTACAGCGCGTTTCATAAACGTCGATTTTTTTTTTTTTTTAAATCAAAACTGCTCAGGTATGTTTTACTTCAAATATCTCGTGATATGCTAAAACAATAATAAAATAAGTAATAAATGCAATTTATATAGCGCTATATCTTGCAAAAAACAAAACCAAATCAAAGCGCTGGAACAAAACAGCTAAAGGAACAGAACCTGCGGTCAGAAGAAACAATACACAATTTGAAGACTATGAAATAGGGACTGGATGAGTACGAAGCAAACTTGCAAGCTGAATGGTCATTCCAATCCACCGGCTCCACGGTAAACCAGCAACTGCTACATTTTTGCAACTGATCTGACTGACCATCGTGTCGTCATCTCTTTCACACACACGCGCACGCACGCACGCCACGCACGCACGCACGCACGCACCACACACACACACACACACACACACACACACACACACACACACTGTGCCCTTTTCCTTTGGGGTAGCTTCTCTTGCCCCAAGTCTATCTATCTCCAGGAACGTTCGGACAGATTCTTCCTGCCATTCTTCTTCTTCTTCTTCTACTCCTTCTTCTTCAACAAGTTGCTCCTCCTGTGAGAAGGCAAAAAAGCCATGTCCCCAGGGCAGGGACACGTTGTAAAGAGACAGGCATTCTCACCACAGGCGAGGCAGCCACTGCTGTTACAGGACCCAGTGTCAAGTGACCGTTCTCACGCACATGTACAATGATTGTGTCAACAGAAGCATGGATCACTGTTGGAGCTGACCAAAAAAAAAAATTTGGTTTAGTTTCTTCTCTCTTTCTTTCTTTTTTTTTTTTTTTCAAGAAAAGGAGTATAGGGTCACCTGAACAGATGGTGCAGTGGGCTTCATTCTCTCTCTCTCTCTCTCTCTCTCTCCTCTCTCTCTCTCTCTCTCCTCTCTCTCTCCTCTCTCTTGAACTTTTTTTTTCATCGGCTAAAGCTCCTAGGTTTCCCAATGGTGAGATTTTGCGTATGCGCGCCACCTGGTTTGGGAGAGGGTAGTAGGTTGCCCTACCATGAGCAGTAGCCGCATTCCGACTTCAAGGTTTTCCACAAAATTAGCAGCATCTACACTGCAAGAAACCTGCTAAAAGACGTTTGACCCTACTCCAGTTCAACTGGTCAGTAATGCCTTGGGTAGTACATGACACAATCTGTGTACGTCTGGATCCCAGCCAATATTATCCAAAGAATGACGAGCTACAAGAACTAAACAGGAAAAAAAACGATGGTGCTGTGGATGTGTATCTAATGGCTGTATCACACTTCTATCACGCATATCCCACTCACAAAGTATGCCCCTAACCCCTTGAAAAAACAAACAAGCCTTTTTTTTTTAGAATGATGCCAAGGTTTGGTATGTGAGGTAAAGTACATATTCTGGGAGAACCTCAGGGTGTAAGTTATTAAGCTGGGGAAGTCCCAACAACAACAACAACAACAACAACAAAAACAACAAAACCCTTTTTCAGCCACCTTCATTCACGGAGTGATATCATAAAGTCCAACCTGCTTCTTAACCAACTTTTCAATCAATCATTCAAGCAACCCTGAAAAACACTTGCGATTTTTTTTTTCCATAAAAGAGAGAGAGAGAGAGAGAGACTGACGCCACTAACACAACCAGACAAACATGACAACAACAATAAAGAAAATGGCCATCATGTGCCAAATCCTCCCCCCCCCCCTCTGTCCCCCCCCCCAACCCCCCCCTACCCCCCCCCCCCCCCCCCACCCACACCACTACCCCCACCTTCCTCTTGCCAGACCCACACAACTCTATACAACAATGCAGGAAAGAAGCAATCTTTCACCACCTAACAGAAAGAACTGTCTCCTCTACCGAAGAATTCAACACCCCTTACCCCTAGTACCCCAACCATCTCTGGAGGTGGGAAGGGAAAAGGGGGCTTGAAAGAACAGCGTTAAGAACTGACCAGGAACAAAAGAACAAGGAAAAGCCATTAAAGGCAACATCAATATACACACACACACCCCACCCCCACCCCACCCCACACTCCTCTCCCATCACATCTCTCTCATCTCCCTCATCTCGTCTCTCTCTCTCTCTCTCTACCTCTCCTCTCCACACACACACACACACACACACACACACACACACACACACACACACACACACACACACACACAATCTCGGCCACTTGTATGAAGCCTGGAAGTGAAATCAAGGTGTAAATTTCTTTATGAAGAAAAAAAAAACAGAGCAACACTTACATGATAAAGGAGAAGAAAGAGAAAGGAAAAAAAAAGAAAAGTGGATGAAACAGAAGGTGGGAGAAGAAGAAGAAGAAGGAAGAAGAAGAAGAAGAAGAAGAAGAAGAAGAAGAAGAAGAAGAAGAAGAAGAGAAGAAGAAGAAGAAGAGAAGAGGAAGAAGAAGAAGAAGAAGAAGAAGAAGAAGAGAAGTAGAGAGAAGAGAAGAGAAGAAGAGAGAAGAAGAAGAAGAAGAATGAGATGAAGAGATGAGAAGAGAGAGAAGAGAAGAGAGATGAGATTGATGAGATGATGATGATGATGATGATGAGATGATGATGATGATGATGTGATGATGAACGACGAAGAAAAACAACGACAGAGAAGAAAATGAAAGAGTAGGAAAAGAAAAAATAGAGAGGGAAAGACAGGAAAAGAAAGCTGAGGAGAAGATGCTAAATAAAAAGAGGAGAAAGACAAGAAGCAGAAGAAACAAAATGCAGAGGATGACGATGATGAACACAAAGATGGAGGTAAACATGAATCCGATGGTATGCTAAGACCGCCACAAGACTGCAGCAAAATACTTCATAGCAGCAGCAGCAGCAGTAACAATAATAACCAACACTGACAGAAGCAGCAGAAACAAGAGTCTCCTTGCTAGAATATTATTATTATTATCATCTTTCTTAACACTAGACTATTATGATTATCAGCATCATGATCACGTTGGTTTTGTTACTATCAATATTATCATAGTATAACACAGTGGCTGGTGTGTGTGTGTGTGTGTGTGTGTGTGTGTGTGTGTGTGTGTGTTGTGTGTGTGTGTGTGTGTGTGTGTGTGAGTGTGTGTGTGTGTGTTGCACGCGCATGTGTGTATGTATGTATAGTATTTGTGCGTGCATGCGTGCGTGCATGTGTGCGTGCGTGCGTGCATGCGTGCATGTGTAATACATGCATGCTGCACACTTGTGCATGTGTGCTTGCATGTCTGCAAACATGAATGAGTGCGTGTATCACTGAACATAGTATGTCTGAGCAGTCCAATCTCAAACAACGTATGTACAACGAACCAAACACAGATGATACGGAAATAAAACACCCACAACAAAAGAACATAACAAGAAATATGTACAAACATAAACCATACATGCACAAATGCACTTCAAACACAACACAGAAAAAAAAGACCAACATATACAAACAACACCAGAACAGTCCCCCAAAACCAAACCACCCACCCACACACACACACACACACCCCCACACACACACTGCTCACCTGTCTTTCTGAAAGCTGCTCCTCTGCACACCACTCCCGGTCCCCTCGTCCTCCTCCTCCATCCCTCCCTGAACCGCTGTTCCCGTGATGTGCCATCCTGTGCAGGGTCTCCTTCACCTGGTGTCCCTATGGGGGTCTTCCAACAGTAGGTGTACGTCCCTATGTCTGCTTGGGATGTGTGTACATATCTATCTACTCTTCGTGCTGTGTGTGTGTGTGTGTGTGTGTGTGTGTGGTGCGTGCGTGCGTGCGTGCGTGCGTGCGTGCGTGCGTGCGTGCGTGCGGTGCGTGCGTGCATGTGTCTTTCACCATCCTGGTAATCTACATCTGTCTTTCAACACCTTGTCAAAGATTTTCCATTTCATATCTACGCAAATTTTCCTACATGTCTCTCTTAAGCTTAAGTTTTTCACTGCTTTCTGTTCTGTTTCTTTTTTTTCTCTTCTAAAACTGCATTCACATACCAGTATCTTCCAGTACCTTTTGAGTGACCTTTTGGTTTACATGTGTGTCTTTCCCATGAGTATAGATATCCTTTTGGTATTTTGTGGTTCTGTGTATTTTCTATATAAAAAAAATATTTTAAAAAGCTGTCCCTGTATGCATCTGACACTTCATGCTTTTGTGATATCAATACTTTATGCAGCCTGAGCAAAAATGCTGGACTGTCCTAATTGTCACTCCACTATTCATTCTTCCAGAAAATTAAACGGTGTCTGAAAATCCAAAGTCTCCTCCATGCTTTCTTCCTTCTTTTCTTTCTTTGAGATTGTCTACAGGGTTTTCTCTATTTCATCGGTACTGTCTTGATTCCTGAGAGGGCACTATATTCCCATCAGTTTCATTTTTGTTTCGACATGATTAACAGTTGACTGTTTCAACACAGCCCTTCTCCAAAACTACCACACAATGAACTTTCTTGCATCATGGAATGTGACTTCATTTTCTGTAATCTCTCTCTTAGAAATCTAGTTTCACATGGCAGTCAAAAGTCATCCACAGCCATTTCACAAGAATCTGTGCAAAGGGAACTACTGTTTCTGAATATAACACATTATCTGGTGGAGCATTGTTTATTATTATCATTATTATTATTTTTTATTCTTTTATATCGAGGATAACAGAATAAGCTATCATGTGCTTTTTTTCATCCGGTCTCCGTGTGTATACAGTTTTTTAAATATTGTCATCTGTTCCCACCGGCACACGATGGCCTACTCTTACGAAAAGCGGAACAGGATTTAACGTGTGCGCAAGATGTTCTGCGTGCGTTTGCACACGGGGCCTCGGTGTTAAAGTCTCATCCGAAGGACTTTGGGGAGAGTGGAGTCAGCACTGATGTTAACTCCAGGAGAAAAATCTCCTTATTAATTAATCATGGCAGTTTCTCAAAAAGTTGCGATTCGAGTCAGATCTTCAATTTTCAATGTCTGGCCTCACCCTGTATGTGCAGCCATTAAAAATATACCTATGCACATTAAAAAAAAAACCTCCTTCGTTTTAAAGGGAGACCTGGGTATCGTGGCCAGACCAGACCAGACCACTCCAGCCAGTAAATCCCTCTCCCAAGGATAATCCCCAACTTGAACAGCTTCAGATCTTTGTTGGCCTCTATTCCCTTTACACCCCCTAAACACTTGAAAACAAAGTTTGCTAAGCTCCATCTTCAAGGATGCTGTTTTCAACAAACTTGCATCGTACATGCACCCCAAAGTGTTCTCCGATCCACAGAGGAGTTGCTGCATTATAGTTCCGCAAACTTACAGCAGTGGTGGTGGTCTTCTTACTGTGCCACAGTCTAGGTTAGATTTTCAGGAACAAAATTCACCTTGGTTTTTTTTTTTGGGGGGGGGGAAATGCTGTTGAAAGTTTGAAAAACTAGTAAGCAATTTCTTAAAACTCCTCCAAAGTAAATGCTTAGTTGGTTACAGTGTTTTTTTGTTGGATTTTTTTTCTTTTTCAAATTCTGAGCAGCTTTCGTTGGTCTGTAGATTTACTGATTGCACAACAGTTCAACAGACTACTGGCATTTGACAAACCTCAACTGAATGCTACTTAGTTTAAGTTATTGCTTTGATAACTTTTTTTTTTTTATTAAATGACAATTTCTTGTTACTGTTTGTGAGTTTGAGTAACTGTTGAAAAAAGAATGATGGCTGTTTCACATAATTTACTACAAAGTCATCTTAGAATTTACTAGGGCTGCTAATTAAAGTTCACTTAATTAAGTGTGTGTGTGTGTGTGTGGGGGGGGGGGGGTTCTTTTGATGAGTAGTGGATAAATGTTTAATGGAACACAAGATAAATCCTCCATTCCTGAAAAATCAAAAAAACAAAGATATTTGAAAGCACTGTCATTTTCCTAACAATCAATTTCAATCAAATCTCTCTCTCTCTCTCTCTCCTCTCTCTCTCTCTCTCTCTCTCTCTCTCTCTCTCTCTCTCTCTCATTTCTATCTATCTATCTATCTATCTATCTATCTATCTATCTATTATCTATCTATCTATCTATCTATCTATCTATATCTATCTATCTACTATCTCCCATCTCCTTGAAATCAAACTTTAAGCAAAAATTCAATGAAACATGTCATCTATTCTCATTTAAATGTTTAAAAAAACAACCATCATTTTCCAAAGATATCACAAATTCAACATTTATATTGCACTGTTTCTTCTCCCCTTCCCCTCCCCCTCCTCCACCCCCCCCCCCCCCCCCCCCCATATCTTGTCACAACTATCATTCACTGCCAGAAGTTAACAAAAAATACCCCTCTCTGTAACTGAACATAAACCAAACAGATTGTAGAGCAAAACCTATCTGAACTTCATACTTCAGATAACTTTAATACTCATGATACACTATACTTAACTCATTTTAAACTGAAATGACAAAGCCTTTAAAAAAAAACAAAATGTAACCAATACACCCCAAAATTTATTAAGCTGTAAACAAGAAAAGGGGAAAAAAGGAAATGGGACTCACCTTTTATCCTTGCAGAGTCAACCCAAACCGCAACACAGAAGGCAAAGCCAGCCCACAAGGTGTCAAATACCGCAGCAAATTGTCCGCAAAATGTCTTTCTTTATAATGAGGTTAAATTATGCTAAAAATATATGTTCTGCTGCTGCATGAAAATCCACCAAGCAAGTTTTCCGCAATATCGCAAAAGCACATTGTTTACACAATGTGACATGATACATGTAGTATATCAAACAAACATCAATCACAGTTTACACAACCTGGAGAACACACTCAATCATCAGACACTAGGACCAGAACAAAAACACAGAGACAGACAGACAGACAGACAGACAGAACAGACAGATGGGACAGACAGACAGACAGACAGACACAG
>CM060329.1:27856797-27859297 GCA_030674155.1 Stramonita haemastoma
AAAGGCTGATCATCGTACATATGGAAAACACCAGGTAATCTCTGAAACAAAGGTTGATCATCGTACATATGGAAAACACCAGGTAATCTCTGAAACAAAGGTTGTATCATCGTACTATGGAAAACACCAGGTAATCTCTGAAAAAAGGCTGATATTCGTACATATTGAAACATCAGGTAATCTCTGAAACAAAGGTTGATCATCGTACATATGGAAAACACACAGGTAATCTGAAACAAAGGCTGATCATCGTACATTTGAAAACATCAGGTAATCTCTGAAACAAAGGCTTGATCATCGTACATATTGAAAACATCAGGTAATCTCTGAAACAAAGGCTGATCATTGTACATATTGAAAACATCAGGTAATCTCTGAAACAAAGGCTGATCATTGTACATATTGAAAACATCAGGTAATCTCTGAAACAAAGGCTGATCATCGTACATATTGAAACATGACAGCCACTGATGTTCCCAACATCCTAAATAATGCACTGTGTGTGTGCGTTGGTGTATGATGTAATGCTGTGTATTTCTGAATGAAAGATATGGTGGAGGTTTTTCATTTTTTATTGGGGGGGGGGGGGGGGGGGGGGGGGGGGTTGTTTTGATGGGGCTTTTGGCATCCCTCTGCTAGAGTTCTGAAGTTCACCAATCATGAGATTTTTTATGTATGCAACAATTTTCTGTCATAACGCCTACACAATATGGATATACTGATTCAAATTTATTTCTTCACAACAACAAAGAGAACACTACATTCAATACACTTGGATATAGCTCTGAAGAATATCGCAAACACATCACACAGCACTGAAAAGTTGGAAATCAAAATCCGGAGTGGTCCCTTTTCTCCACTGTAACAGTGGAAAGGACGCCACGCTATCTTGAAGGCGGGAAGTAGGACCCTTCCATGTGGTCAGTGCGTGAGCTAAGATTAGGTCACCAGGGCTCAACCACCAGCGTTAAAGAACTGCAGAAATCAGGGGAAAACGAACTGCCGTGCATTCCATCCCATCCCAGCCCAGCTGGTGCTAATTACAGCAGGAACTGACAGCACTTGTATCACCTAAAAAGGAAGGGGCACGTTAATTTGAGCACCGGGCCCTGGACCCCCGACTTGAGTTATGCTGGATTTGATTCCCATTCAAGGGGATTTTTCTCCTGGAGTTAACATCAGTGCTGACTCCACTCTCCCCAAAAAGTCCCTCGGGTGAGACTTTAAACCGAGGCTCCATGCACAAACGCGCTTGGAACATCTTGCGCACAGGTTAAATCCTGTTCCGCATTTCAAAAGTGTAGGCCACTGCGTGCCAGTGGGAACAGATGACATTTACAAAGTGCATACATATGGGGACTGGATGTAAAAAAAAAACAAAAAAACATGGGTGCTTATTCCATTATCTTTGATATAAAAGAATATATAAACAAGTAAACAAATAAATAAATAAATGCTGGATTTGCATGCTAAATCCAGCGTTAGCCCCTGACAGAGTGATGCTGACAGTGGTGATTGCCAGACCTTCTGCTTGGTGAGCAGCCCCTGCTGGATGAGGTGGGAGATGGTGGAGGTGATGATGTCGTCAGGGTACTGCCGCAGCGTCATGTACACCTCGTAGTTGCGGGCCTGCTTGTCCTCCACACTCAGCACGTGGCTCTGTTAGAGCACAGACCAAAAACCGGGTCGGGTCAGGTCAGGTCAGGTCAGGTCAGGTCAGGTCAGGTCATTTCATGCACACACTCCACTTTACTACAAATGTTTTGGAAGCTTTTGTAGGGATGTTTTTTTGTGTGTGTTGGGTTTTTGAGGGGGAAGGGGGGTGTTGTGGGGTTTTGTTTTTGTTTTGTTTTGTTTTGATGTTGTTGTTGTTGTTTTTTTGGGGGGAGGAGGGTCTTGGTGCATTAAAAGGGGTTAGAGTTGTTGCTGCTCTGCTATTACTGTTTTCATTTTTCTCTCTTTTTCTGTCTGTCTGTCTGTCTGTTGTCTATCTGTCTGTCTGTCTGTCTGTCTGGGTTGGTCAGTTGATTGGTCTGTCACGTTCTCTCTCTCTCTCTCTCTCTCTCTCTCTCTCTCTCTCTCTCTCTCTCTCTCTCTCTCTCTCTCTCTCTCTCTCTTCTTAGATAAAAACAAAAAAAGACAGCTTCCTTACACAGAACACATCCTACAAAATGCACGGACAGATACTCAACTGACCACCACCAACAACAACAAAACAAAACCAACAAAAAAAGCAATAAAAGAAGACAGCTACCACGCACAAAAAACAGCCTAAAAAACGCACACAGGTGACAAACAGACAGACAGAAAAGAGACAGACAGACAGGAGAACAGACAGACAGACAGACAGACAGACAGACAGCCATACAGACAGACACACACACAAGACAGACAACAGACAGACGGACAGACAAGACAGACAGACAAGACAAGACAAGACAAGACAGACAGGACAGACAAACAGACACACAACACACACACACACACACACACACACACA
>CM060329.1:27866797-27874297 GCA_030674155.1 Stramonita haemastoma
TTGGAACAGGGGTTAGCTGGTGCTTTAGGTAACAGAGGGTGAGAAAGTCACAGGGGTTTGAATCCTATAGTGTTTTCGACCTGTGTCCGGCCTCCTACCCAGAGTGAGTTTGCTAAGGGCTGGCTCACTGGGAAGACTGGGACCACGCAATCAAGCTTCATCTCCTTTACAGATGAGAGTGTTTGCTCAGATATCTGACCAACACTGCACATGTCAGTTTCTCTCGGTCCTGGTAGACACCAGGATATTTATGACCCTCCACTGTAAATGAGTTGGATTATACCCGTGTATATGGCAAGGTACCTGAAATCAGCCATTATGCAAATTTCTCCTTTGGTGTATACTTGCTATGGTTGAACGGTGCATGTTGATTTACAGTGGGCAGCTATAATCCAACTTCAGGGGATTATTCTTCTTTAATGGAGGGTACAGGTTATCATGCTAAGAGCTTGTCATGGAGAAAAGCAATCGCCAAATTTTCCAAAGCATATTTTCATATAGGACTTGGCACTTTGCCTATGACTGACAAACCTTGTGCCACTTGCAACAATTTTTTTTTAATAAATAAATCTATGTATGTTAATACGGACACTTTAATGTGATCCTCCGGCACATGATGAGTCACGATGCACCTGAGGGACTCATTTTTCTGCAAAGTACAGCACAACGCAGCGCAGTGCAGTATAGTGCTCTACGGTACATTGCAGCGCAGTACAGTACAGTACAGAACAGTACAGTGCAGTAGAGCACAGTACAGAACAGTCCAGTACAGCGAAGTACAGAACAGTACAGTGCAGTGCAGTACAGTACAGTACAGTGCAGTACAGTACAGAACAGTACAGTGCAGTACAGTACAGTGCAGTAGAGCGCAGTACAGTACAGTGCAGTACAGTGCAGTACAGTACAGTGCAATACAGTACAATACAATACAGTACAATATAGTACAGCACAACTCAGTACAGAACAGTACAGCATAAAACACTATAGTGCAATTCAGTAAATTACGATACAATAACAAGTTATGTGTCTTGGACAGTGCCCATCCTGATAATTATCTGTCATACCAGTTCAATGAGTTGTCCAGCCACTGATTCGCTCACAATGAATGACATCAGAAACAAAGAGTAGTCCAGCCACTGATTCGCTCACAATGAATGACATACACATCAGAAACAAAGAGTAGTCCAGCCACTGATTCGCTCACAATGAATGACATACACATCGGAAACAAAGAGTAGTCCAGCCACTGATTCGCTCACAATGAATGACATCAGAAACAAAGAGTAGTCCAGCCACTGATTCGCTCACAATGAATGACATCAGAAACAAAGAGTTGTCCAGCCACTGATTCGCTCACAATGAATGACATCAGAAACAAAGAGTAGTCCAGCCACTGATTCGCTCACAATGAATGACATCAGAAACAAAGAGTAGTCCAGCCACTGATTCGCTCACAATGAATGACATACACATCAGAAACAAAGGGAAGTGGGCGGCAGAGCTGATAAAAGGAGGTGATATCCACAACAACAACAAAAAAGTGACACCAAAAATACAAAACAGCTGTATAAACTTACCAGCAGAAACAGAAGCGGTGTGGCTTCTTGAAGCTCCTTTTGGGTTTTTCTTCCCTAAAAAAAGGAAATCGATTCATCAGCTATTCAATCAAATAATACATCAATCAATCAGCAAGACAGTCAGTTAGTCAATAAATTTGGCACTTGCCCATTCAACTGAATAATCCTCAACCAACCAACCATTTGAACCCTCCAACCAACCAACCTACATACAAACTAGCAAACCAACTAACCAATCAATCAATGCACTACATCCATACACAACACACACACGCACGACGCACACACACTACAAACACACACAGCACCACACCACACACCACACCAACACACACACACACACACCTTTTCCAATAACGAGACACTTATCGCACTGACACACACACACACACACACACACACACACACACACACACACACACACACACACACACACACATACACACACATGCCCAACACACACACACACACACCACGCACACACACACACACACTCTATCACATACTTCTAACATAAGGCTGCAGCTGCTTCTTCTCCTGGGTCCAGTTGCGACGCATGTGGCTGCAACACAAACACAGACCACGCATCATCATCAGAAACAGAGCACGGGATACTGCGATCATCAGGCAAGCAATCAGTCTATCCATCACTCAAAGTGACAAACAAACGATAACTTGTTTTCTAGCTGTACCCACCCGAGATGCTGTGCAGAGATGAGAGATTACAGATCTCCACTCTGTTACAAAGTGGCGCTGTGAGCAGGATGGAGAGAACTTGGGGCTACTGATCTGAGCGTCAAATACGCTGGTCAGTACCCACTGTGCCTCGGGACGCGGCACAAAGTCAGCGGTGGTGGATGTGACGGGGCGGTAATTAGATTACTTCCCATGCGAGTGGAACCCGCCAATCGCAGGTTGTGTGTCTATATTTAGAACACACCTGCGAATTGTGCGACCTTCTGTTTCACATGGGGGGGTGGTTGAAAACCATCCGTTGCATGCACTTAACCCACAGCGGAAAAAACGTAGTATTTATGCAGCTTCTTTTTCAGAGGCCACATTCCCACTGTCTGACCGTGCTGTCATCACTGAGAAGTTGTACAGAGACATGGCAGATCAAACCTCTGCACTCTGTTACAACCGATTTCTGCAAGGACCCAGTTCCTGTTCCAGATCTTTCTTATAATGAAGGAATTCAGTATAAAAATCTTTGTTGAATTTAAAGTAAGATGCCTGCCCCAGATCTTTTTTTTTTTTTCTTTACACCGAGTTTTTATTGCTGTTTTATTGAAACTGTGACTTGCTTCTCACCTGTTTGTTGGTATGGATGTTCAGATGTTAAAAACAAAACTGCACTGAATAAAACTGAACACGACATGTAGCAAACTTGTGGGCAGCACACAATCAAACCAACCAACTTTCAACTCTCAATCAGGACGGACACACACAACACACACAACACACACACACACAACTACACACACATACACACACACACACCACACACACACACACACACACACACACACACACACACACAACACAGCCCACACACACACACACACACACAACACACACACAACACAACACACACACACACACACACACACACACACACACACACACACACACACACACACACACACAAGGGGGACGGATAGCCTAGTGGTCAGAACATTGAGCTGGCAATTTGACGACCCGGGTTCGAGTCCGGTCGAGGAGATTTTTCTCCTGGAGTTAACATCAGTGCTGACTCCACTCTCCCCAAAAGTCCTTCAGATAAGACTTTAAACCGAGGCCCCGTGTGTGAACGCACGCAGAACATCTTGCACACACGTTAAATCCTGTTCTGCTTTTCGTAAGAGTAGGCCATCGTGTGCCGGTGGGAACAGATGACATTTATAAAACTGCATACACACGGGGACTGGATGTAAAAAAGCACAAGAGTGCTTATTCCATTATCCTTGATATAAATGAATAAAAAGAAACCATACACACACACACACACAGACACACACACACTACACATTCCCTACAGCCACCAGACCACTCACATGAACAGGCCGGCATCCAGACCAGCGGCCCCTCGACGATTCCCGGGCAGGCAATAGTCGCGCACAATCTGCGAGAAGGGGAGGTAAGCCAGGCAGTCCTTCATGGGGTAGATTTCCTCCTGCTCCCCTGGCGTGTCCGTCCCTGCACAGGCGTTGTTAGTGTTGTTGTTGATACACTGTTATTATTTTTGTCATTATTATTATTATCATCATCGTCATCATTAATATTTTGTTATTATCATTATTATTATTATTACTATTATCATCTTTATCATTATCATCACCATCACTATCATCATCATCATTAAACACACACACACACACACACACACACACACACACACACACACACACACACACACACACACACATACACACACACACACAGCTTCACGGGGGACGGGATAGCCTAGTGGTCAGAACATTGCGCTCGCAATTTGACGACCCAGGTTTGATTCCCGTTCGTGGAAGGGATATTTCCCCTGGAGTTAACATCAGTGCTGACTCCACTCTCCCCAAAAGTCCTTCAGATGAGATTATAAACCGAGGTCCTGTGTACGAATACACACAGTACATCTTGCGCACATGTTAAAACCTGTCCCGCTTTTCAGAAGAGTAGGCCATTGTGTGCCGGTGGGAACAGACGACAAAATGTACAAAACTGCATACACATGGGGAGTGGATGTAAAAAAGCACATTAGTGCGTATTCCATTATCCTCAATATAAAAGAAAATAAAAAACAAACACACACACTCACTCATACACACACACACACACACACAAACACACACACACACTCAAACACACACACACACAAACACACACACACACACACATACACACACACACACACACACACACACACACACACACACACACACACACACACACACACACACACACACACACACCAAACACAAACAGCACCCCACACACATACACACACACAAGCACACAAAACACCCCCGCTCATACGCACACATACACACACACAAACACCCCCACCCCACCCCCCTCCCCCCACTCCACCCCCCCACACACAAACTCCTTCACATCCCCCACCCCCCTACTGACCCCACTCCCCTACAAGACAACAACAACCATAATAACAAACAACACACACATACTTCCAGTGTTGTTGAGGTCGGTGTCAAAGGCCACAGCCTGCAACGTGGCCCAATAGTTCTGCACGCTGTCCAGGGAGTCCAGGTCAAAGGTCAGGGGGGCAAAGGCCTCCATGCCCGGGGGCAGCACGGTGAAGAGGTTACCCGGCAGGCTGTCCCTCGTGTCCAGGAGCAGCGCCGACTTCCGCACATACACCGGTTGCTGGTGGGGGACACGTACAGGATTGACGTTTGTATATACTGGGTGGGGTGGGGTGGGGTGGGGTGGGGTGGTGGTGTGGTGTGGGGTGGGGTGGAGTGGGGTGGGTTGGGGTTGGGTTGGGTTGGGTTGGTGTGGTGTGGGATGGGGTGGGGTGGGGTGGGGGTTGTGTTGTGTTGTGTTGTGTGCGATGGTGGTCTTTTGTTTGTGTTATTTTGTTTTGTTCTTGCTGTGTGTATGTTATGCAGATAGGGAGATACATATATATATATATATATACAGACACAAATTGAGACATATAGGCATACACACAGACACAAACACAGACACAGTCCCACCTAACTCCAACCCCTACACCCACCCCTTTCTTCCACCACCCCACCCCAACCACCACCCACCCCACCCTAACCACCACCCATCCCACCCCAACCACCAACCACCCCACCCCAACCACCACCAAACCCACCCCAACCACCACCCAACCCACCCAAACCACCACCTTACCCCACCCCCCACACCCCCAACCACCACCACCACCACCCACCCCCCTCACACCCACCTTGGTCCTATCAGAGGAGGAGATGAGCTGCCCAACAGCCAGCAGCCCCAGAGCGCAGAGGTTGCGGAAAACCTCCAGGACGGGAGTGATGTAGAGACGACGCTGCAGCATGGAGCCCAGCACCGGCAGCGGCAGGCACAGCAGGGGGTGCAGCTGTCTCCTGCTGTCTGACAGGTAGTCCTTCACGATAGGGATCTCCTGTTGTTAACATATAACACATATACATTACACACAGACACAGCAGGGGGTGCAGCTGTCTCCTGCTGTCTGACAAATAGTCCTTCTCTATCGGGATCTCCTGTGTAAATAAACAACATATACATATCACACATCATACAACACATTATCACACACAGGCACAGCAGGGGGTGCAGCTGGCGTCTGCTGTCTGACAGGTAATCCTTGACAATAGGGATCTCCTGTTGACAATAATAACACATGTACATCACACATTATACAACACACATCACACATCACATATCACATATCACACATCACACACAGGCACAGCAGGTGGGTGCAGCTGTCGTCTGCTGTCTGATAGATAATCCTTCACTATCGGGATCTCCTGTGAAAATAATACATATATATATCATGCATCACACAGATATAGCAGGGGGTGCAGCTGTCTCCTGCTGTCTGAGAGATAGTCCTTGACGATAGGGATCTCCTGTATAGACATCACATCACACATCACATCATACAACACACATAACACACAGAGACAGCAGGAGGTGCAGCTATTGCCTGCTGTTTGATAAATACTCCTTCGCTATTGGGATCTGTTTGATAAATACTCATTCACTATCGGGATCTCCTGTTGACAATAATAACACATGTATATAATCACACATTATCCAACACACATCACACATCACACATCACATATCACACACACAGGCACAGCAGGGTGTGCAGCTGTCTCCTGCTGTCTGACAGGTAATCCTTGACGATAGGGATCTCCTGTGGTCAACAATAACACATCACACACATTTAATGAAGGAAGGATTCCCACCAGAGGAGTTGCCAGGGGCCCCGACACTATAAACTGCTTCCCCAAATGGGTGCGCCAAGCCTGACATGTAAGGCGCTAAACGGCAGCGCAACCCATGTTCGCTCATATGACAGACCACAATAGTTGCTGTCTGAGTGTTGTTTGAAGAAGAAGAAGAAGAAGAAGAAGAAGAAGAAGAAGAAGAAGAAGAAGAAGAAGAAGAAGAAGAAGAAAAAGAAGAAAACGAAAACGAAGAAGAAAACGAAGAAGAAAACGAAGAAGAAAAAGTTGAAGAAAAAGAAGAAGAACAAGAAGGAGGAGGAGGAGGAGGAGGGATGGCTGTTACCTGTGTGTTGGAGATGGAGGCGAAGATGTAGATGGGCATCACCATCAGCATGTCTCCAATGAGGCTGACGCCCTCTGGAACACTCTCATCTGCAACACAATTTTTTTAATATGTATGCATCAACTAGCATGCATGAACAAACTAACCAAATTCATGATGCACACAGGCATGTACGTACACATGCACATGCACACATAGTGTACACATGCATGCACACGCACACACACACACACACACACATACACACACACACACACACACACACACACACACACACACACACACACACACACACACACACATCTCAGCTGTCAATGGGTACCTGCCCTCTTTAGGGTCAGGGAAGGTAAAGCAGCGAGGAAGAGGAGATGGGCGCCGCCCTCAATATGCTGGCCTTTAGAGAAGCTGAGGTCTCTGATGCCTCATGGCTTCTCATAGCGGTCTCTTTAGTTCCCCGCTCAAAGTTCATGACCCGCAGCTGGCAGGGCGTTGATATAAATAAACGGGGCAAAAGGAAAGACGGCAGTAGCAGCTAGTGCTATAGCCGTGTTCAGCTGTAAACTACCATGGTTTCTTTCACGCATCGTTTTGCACAGTGATTCGTCCAAAAAAAGACAAACAAAGCTCTCTTTACAATCAGCTTTAA
>CM060329.1:27881797-27886797 GCA_030674155.1 Stramonita haemastoma
GAAAGTCGTATTCACTCATCAAAAACATACAAATATGCGTTCTGTATCACCTAAATAGCACATAGTGACTGGTTGCTGTGTTCACTCACTCATTGCTATCAGCTGACATGGTTGTCAATAAGTTACCATTTGCTATCTAATCTGTATATAGTTGAAAACGGTTTTAATCTGAATTTTTAAATTTGACGAGTTTGACAAGCCCCGATATGGCCTGTGTGGTCAGTGGGGCTATAAACAACATCATTGGATTGGCATTTGCTATCAAATGACGTAATTGTTACCAGTTGCTACATTAACCCTCTTAGTCCCGATCCGGGATTTGCCGGGATTGAATAATTGCCCCCCCCCCCAAGTCCTGATCTGGGATTTGCCAGGATTTACACACAGCAGATTTCCATCACGCTGTGACCATCACTACCTGGTACCACATGTCAAAGCTCTATCAGTCTAGAAGGAGAAACCCTGCTGAGAGCCTGGAAGTAACTAAAGCTGCTGGTATGTACTTATGTATGTATGTACAACAACTGCACAGGTTATGGGGACACCTTTACCTTGACCTTACTGCTGACAAACAGAGCACACACTAACCCGTCTTGCTGCAGCGGTGCTCTCATACAGACAAACAGAGCACACACTATCTCATACAGACATACAGGCAAACACACTCACCCTCTGGCTTGCTGCAGTGGTACTCTCATACAGACAAACAGAGCACACACTATCTCATACAGACATACAGACAAACACACTCACCCATCTGGCTGCAGCAGTGCTCTCTTACAGACAAACAGAGCACACACTATCTCATACAGATATACAGACAAACACACTCACCCGTCTGGCTGCAGCGGTGCTCTCATACAGACGACACTGCTTTAGGCCGTCCAGCAAACAGTTGGCCATCCTCAGCATCCGTTCCGTGAGACGGCCTGCAACATCAACCACAGATCCATGTATATATGTTATGTATGTATGTATGTATGTATGTATGTATATATATATATGTATATGTATATGTATATATATATATATATATATATATATATATATATATATATATACACACACACACACACACACACACACACAGAGTATTTGACTACTGGCATATGATGCTCATGCGTACAGACACACATACACACAACACACACAACCACACACACACACACACACAGAGTATTTGACTACTGGCATATGATGCTCATGCGTACAGACACACATACACACACACACACACACACACACACACACACACAGAGTATTTGACTACTGGCATATGATGCTCATGCGTACAGACACACATACACACACAGATGTGCAGGCGCATGCTCATGCAAGGTGCCGGAAGCCATGTGTGCATATGCAAGCACATTTTTAATTTTTGTTGTTGTTTTTTCTGTTTTATATCAAGGATAATGGAATAAGCACTCATGTCTTTTTACATCAAGTCCCCGTGTGCACGCATATTTGTATATCTTGTCATCTGTTCCCACCGGCACATGATGGACTACTCTTACAAAAAGCAGAATAGGATTAAACGAGTGCCCAAGATGATCTGCGTACATTCGCACACAGGCCTTGGTTTATGTCTCATCCAAAGGACTTTTGGGGAGATGTGCAGGCACATACTAACGCAGGTGTCAGAACCCGTGTGTGTGCATGCAACCACATTTGTATACCTGTACCATTGTGTGTGCGTGCAAATGAAAGCAATGTGTCTACGAAGCTTTAAACTCATCATGTTCTTTACTACAATTAAAGATATAGTTCTGTAAATATATTCAAAATGATTTTGCAGGGTGTTCTTTCCTCTAACACACAGCCAATGCATTACCAGCAATCACTGGTAAAATCAAGACTCCTCTGAAGTCAGAGTATGGCTGCCTATATATGGCAAGGTACTTGCAAACAGTCATACACGCGAACTTCTCATTCAGTATGTAATTTCAATCTCACAGTGATTCCCAGGTGGGATGAGAGAGTCAGAGTACTGCACATTCTGAGTGACCCCCAGGGTAATAAGCTGGGGAACACACAACAGCAAAAACAAATCAAGACAAAAAAGTGAAAATCAGTGTTCAGAAAGATCAATGAAACTACAGGGAGGACCATCCAATGTGTTTGTCTGTTACGCAGTTAGAAAGTTCTTTCCCTTCTTTGTCAGTGTAGAGATCTTACTTCTTGAGTAGGGTGACAATCTTTATAAACTTTCTTGCAAACGTCTTCACACAAGTTTAACCTGAATGATTTGAAAAGACCAAACAGCATTTATACAAGCTTACAAACAACAACAAAAAGCTTTCAGTACTTTTTCACTCATTTCACATATGTTTTAACCCTCTTAGTCCCAAACCGGGATTTGCCGGGATTGAATAATTGCCCCATTTACACACAATAGATTTCCATCATGCAGTGACCATCACTAATTGCTACCAAATGTCAAATCTATATCAGGCCAGAGGTACAAATCCTGCTGAGAGTCTGGAAGTAATTATAGCTGCTGATATGTATTTAGAAGGAAGAAAAGGCAAGTGAGAATGTGTGCCTGATCTGATTTTGAGATGGCATGCAAAATCTAGCCATTACCCATTACGAATTACCCATTTGTGTTCAGAGAATCCTAATGCGAGAGGGTTAAGCCTAAAAACAGTCCATACCCTGATCTTACAGACAATTTTAAACCTAAAAAAAACCAAACCAATCACCCAGCTACCCAACCAACCAACCAACCAGTCACTTCACCACCAACAGAAAAAACAACCTAACCAGGTACCAACCTGTACACTACCCCACTCACCTGCGCTGATGGGGAGCGCCATGGTTTTCTGCATCAGCTGTTTCTGCAGGACGTTCTGCTCAATGATGCAGGTGACGTCAGGCAGGTTCCCCACAGCATCCGTGTCTGCGTCACCCCCTCCACCCTCCCCACCCTCTCCCTTGTCTCCACCCTCCCTCCCCGATTCCTCCACACTGCTGCTGCTGGCGTTGTTGGTGGTGTTGGTGTTGGTGGTGTTGGTGTTGGTGGTGTTGGTGGTGGTGGTGCTCACCTGAGCTTCAGAGCTGTTGTGTGTCCCACCCTCCCCCACCTCCGCTTCATTTTCCCCACTTCCCGAGGCCTGCCCAGCGCCTGTGTCCCCCCCAGTCTGTTTTTCCCCGGGGGCGTTTTCCCCGTTGAGCTGCATGACGATTTCCAGGGTGGGCTGTTGGTTGCGCGCCTCTTCGCTGTTCAGGACGGGGTTCAGGGGGATGTAATCCACCTCCATGGGGATTCCTTCCCTTGGCGGGCGGTTGGTTTTCTTCTTGGGGGTTTTTTCGGGGCGCTGCTGCTGTTGGTGCTGCTCCCCCCTGGGTTGTGTTGGCCACTCCAGAGCTTGAAGGTCTGGCAGTGTCACTGTCGATGGAGGCTGAGGGGGGTTCAGGGAGGGACGGTTCTGTGGACAGCATCATGTGCACTGGTGTCATGGTAATAATGATAATACTAATAATGCTAATAATAATAATACATGGAATTTGTGTAGCACTATATCTTGTAAACACAAATCAAAAGCGCTTGCATTCAACCTATACAACACACAAGCAATCAATAACAATTTATAGTTTCAGCAAATTCGAATGTACACACACGTATCGCGCGCACACACACACACACACACACGCACACACACACACACACACACACACACACACACACACACACACACACACACACACACACACACATGCACTCAAGCGCACGTGCACAGCGCACACACACTTATAAAGGTTATACACTTTGACAGGTAGATGTTGAAGGTAGGGACAGGTAAGAGACGGAAACAGAAGGAGAAAATCTTAGGTTTGAAGTAAGTGTGTCCTGAGGTTGGATTTAAAAGTGTCCTAAGTAGTACATAGCATCTGTGATTTCAACTGGTATGAAAGGTAAAGGTAAAGGTGTCCCATAACCTATGTGGTCGTAGGGAAGCAAAGCATCGGAGACCTCAGCTTCTCTAGGGGCCAGCATATTGAGGGCGGCGCCCATCTCCTCTCCTTCGCTGCTTTACCTTCCCTGACCCTAAAGAGGACAGGTACCCATTGACAGCTGGGTGAACTGGGGGACTGTGCTGAAGCGAAGGCGCGCAAACGGTCACCCATCAAACTGGTAGCCACGCTCAATGCTGCTTAACTTTGACTTGGGGAAAGCGAGCGCCCTAACCACTTGATATGTCATTATCTCTATGGTTTCAGCTGGTAGAGTGATACATGATTATCTCTGATTTCAGCTGGTAGAGTGATACACCTGCCCTTGTCTTCATCAGCTTTAACGCCAACTGGTAGAATGATCAACAGGGGCCCTCATCTTCACTGTTAAATGGCAGGATGCAGAACCTACCCACACATACAGGGAAAAAGCTTCTCCGACACACACTACCAGTTCATGCAGTCAAAACAGTTAAAAGTCTTACAATAACTCACACTTCCAATCAGCTAACACCCACAGAGGAACCATCAAAAAGTTTGGATTAAAGCAACAATCATTTTCTTAGCAATGATACACTTTTGTCTTACCTAAACTGATAGCAAGACACAAATGAGCAAAGATATTAGGGGCTACCCGTATTCAGGTAAAAAAGATGACAAGTTACCAGTGCTCAGTTGAGTCGTCTTCTTTTGGAATTCTTTCATGGCTTTCCCGAATGACAGTGCACTGGCTTCCGCAAAGGGTTTGGCAACATAACTGAAACAAAGCACAACAACAACAAGAATATAAAAAAATTTAAAAACTCTGTCGACATGCACTTTCTTCACCCATTCTGCTTTAAAACACAACAACAACAATAAAAACCACTCTGTCAACATGCACTATCTTCACCCAATCTGCTTTAAAACACAACAACAATAAAAACCACTCTGTCAACATGCACTATCTTCACCCATTCTGCTTTAAAACACAACAACAACAATAAAAACCACTCTGTCAATATGGACTGCATTCACCGACACACAGCATGTGCCCCCCCCCA
>CM060329.1:27896797-27954297 GCA_030674155.1 Stramonita haemastoma
CAAAAACACAAAAAGACAAGATGGGAAAAATGAGAGAAAGACAAACTCAGAGATCTGAAAAAAAAAAAGTTCAAATGCAAAACACACACAAACACATGCATGCACATATGCAACTATGCACGCACACACGCACTCATGCACGCACGCACGCACGCGCGCCACACACACACACACACACACACATACATATCTCTCTCTCTCTGTCTCTCTCTGTCTCTCTCTGTCTCTGTCTCTCTCTGTCTCTCTGTCTCTCTGTCTCTCTGTCTCTCTCTCTCTCTCTCTCTCTTCTCCTCTCTCTCTCTCTCTCTCTCTCTCTCTCTCTCTCTCTCTCTCTCTCTCTCTCCCTCCCTCCCTCTCTCCCTCCCTCCCTCTCTCCCTCAATAATTAACTCAACTAATAACTCTACTCTCGGGTATTAACTCAACAGATTTTTTTCATATGTACACAGCAAACCTCCAAACTCACCGGATGGTTATATATCCTGGTCTCAGGGTCAAACCTGGAGTAGCGGTCAAACTTGACGATGTCTGTCCGCGGGTTCGGCAACCGATGGAAGCTGAGGTCGTTGTGGCCAGCAACGGACCTCCACAGCAGCTCTCTGCCGTTGTCGTTCTTCCACATCTCCAAAACTTCGCGCTCTTCCAGTCGCAGCCATAATGACGGTAACGTGATGCCTGAAGAAGACACCAGTGTTGTTCACTCATCATCATCATCATCATCATCATCATCATCATCATCATCATCATCTTTTCTTTTATATCCAGGATAATGGAATAAGCACTTGTGTGCTTTTTTTACATCCAGTTCCCGTGTGTATGCAGTTTTGTAAATCTTATCATCTGTTCCCACCGGCACACAATGGCCTACTCATATGAAAAGTGGAACAGGATTTAACATGTGTGCAAGATGTTCTGCATGCGTTCGCACATGGGGCCTCATACACAATGAGCACAGTTGAGCAAATGTGTAGCATCATCACATTCACACCTTGAGAAGCTTTGAAATTGGGCGTTATAAAAAAAAAACTTATATACATGTATACATGTTTTATATTTCATTTCTAAAATGTTTTATCAATTTTGTGGAGAGGTGACAGACAAAACTTAAACCAGAAAGAAATGCCTTGTCATTTTGTTGGGGGGGGAGGGGGTGTGGATGGGGGGTGTAAGCAAATGTATGTATATCTATATATGTGCATGCATGTGTGCATGCATGCATAGCATGCATGTGCATACATGTATGTTCATAAGAGCGTGCGTGTGTTTGGGGTTTTTATCTAAGTTAACCTCTGTTGTTGCAGATCTAACAAAACTACTGTTGGATGAATTTATCTGGGATCACGTTCAACTTACCGTCCAAGCCTTCCAGAGCAATCTCCTCCACAACCACCTCCACAGTACTGACAAACGCCATGTTTCTGTCCACTGCAACGCTCTTCCACAAGCTGCACAGACAACACAAAAGTAGGTTGGCACAAAGTGACACTAACAGAACTTTCTCAGTTAGCTATGATGATCAAACCCACCAGACAGACACTATAGCTGAGTAGTTAATTAAGACTGTCAGACTTCAATCCCATGGGTCTATGAAGTTGTGGATTTGAAATATCAGTGGCATCTGGTGAATTAACTTAGTGTGGGGATTTTTATTCATGACCTCCCAGGTCAGCTTATAGTGTAAACCTGCCAGTGCCTAACACATACAGAAAATCAAGTATGCATTATATAGTGATATGTTAGTTAAAGTCTGTCCCGAGCCATAAGGCTCATCAGGCCGGTGCTTATCCCGGTTTCTGTGGCGTTAAGCGACTGAGAGTCATAGACTCCCCCCTGGATAGGACGCCAGTCTATCGCAGGGTTAACCCCCAACACAAGGTTGGTACCCCTTTTACACCTGGGTGGGGTGAGAAAATAGCCGTAAAGTGCCTTTTCCAAGGGCACAACGCCATAGCGGAATAGCTGGGATCGAACCCGCAACCTTTAGATTACGAGTACAACGCCCTAACCACTAGGCCACAGCGGCGGCTATATAGTGATATACCCATAATTAATGTCAGTGTTCAATGGGATATGGACACAGTCACACACAAATACATCCAGAATACATCCCCGAAGTTGGAATATAGCTACCCAAAATCTCACCATTGGTGAACCTCAGAGCTCTAGCCAAGGAATGAAAGAAAAATAACTGACAAACTATTAATCATGATTGACAACTAGTCTTTATCAAATAAACCTATGCTGATTTCGTCAATGTACAATAATTAGTCTCTTACACAGTTACAGTGTCTTCAGGCCATTATTTCCAAAGATAGGTGATAGTTAGTGTAAGAATTTTGTTCTCATTACACTGATTAGTGTTTGTGTTTCAGGTATGGACAAAACTCTCTTTCTCATGATGAAATTGAAAGCTGCATTATGACATACTCTTTCTCTATATATATTTATGATAAAAGCTATAGTAATAGTTGCATGAACTACATAACCAGCTAGATCTATCTAAAGTAAACCATAACAATTAACCAAGACTCGAGCCTGTACTCATACAAATTTATATCTGAGCATGCCTACATCAGTACATGTATCATTTATAATTTATAAATATGCGTGCACACACACCTGCTCATAATATACACATATCATTGTATGTGTATGTGTTCCATACTGCACACACACACACACACAACACTTATCAATATTATGTAATGATGTATGAATGTGTGCGCACACACCTGCTCACGTATATGATTATGTTTTGCATACACACATGTGCACGCACGCACACACACACACACACACACACACAGAGTACACCAACACACACACACACACACACACACACACACACCACACAGTGGAAATTTACAAAACTGCATACACAAGGGGACTGCATAGTTGTAAAAAAAAAATTAGTTAAAAAAATAATTTTAAAGCACATGAGTGCTTATTCCATTATCCTTGAAATAAAAGGTGTTTGTTTTTTTTTTAAACACACACACACACACACAATTTTTTTTATTTCATATAATTGATATTATATATCATGTGTGATATGAATTCTCAAAGGAATGTCTGCAGTGGGGGGGGGGGGGGGGGGGTTTTTTTTTTATTAAGTTTTATCTGACCTACCTTTGAACCATTGATAGACTATCTAATGAAGTTTAGTTTTTCTTTTTTTCTCACTTAAAATTTTGGAACAGTTTGATATTATTATTATATTATCATTATTATTATTATTAACCTGGTGACACCTTATTATGATCAGATTTACAGGATTTAATTTGTGTGTACAATTTCATTTCTTAACAAACTATCACACCTTACTTTTCTGGTTTTCACTTTCAAATTCATTAGCTTTTCCTGCTTTCACTTTGTTTTGTCTCATCTACAGTCTACACCTAGCAAACTGAAACTTTAACGATAAACCGGACTGGACGCATGACAACAATCCCACACTAGCCTACACCATCTAGCCTTTAAGGCCTAATGACAGAATCAATAGGCACGTGTAATGATGTATAAAATTGCAAGACTTTTAAGTCGATTTCATCACATTTATTGTAAATCGATCCCACATATGTTGAACTAAGTTGCTGAATATGTAACAGCCTTTTTTAATTGCATGATCGTTTTTTCTAAGCCCTTCATTTATTGACGTTTGAAAAACATGCTAGGCCTAGGCTTCAGCGAGATTCGAACCACGGCCTTCGAAAGACAACTTTTACGAACTAGGTTGCTTAAACCATTGCTCTACGGCACTTACTCTACATACCGATGTGTAAACAGCACGTACCTGATTATTAGTTGTTGAATCACAAAATCACTTTCAGAAAAAAACTTCCGATGGAAAATAACACAATGATTTCACCAACGATCAGCACTCAAACGACGGCAACATAACAAGGCAACCAACCCTCTTATCCGCAATCTTTTAACCACAATTCAGAGGAAACAAGTTTTGGTCCCTGTATACAGATGCAGTTTAGGCCTAAGTCGCCATATTAACCAAACGTGTCAGTTTGCATGCAGCCCGTTCATGCAGGGGGCCTAATTAATCACAAATATTTTCTGTGAGAGATCAGATCATGAATCTTCACGTGAAACTATTTCAAAAAGACTTTACAAAGCAGCTTATTATTTTCTTTTCCTGTTTTCTTTTTCTTCTTCTTCTTTTTCATTTAGTATTTCTTTCCGTGCAAGGAAACAGCTGAAACAACGAAATGTATAAATTTATTAAAACAAACAAAAAAGCCAACAGCAGTTTACAGGGGGAGGGGTTGGTTTTATTTAGTTGGGGGGGGGGGGGGGGGGCAACAGGGTTGGAGGCGTTTTTGTTTTTTAACTAAACAAAAGTACAAGCCGGCCAAAACCGGAATGACCGAATCTATCCTCGGGCCAAAAGCTGCTTCGTAGGCTAATATGATGGTTATTGGATGGTACAGCGCCTAAAGCAAAAACGTCCGCTAGGTTTTTGTTAAATCAAAAAACGAAAGAAAGAATTTCTTCAATGTCCTATCGAGAAAACTGATCGGTACTTGTAGTTGGTTGATGCAGTCCCTAAACTGGATAACTTTACAGGGACTCAAATATACCCAACAAAACAACACGTAAGCATTTTTCCGCTGAGGCGGATTTCCGCCGTCAATAGTTCGGTTTCCGACGTCCTCTAATATGTCTGCTGTTCCACTGTCAGAAAAGAAGTTCATTCAATCAAACACTGAAACAACAGTCAAAACAATCGTAGAACAAACACTGCCTTGATTTTGTGATTATATTTACGTCCTAAAGAGATGTCGGATAGAAGGACTGAAAGTCAACGCCCATTGCATTCGAATGTTAAGATATTCTGACGAATTGCATATTCCGACGTCACTTTTGAAACGTGCATACATTTTCCGAACGTGAACGAGATTAAGAAACCTGTCAACCAATTCTAACACTCACTCAGATGCACCAATTAATAAGCTGTCAAGCTGTCAATTGCATAAACTTTAATATTCATTACATTAACAGCTTATTGGCGTTATTTTCAAGTTGTCTTTTCCTCTGTGTCGATATAAAGTAATGTGCTAAGCTGCTTAAAAATAATGTCAAATTGCCTTTGAAGCGGGTTTCACGCTGTTAATATAAATATCTTGATCCAGCTAGCGAAATAGAAACAAACAACAACAAAAAAAACACCATAGATGCATCATATTTTTTTCAGGGAAAGATAAAACTGAGCTCAGAAAAGATAAACTCAGTATGTCAGAGAATTACCTTAATGATTTTTGCTTATTTAGCCGTTTACGTCAAGGGCAAATCGGTTAAAGTTATCATGTTCTAAAACGCGTGTTCATATTAAATCAATACTGTTATATGAATGACCAACTGACTTCAGTAGCTGATTGTACCACTTCATGATAGCCCTAAGTACTTTTTTCTGTTAAAATTTGGTAAAATCATAAACCATGTTAACTTTAACGTTGAAATGCGTATTTGATGAAGGCAGATTACCAGTTCAAAGGAAGGAAATAAAGTTAGCAAATATTCCTGTCATCTTTTTCTTTTTAACAGTTTCTTTCTGTTCTTTTGAGTTCTCCAAGCGAATAGCTCTGGGCTTTGTAATGAATCAGCTGTGCGCCGCCATCACTAATATATATATATATATATATATATATATATATATATATATATATATTATAATATATATATATATATATATGTGTGTGTGGTGTGTGTGTGTGTGTGTGTGTGTGTGTGTGTGTGTGGTGTGTGTGTGTGTGTGTGTGAAAACTTCTACCCCCCAAAAATGCACAAACTGCAACAGAGTGGCAGCTGTGAAGCCTTATGTGATCCTTGCATTAGAGAACAATATTGAACTGAGATAACAGGTCGTATTAAAAACAACAACAGACACCTAACAACAACCGATTTGAGAAAGGACTGCCCACTGCAAATCTAAAAACTAAACAGTAAAAGGAGAAAGAAAAGGAAAATAATAGAAAGAATGATAGATGAAAAGAAAGAAAAGAAAAAAAAAGACAAAAAGAGTGTAATCCCTGGTCAAATTCTGCTGAAATAAAAGCAACTCTGATAAGAAATAAACGCACACGTGTGCAAACAGGGAAAGGCAAAAAGTAAAACATGTGTCACTGCTCTTGTGGCGACAAGCTCTCCCTGTGGAAAGTAGCCCGAATTCTTTGCAGAGAAACCTGCCCTGACTGAAAGTAGTAAGCCACGTCAATACAATACAATACAATACAATACAATACAATACAATACAATACAATACAATACAATACAATACAATACAATACAAAGCCGACCTCAGTGTGTATTCCCTCTACCGGTTATTTTCTCTCCGTTAGAACACTGATTGATTGAGGTCCCAAGTCCTTCAGATAAGACGATAAACCGATGTCCCGTGTGCGTACGCAGATCTTGCGCACACGCGAAAACCTGTTCCGCGTTTCGGAAGAGAAGACCATTGTGTGCCGGTGGGAACACAGACGACAAGAGTTGACAAAATTGCATACACACGGGGAATGGATGTTAAAAAAAACAAAACAACCCATTAGTGCTTATTCCATTATCCTCAAAATAAAAGAAAAGAATGAAAAAAAAAAAGTTCCTTCGAATTTTCCATTCTTCTGAGTGGGTTTATTTTGGGTCCATGTAGCTACAGATCAGAATTGTTGATTGCTGGTACTAATTTACTTTGTGCTTGGTGTCTACTTGTGGCTTAACAAAAGTTGTTTTTATTTAATCATATAATAAAGAATTTAATTTGGCTTAATTTAAACGTTGGCCTATTGTGACCTGACTCGGCAGACTTGCTGCCCCATGGCTTGCTATCATGATTAATTTATCACTGGTTTCAGTCACGGCGATTTTTTTTTTCCTGCGTGAATGAATTCGGGCTACTCCAGGGAGTGTGTTGCCACGAGGGCAGCGCCACTCCCCCTCCCCACCCCCTCTCTCTCAAGACTTTTTTTTTCAGTCTGCAAGACCAGTGTATTTGTTTCCCCGTGTTACCGTTCTGTTTCTACATTATGTTGCCAGGGATACCTCTCTAGTTGCACACAGTATCTGGTTTATCCCCCCAAACAAAAAAGAATATTGTTCCGATTATTTTTTCTGTTCTTCCTTTTATGTTCTTTTTTTTTTTGTCTTAGTATTTTTTATTTTTTATTTTTTTATTTATCATTAAAAAAATAAATTTTATGTTTTAGTTGTGGATATAACTATGTCAGTTACTGAGATAACTCGACCCCCCCCCCCCCCCCCCCCCCTCCTCTCTCTCTCTCTCTCCTCTCTCTCTCTCTCTCTCTCTCTCTCTCTCTCTCTCTCTCTCTCCTCCTCTCTCTCTCTCTCTCTCTCTCTCTCTCTCTCTCGATAAATTCACTTGTTTTTTTGTCGAAATTTATTTTTTATATTATTCTTTTCTTTTATTTCATAGTCTGTCATACCATTATATTTAAGATCAAAGGTGTTTTTACTGTAGCTAGCTAACTCATGCATGGTGTGCGTGTTTGTTGTGTGTGTTGTGTGTGTGTGCGTGTTCGTGTGCGTGCGTGTGTTTTGGGTGCGTGCTGGTGCGTGCGTGTGTGTGTGTGTGTGTGTGTGTGTGTGTGTGTGTGTGTGTGTGTGTGTGTGTGTGTGTGTGTGTGTGTGTGTGTGTGTGTGTGTGTGTGATCTGTGTGTGTGTGTGGTGTGTGTGTGTGTGTGTGTGTGTGTGTGTGTGTGTGTGTGTGGTGTGGTGTGTGTGGTGTGTGTGTGTGTGTGTGTGTGTGTGTGTGTGTGTGTGCCGGGCTCGCGGGTACTACGGGTGTAATTTGTTTTTGCGTAACCTACGTTATTTTGTAGGGGTTTTTGTTTGTTCTTTTTGTTTTATTTGTTGTTTTTGTTTTGTTTTGGTTTCCTTTGTCGCCGAGTTTGGTTTGTTTTATGTTGTTGCTTTTGATTTGTTGTTGTTTTCTTTTCTTCTTTGAATTGTTGTTGCTTCCCCCCCCTGTGTGAATATGTGGGTATTGGGCCTATTTTAATATAGTGATGTGTCTTTATTGGTTTATTTTATTATCATATCACACCGTATCCCTAAGGGCAGAGACTGGATGTAAAAAAGCATATAGGTGCTTATTCATTATCTTGGAAATAAAAGACTGATTTAATTTGATTGGGTTACACATAAGAGTTGGCTTCTGGCGTCATGTAGTATTAGAACCTGTCAGGTTTGGTGGATTTCGCAGATTTTTTAAAGTATGAAAAACACACTGTGTACTTGTTTTGAGGGTTGAGGCCAAAGATGAACACCAGGTAGTGATGAGGAAGTGGAAAATAGTCACCAAGTGAGGATTGCTTGTGGTCCTACAGTGTTGACCCCATGCATGCATATTGTGGTGAGCCAGCTAGCAGACGACAAAAGACTGATGGCGTTACAGTGTTTACCGACAATTTTTTTTTTTTTTTTTTAAGTTTAAACAAACCAAATTTGTTCGTATTGTCCTGAGTTTTTAGTCAGGAACTAGCCTTTCACAAAAATTGTTTTGTTTTTTTTTTTCTTTTCTGTGGATGCCTTTAAACGTGCAGTTCGAATGCAAAAGTGAATGAAAATAGACGGAAAACTGCCAAAATCTAACCCCAATGTGCAAACTTAGGCTATCGTCAAAAGGCGGCCTAAACGCCATCTAGGGCCTAGGCTATATGAAGATTCAACCATTTTGAGAATAAAATTGACGTCAAGGGTGATTCGTCAACCAAGATGGCGACGTCCATGTCTAACAGCAAAGTGCACTTCATGAAAGAGCACATATCCGCTGCCGTGGGCAACAGCAGCGTCGTAGTGAAGATCATTGCATGTGCAGTGACCATTGGCTATTTTCTTTCGTTTATTTCTGCAGCCATTCCCTTCATGACCATCACGCCTGGATATGTGATGCCTCCAAACGCTCGTGTTTACAGTTTCTTCATGTTTTGTTTCGTTGAACTGCACTTCTGGCATGTCATAGCCGATATTTCAGTCGTAGTTCTGTGTGGGAAGCTTTTGGAACCATTATGGGGAGCACCAGATATGATGCTGTTCTTTGTGATCGTCAATCTGGGAGTCGGTGTCATGACTACCATTTTCTATATCATCGCATACCTGGTCACTTTGAACTCCGATTTGCTGTTTGACATTCACATCCATGGCTTGGCAGGGTACATTGCAGGGTTTTGCGTGGCCGTCAAGCAGGTAATGCCGGATCACTGTGTAGCTGCCATGCCTTTTGGCAAGCTGCGTAATACCCACATCCCGCTGTCATTGCTGGTGATCATCGTAGTGCTTCGTGTGTTCGGAGTGTTACCAGCAACCTACCCCTACATGTTTGGATGGGGTATCGTCATCAGCTGGGTCTATCTCCGTTTCTACCAAAAACACACCAACGGTAACCGTGGCGATATGGGAGATGGCTTCAGTTTTGCCAGGTAGCTGTTGATTTGTATAGTACTAGTACTTGTAGTACTAGTAGTACATGTAGTGTGAATACCACTGATCTGTGATCAGAACTAAGTTGAGACTTGATATTGATCATGGCATCAGTGTGTACTGTAGACTGTGTCTAACTGTAGCCGTGTAGGCATGTTCAGGATCAAAGCTTGCAAAAACTGTGTGTTGTGTTGTGTTGTGTTGTGTGTGTACATCACATGTGTTTGTGTGTGTGTGTGTGTGTTGTGTGTGTGTGTGTGTGTGTGTGTGTGTGTGTGTGTGTGTGTGTGGAGAGAGAGAGAGAGAGAGAGAGAGAGAGAGAGAGAGAGAGAGAGAGAGAGAGAGAGAGAGAGAGAGAAAACAACAATGCAATGATGCATGTACATCATTTACATTCATAGCATTGTACATTTTATTAGGTAAAAAAAATTGTAATGTGTTGGTAATTCATGGACTTTTGACATTGTCACTTTACTGAACTTGAGTATCGTGTTATTAAATGAACTCCTGCTTCATTGTGCAAAGTTACATTGTATGTTAATTGGTAGTTTTACTGCATTGTGAATTGGTGTAAATAGCTATTAATTCTCCATCCATCACTGAGTGATTGTTAATGTCATGTCTGTGGGCAGCTTTTTCCCCAACCACCTGCAGCCAGTGATCACCATCCTGTCCAACACTGTCTTCAACTTCATGATCAAGATCAAACTGTGCCGCAAGCCGCAGCGTCGCTATGACGTCGGCTCTCCCACAACCATCACTGTCACTCTGCCTGGCACCGAGCTCCATGACGCTGAGAGGAGAAAGTCAGTTACCACAGTATAATAAGATACCATTGTTTAGACCTATAAGTAATTCATGATAGGTAAAGGTAAAAAAAAAAAAAGGTAATGGTGTCTGTCCCATAACCTATGAGGTCGTAGGGGAGCGAGGCATCAGAGACCTCAGCTTCTCTAGGGGCTAGCATATTGAAGGTGGCACCCATCTCCTCTCCCTCGCTGCTTTACCTTCCCTGACCCTAAAGAGGGCAGGTAGCCATTTACAGCTGGGTGAATTTGGGGGACTGTACTGAAGGGATACAAAAGATAAATGCTTTTCTTTTTACCAGCCGCCATGGCGCAGTGGTTAGCGCCGTGGATTCCGGACTGGAAGGTCGCGGGTTCGAATCCCATAAGTCATAGGGATTTTTTCGGGCTCCGGCCGGCTCCTACCCAGAGTGAGTGTGTTGTGGGCTCAGTGGGGAGACTGGGACCACACAGTCGAGCTTCATCCACTTTACGGATGCGAATTTGAGAGTGTTGCTCAAATTACCTGACCAACACTGCAGGTGTCTGTATCTCTCGGGCCTGGTTGACGCCGGGATATATTATGACAGTAAGCGTAGAGAACAACCCTGTCAAGTAGTCTCAAAGCGGATGCACCTCCACAGCAGCATCATTACATCATCCTCATCATCATTGATCATCATGCAATAATAAAAATTGCCTCTGATTCGGTGGCCTCCGTTGCTCTGGTCTCATGGTGACCTCAGATTCGGTTTCCCCATACGCTTCTGTGCCTGTGGTGAATTTGTGTCAAAGCCTTTGGGGTTGGGGGTTCGTGGGGAGGCGGTCGTTGGAGGGACGTTGTGGTGGTCGCCACCTTGGGTGGGTGACTCTCTCAGTCTGGCTCCGCGACTGAGCTAATACTGTCGTTAGTAGGGGGCTTAGTAGGTGGTGTCCTGCGTATGTTAGCTCAGAACAGGCACCACTGAACACCACCAAAGTGACCCAGCAGAAGTGCAGGGCCCCTCTGGCTGGTGGCTCCGCGGCGGCCTAATATTGATGAGCTCCCTGTGGACTCCCGACCTCGGGGGTGAGACACAACGAATCTGGGTATGGCTGTGGCGGGGAGATTGAAATGAGCGGCATGGGAACAGCAGTACGGGAACGTCACAGAAGACAGGCAGCAAACAAAAAAAAAAAAAAAAAAACCAAAAAAAAAAAAAAAAAAAATGCTTTTCTTTTTTGTTAATTATTGTATGTCAGTTTTAAAATAAAATTATCCTCTAAAAATATTTTTAAAACCCTGGCATTAGCCTGCGAAGGAATATTAAGTCCTGTGTGTGTGTGTGTGTGTGTGTGTGTGTGTGTGTGTGTGTGTGTGTGTGTGTGTGTGTGTGTGTGTGTTTAAACTGAAAGGAGTATCGCTATCTCTGTATCAGTATATTTCATTTTATGTTTGTTTTTATAATTAATTCATAAGTTAAAAAAAAAATTAATTCATTTTTCTTTTTCTTTTTCTCTCTCATTATCCATTATGTAAAGCATTTAGTCATGAGTGTTTAATGCCTAATATTAATCTTTTGACTGCTTTGCTATGTACATGTAAACATTTGTACAGGTCTCTCTCTTCTTCTCTCTCTCTCTCTCTCTCTCTCTCTCTCTCTCTCTCTCTCTCTCTCTCTCTCTCTCTCTCTCTCTCTCTCTCTCTCTCTCTGTTTGTGTATTAAGCATGAAAAATTTCCACATGCCTGATAGTGATACAGTGATACTGATAGTGATATTGACCCAGTGACCAAGGTCGCCTTTGAGGCATTGATTATGTTTTATGATAATAGATAGTACTGAGTGTTATGTAATCATAGATAAAAAAGAAAGATGTCTTTTAAATCATTATGTGGAAAAGATAGCACAGAGTAAACATAAATTAAATAATCAATTTTGCAGAAGGCAAGAATGACATTGAAACTGAGAGATGATGATACTGTAACGAGTGTAAGATCCAATGAGAACAATGAAATGTTTTTGTGTACAAACATGCATCTCTCATTGTTTCAGTTCATACCGTATTATTTTGTTACATCTTGTTACAATCAGACAATATCAGTAAACTGAGTAAAGGCACAACATACCAACTTACCAAGTCGACATGTGTGTAGATAATACTGCTGTAGAAATACAAGAAATGATTTTGAAAACTGGACAGGTCTATGATGATCTCTGATGGCTTGCATCATGTACATGAAGCATCCACCTGGATGACATTTTAACATATAATAATAATATAATAATAATAATAATATATAATAATAATATGATAATGATGATGAGATGATGATGATGATGAATGAGATGATGATGATGATAATAATAATATAATAATAATAAAATAATAAAATACATGGAATTTATATAGTGCTATATCTTGTAAAAACAAACCAAAGCGCTTGCATTCGACATACAATATATATGATCATAATATATCAATTGTTACATTATGCATCCAAGTGGACTGCACTATTTGAGTTATCACCAAAGGCACTGATACACATGTCATCAATGTTGCCATGAAATGATACTTTACTGAAGTCACTCTAAGCAGTGAAATCAAGGATATTAGTTAAATGTCATAATTTTCCCTTGTTGCAGACAACTGGCTCTCAAAGCCCTCAACGACCGTCTGCACAAACCCGATGTGGGCCCCACCTGGCCTCCGTCCCCTGACAGTGCCCCGGTCAGTCCCTCCTCTCCACAGACCCCCACCCTCCTCCAGCCGCCCCCCCTTCCCCTGCAGCAGCCTCCGTCACTGCAGCGCCGTTGCCTCAGTCCTCGTCTCCAAGCAAGGAGGGGGAGGAGGGGGCAGGCCACACAGAGGCCTCTCCTGCTACCACATAGCCTGCCTGCTTCTGCTCTTCTGCTTTTCGAGGGTGGGACCATTCAGTCCTCATCCTATCCCTCCAGCCGTTTTCTGTGATTTTCTGGCCCTGAAGTTTGGCCTGTGGGCTCTTTTTCTCATGCAGCTGGACAGACATCTTTTTTTTTTTTTTTTGTTCTATCTTACCTTCGATCTAGGGTTGGTACTGCTTGTGGTATATTTTTACACATATATATACATGTATGCATTATGTCAGTGTTGGTTCGATGCAGAGTGGTATGATATATTATATCTGTGACTGGGGTTTTTTGTGTGTGTGCATTAATATGAATGAAAACACTTCAACATTCTTGCTGATATTGTACTTTATATATAAAGTGGAAACTTTTTAAAGTGTGCCATTCACACGTGGAACATGTAGAATCCTTGGTGGCTTTTTATGTTGCAGTTGTTTCACCTCTGAGGGTTTTTGGTCCTGAAATAAGCCTTTTCTGCCATTTAAGTTTGTAATATATTCAAAAGCATAACTTGTGTTGATTTCTGCATCATGTGAAGAAAGGGGATTCTGGCTTGATTCACAGGGAAAAAAGCTGGTCAGATCTTTTTGTTGAACAAGTATCAATATTCAGTTGGTGTCTATTAACTGGTGACTTTCTTTATATTTATTTATTTATTTAAATTTTCCCATTTCAAGGATAATGGAATAAGCACTCATATGCTTTATTTTTTACATCCAGCCCATGTGTGCATGGAGTTTTGCAAAGTTTGTCATCTGTTCCCACCAGCACAAGTGACCTACTGCTCTAAACAGCAGAACACGTTAACATGTGCGGAAGATATTAAGCGCAAATTTATCAAGGCTTGATATGGACCATGGCATGAGTGTGTTTTTTCAGTAGGAGGGGGTGGGAGAATGGGATAGATGTCCATGTATACCTAGTGATCACAAATAAGTGGGTATTTACTTGAAAAACACAGTATTTATTTATTAGAAGGTGCAGCATAGTAAAAGGCAAGTGAAAACTGATGACCAAAAAAAAAAGCCTCAAGGATTCTGTATGTAAAAGCACTAAAACAAAAAGTATAAATGTTTTTTCTCATCATATCAGAACCCCGAGCATCTTCTGTTGCAAGAGTTGATGCATAATAATTGTTGTGAATGATATAAAAAAAAAAAAGCATAATAATAAATCCTGGGACTTACAAAGATCTATCAGTTGACAATGATATTTAATTTTGTCTTTTGAGTTACCACTATAGTGTGTGTGTGTGTGTGTGTGTGTGTGTGTGTTGTGTGTGTGTGTGTGTGTGTGTGTGTGTGTGTGCATGCGTGTGCACATATATGTGCATGCACACACATATTATGTAAATCTGAACATGTCTCTCTTTTTTTGTGTGTGTTGAACCATAACCATTACCAAGGAAGCATAAGACGACCCACTTTTTAACATTTTGATATTACACAACAACATTGTTCTTTTGATCAAGGTGCTGGGGTAGATGTGGATTATTTTTATGACAGATTATATATTCCCTATGGGGGTCGTACTGTTTCTTAACAGTTTTGCAGGGTTCATGTTTATGTTTTTTTTTGTTTTTTTTGTTTTTTTTTAAAACATGGATGGACATATTATGCAACTTGCTTTCTGTGCACACTTTCCTTGCAAAATTTGGCCGGATGGATTTTGATGAGAGCGGATTTTTGTTGTGTTGTTGTTATTATATTATTATTATTATTATTATTATTATTATTATTATTATATTATAACCTTTGATATTTTATTTTAAGGGGTGAGCTCTGAGTTATTAAAAAATTAACAAGTCTTGACTGCTTGATGTCCATTTTTGGAGAAAAAAATATACAGTCTCATGTTAAGGCAGTCTGAGTTTTGTTGTGAAAGAATGATCATTGTATTGTTGCGTCAGTTAAAAAGTGATGTGATGTTGCAGTGCAGTGTGTTATATTAAGAAAAAATAAGAAAGGAGAGAGAGAGAGAGGAGGGAGGGGAGAGGGAGAGAGAGAGAGAGAGAGAGAGTGTGTGTGTGTGTGTGTGTGTAAAGATTAATATAGTTGTTGCAGCGCTGGGTTGCCGTGAGGCCACTGCCTGAATAAACACTGCACTGCCGCTGTATAATTTTGGTAGTGTTCAGTAACAAAACTTTTGAATAGCCTAGTGGTCAGAACATTGCGCTCGCAAGTTGACGACCCACGTGCGATTCCCGGTCGAGGAGATTTTTCTCCTGGAGTTAACATCAGTGCTGAGTCCACTCTCCCCCAAAAGTCCTTTGGATGAGACTATAAACTGAGGCCCTGTGTGCGAACACACGCAGAACATCTTGGGCACACATTAAATCCTGTTCCGCTTTTCGTAAGAGTAGGCCATTGTGTGCTGGTGGGAACAGATGACAAGATTTACAAAACTGCATACACACGGGCCGGGGACTGGATGTAAAAAAAAAAAAAAGCACATGAGTGCTTATTCCATTATCCTCGATGTAAAAGAATAAATAAATATAAAAGAATAAATAAAGTTTAAAAAGTGATAAAACTAGTGACTGAGGACACCAGGGGCTCAATGATTTACTTGCTCAGTGTTCAATTGGGAAAAGTTTGTGTGCACCAAGCTATTTTACACCCCAAAAAAAAAAAAAAAATCAGCCAAGTGGAGACATGACCTTCTGCAAAACCCATTGCAGTGGAGAAGACTGTAGTGTATGTGGGATGTTTTAACATTTCGGGCTAATCTTCAGAGCTGACATAATTGACTGGATCTCTGATATGCATGTGTATTTTGTTTGCTTGTTGTTAAATCATCTGCCTACATGTGAATGTTTTGAATGCAATTACTTTGGTTTTTGTTTTTTGCTTTACAAGATTCAGCGCTATAAACATTCCATACATTGTTATCATTTTTGTTATGTGTATACATGAAAGAAAATAAACTAACAATGAACAAACAGCTTGTTTGCAAGGTAGCTCATTTGAGAAGAAAATTTTTAATACCATTTTCAAACGTCCACCCTTAATCCATCAAGCTTTGCTCAGTTTTGAACTATGAACTCATGATTGCAAGACCATTTTTAAAAAAGCCTGTTGCTGTATGCGTTTGGGTTTTGTGCATATGATAACATAGAGTGAGTGTTTGCTTTGCACTTTGTTGCAACATCTTTTCTCTGACAGAACCTGTGAATCTGCTTGCCTTGAAGATTTTGTTATATTCATATACACCAAGCAAAGTTATGGGATGCCAGTGAAAGACTTGACGCACAGAGTAGAACACCAGAGTCACATGAGAAGTCAAGCTTTGGTGAGCTGTTGATGATGGCTTTGCTGGGCCTAGAATGTAACTGATAATAAACAGATATGCATGGGGGACCAATTTTTTATGCTCATCTTAGACACGCACAGTTGAATAATGCACAGTCAGAGATGAGTGGGGGACCAATTTTTCATGCCCATGTTGGACATGCATAATGTAATAATGCACGGTATTGCGGTGCCATATTGTATTTTCTTTACACATCGTTTTGTTGTTGTTGTGTTATTGTTTGTTTTGTTTTGTTTTGCTTTTTTCGGCCCATGTCTGGGTAAGGTAGAAGCAGGGAAATCCATGGGATGTGTGATTGTCTGTGTGATGTTTCAGTTATTTGGAATGCATTGTCTGTGTGATGTTTCAGTTATTTGGAATGCATTGTCTGTGTGATGTTTCAGTTATTTGGAATGCATTGTCTGTGTGATGTTTCAGTTATTTGGAATGCATTGTCAGTGTGGAGTGTGAATGTATTTCCGTGTTTGTGTATCAAATGTGCTTGGGATCTTGGTAAACCTACTCCACTATGTCTAAGCAATGTATTTGAGTGTTAAAGAATTATGCAAAAGTGTGTATCTACGCAAATTTTCTGGTAGTGCACATTTGTTGGAATATGCTGAAGCGACATAATGCTGTTGTATGTAAAGTTTTGTTTTTCTGCGTGTTCATTGACACACTGTTTTTATCCTGGTTTAACACACTCGCACGCACACACACACTTATACACACACACACACACACACACACACACACACACACACACACACACACACACACACGTGCCCTATGCTTACATATATAATATGCACCCCTTTGCTTACGTTTAAATGCAAAAACAAATATATATGCATTTGAGTAAATTTGATTGACATTGGTTGAATGCATGTTATTGTTCACAGAAATTGAAGACTTTGAAGGCATTTTCTTGAACCAAATTGTATAACACATTGTATCAAGTGCATTGAAAGTTTCGTTGAACAAAATTGGTGGAAAAATGAGGAGAAAAAAAGTTGAGACTATTTTGTTCAGAATTTGATGACTGAACAGGATTTGTGTGGGGAGATTGAAAGAGTGTTGTTCTTTTAACATTTGGAGTTGGGTTGTTTTTTTTGACAAAGGGGACAGTTTAATTTTTCACTTTGTTGGTCTCTCTCCCCCCCCCCCCCCCTCCCCCACTTTTTTTTTTTTACATTTCTTTTGGTTTCAGTATTTAAAAATACAACAACAACAAAAAGAAATCCAGTTATTATAAATATGGTAAATGCATGTGAACTTAACCATTCCTGTGAACTTGAATTGTGGCCTTTTTCTCTAATGGTGATTTATACATTAATTCTTTCATTCCTGTGTGATAAAGAAAGTATAATTTGTTGATTATTATCTGTGTGTGTGTGTGTGTGTGTGTGTGTGTGTGTGTGTGTGTGTGTGTGTGTGTGTGAGAGAGAGAGAGAGAGAGAGAGAGAGAGAGAGAGAGAGAGAGAGAGAGAGAGAGAGAGAGAGAGAGAGAGGTGTTTGGAGATTTGCATGTGCAATTTCATCTGCAATAATTCTTTTTTCCACCCACATAAAATGTGTCTGCCTCATGAACTGAAACAGCAGTTAACTTATGAAGCATTTGGTGACCCTGTGTTCCAATGAGTAAATCTAAATCTGAAAGCAGACGTGCATGACTTTTTGGGTATTGTATGTATCGATTATGCTGTGAAGATATCTTCAACACTAAAGATTTGATCCCATTTTCAGATTTTTTCATAATTGTTCCACTGACGTGTGAAATATGCATTCTGTGTGTTGTTTGCAGTTGTTTTTTTCAGCTGTTTATGAACACTTTGTTTTCAGCCAGATGTCTATCGGGATTTTGTTTTTCAACCCATCTGCCTGTTAGGACTTTGTTTTTGTTTTGTTTTGTTTTTTAACCAAGTTTTTGTTCTCCAAGCAGTATCAGTTTCAGCTCTGTGTCTGTTCTCCAAGCAAGATGTGTTTATACTGAACACAGGGCATGGTTAGCTAGTACTAGTGCAATTCATGAACTGATTCTGAAGTATGCAGTGTAGAAGCTATTTCTTAGTCCCTAGTGAAAGTCTGTAGTTTTAAAACTTAGACCTGCGGTGTGTGTCAGTACTTAAAAGATACAATGAGTCAACTTGGGAGGTAACTGTTTTCACCAAGATACTATGTATGTATGTATGTACAGGAGTATCTGTGTAGGTATTTGTATGCCTTCAGTTCACTACAGTGAATTCAGCATTTTCAAGTAAACTTCCACACGTGTAGGAATATACATACCAACACTACAGTGAATTCAGCATTTATGCATTAGCAACCCCCCCCCCCCCCCCCCCCCCACCTCCAAAAGACAAAAAGTACGTCCAAGCAAGTGAAGTTGCATGCTATAATGTAAGTTTGCGGGGGTTTTTTGGTTTAGTTTTTTTTTTTTTAAGTGATGTGATTCTGTCAGATAGAAATACTTTTCAAAAGAGTTTTGAAACCCATTGCAACACACCTACATCAACTCCACCCTGGAGAAAAGTGGAAAGTTGAGCGTTTTGGTGTTTCTGAATCTAATAAATATGTCAAATAAGAAAGTGATAGAAGCTCACAGCTATCAAGTGCAAGAAAAGATTTCTTTGAAAGTGGAAAATGCTTTTCAATTTCTTATCAATACATACTGCCAGTAGGATGCAATTTATAGGTGCAGATTTGTGTCGCTCCACCACATAATGAGTGCATTGCATCGAGGTCAATTTTTAGTTACTGACCTGTTATAAATCTGCAATAAAAAGGAAATTTAATGCAAAAAAACCCCAACAACCCACAACCCAAAACCAGATTGAAAATTGGACAATTCTATGAAAACTTATTTCAAATCGAAATGAGACACTCCGGATGTAACAAAATGGGAAATGGACAAGTTTAGCATTGTAATAGGTGGTCAGAACAAGGGCTTGGGTATTTTCAAAACACATTTAAAGGCAAAAGGAAACAAAGTTATGCCTTGATATTTCAGTACAATGTTGAATAATGGCTATAGCTTTATAATACAAATAACAGAATTGACAACCTGATCCCCAACCTGCCTTTAAGGCTCCTAACGAAAAGTGGGTCAGGTGCTAATTTACTCATTTTGTGGTGGAGTGTTACATTTATGCCTCAGTAAATTTTATTCAGCATTTTCAAGATAACTCTCATGTAAACCCCCCCCCCCCCCCCCCCCCCCCCCACAAATAGCCTGATCAGCATAGCTGTATGCAACCTTGTGCACATTCACTTTTATCCCTTGTCCTAAATTTGATTTGTATCCTATAGGCTATCAGGAGACCATTATGCCCCCCCCCCCCCTCCTCCATGTGATTTTCTGACAAAAAAAGTTTTTAAGATAAAAAAAAGTGTACATTCCAACCTGTGTAATCAGGCCTGATGACTGTGATTTTAATGCCTGTTGCATCACATCTGTGGTGTCTTGTCAACAGCGCAGATACTGAGGGATTGATTGTGCTTGAGGAGGTATTGAGGGCTTTGTTGTCTTGAGGGACGTGCTTTTTCTTTCCTTTGGCTTGATATGCATTTGCTCATGTTCCCAGTTCTGTTTGCTCAAGATTTTTTCCCTGTTGTGGTTATGGTTGTTGAGTGCTAACAGTTTGAATATTCAAGAAATTCTTGAGATAACAAAACGGCATCCATTGGTCATTATTTTTGGAAAATGTTGCAAAGTGGTTGGTTTTTGTTGGGGTTTTCTTTTTGCGAGGTCCTGGTAATTTTTTTTCTGAATGTGAGACATGAAACATTTGACATGACTGTGTGATTGAGTAGAAAATAATATATATATATATATATATATATATATATTATATATATATATATATATATATATATATATATTTCTTCATTTTCTCTCTTTTTTGGGGGTTATTTTTTCTTATCTTTTTCTTGTTCCTTTGCGGATGGAAGATTGAAGTCAAAGAAATGATAAATCATAAAATGAGAAAATTAGAAGCCACACATAGAATTGATTATGAATGAATCCATGAATTTTCATGGACATCTCCCCCTTTTTTGCATTTAAAATTCAAAGCATTTAGAAAATGGAAGAAACCTTAAAAGCAGACGAAGAGAGGACACTTTAAAAAAAACAAAACGAATATTATCTACATTGACCACATTTTTTTTCTGTGTTGGAAAAACTAATTTGATTAACAAATTTGATTAACCTGGCATCAAGGAACCAGAACACATTTTGTTATTTCAGCTGTTTGGATTGGATTATAAAGTTTTATCTACTGGAGAAAAAAAAAATGCCTTCATTTGGGTGCATTCAATTCAGGTTCAGACTTCTACTAGCTTGTGCTGTATATTGAAGAAAAAAAGGTCCCCTCTAACGGTAACAAAGTATTAACTAAAAACTCACAAGGTACTGGTTGTGTGATTTCAGATTCATATCGAATATAAATTTTTAATGAAAGGAATGAAATGAGGATTTTTATATGGACAAGAATGTACAGAATTTTGTGTATGTGTGTGTGTGTGTGTGTGTGCGCGCATGCATGTGTGTGTGTGTATATTTCTGTCAACCGCTGCCCCCTTCCATACGTACAATTCAGTTTTGGTTCATCAGTGCATTGCTTGTAGTCCTTAATCAAACCCTTGTTTCTTTTTCGCTCGTCCAGACAGAAAATGGTTGTGATTTTGCATGGTTGGTTCAGCCTTGTTGGCTTTTTTCTTCTTTTTATTTGCATTATAGTTGGCTTTTCAGGTTCATGTTATGTATACCTCACACACAGCACAAGTACACACACACACATGTACAACACACACACAACACACACACACACAACACACACAAGCTTACACAAGCACACACACACACACACATGCACACACACACACACACACCCCACACACAGATTTTTTTTATCATCTTTTTGTACACATGGTGGCATTACATTATAAGTCAGTCAGTATGCAAAAACCACACACAGCACTTCCTCAAAGATGATGTTTATTTTGGGTTGGAGTTTTCACTGTTTTTTCCAAAAAAAAAGAATTTGCTTCTGTATATTGGAATGCTGAGATAAATTAACCATTTCAGTGATCATACTATTGTATTGAAAAATCACCATGGCCTGATAACCGAAGCTATGACTCTGGTACTGTTAACTTTATATATTCCGAAAATAAAGGGGAAAAATGATGTGTTGTTTTTGTGGTTTATTGATAAAAGAAAATAATCCTTTACTATGACAAAGGATTCCCCCTTGGGGATGCCAGGGCCTGTCAGTATAAACAAATCCCCACATTCTGGGAATTTCTGTGCTAGAAAATTCCTCTTTTCTATTCCTCTCTTTGTTTTTGCCTTGTTCCTTTTCTTCCTGTCACCTCATCCTTGTCGTTTTCTACCTTCTTGGTCCATTCTCCTGCCTTTTTTTCCAGAAATACTTAAAAGATAACAATTCTCTCATGCCGGTCGGATGCACTGAGCCTGACTTGTCAGGCGTTGAAAGGCAGCGCGACACATTTTCGCTCATATAACAGACAATAGTTGCTGTCTGAGTGATTGATGAAGAAGAAGAAGAAAAAGACAAACACCACAATAACATGCAGAAGTCAAAAAAAGTGAGTGATGGGTTTGAACGCATGAAAATGGAGGGCTCCTCTTGGGCCAACAAAACTCACTTTTACCATCTATAAACTTTACCTTTTTTTTTTTTTAACCAATACCCAATCACTGTCTTTGCTTTTGCTTCCCAATTTTCCCCCCCTGTACCTTGGCTAGAGCTTCAAGATTCGCCAATGGTGAGATTTATGCGTACGCCATCGTTTAGTTCACCCACCATTTAGGTAGCTGCATTCTGACTTTGGGGATGGTGTCTAAACACGACACCTGTGTGCATGCTGGGGTGGTTTTTCGTGTTGTCATCCAATCCTACTGGCACACAATGGCCTATTCTTCTAAAAGGGTTTTTCATGTGTGCGCAAGATGTTCTGCGTCCATTCGCAATGTGTGTGCAAGATGTTCTGCGTGCATTCATTTGCTCATCCAAAGACTTGGACATTGGATTTGAAATTTTTTGTAACTTTGGGAAGAAGGGGAGGCTGAAATCAAACAGAAGCCTCATGTTTATTTGTTGGTAAGTGAACCCCTTAACCATCCAATTCACCCTTTTTCTATCACATTCAAACTGGGAGACAGAACCAGAGATGAAAGAAAGTCAAAGCAGTCTTTGCAGGAGACAATCTTTTATCACAGGTTAGAGGGACGCCATAGCCAAGTGGTTAAGACCCTTCGACTTCAATCCCATGAGTTCACGAAGTTGTGGGTTTGAATCTTGGCAGCTTCCGTGAATTAAGGATGGGGATTTTTATTATCTCCAAGGTCAACTTCAGGTGCAGATCTTGCCAGTGCTTTAGTTCCCTTTGTGTATTATATACACACACATGCAGAAGATTAAATATGCACATTAAAGATCCAGTAATTCATGTCAGCGTTTGGTAGGTTACACAAACACAAAACAGATCCAGCATACCGCAGAACGCCGCTACCTTCATGGTGGACAAAAAGAGCGGCCTATGCAAAATCTCACCATTGGTGAACCTCAGAGCTCTAGCAAAAGAGTGGGAAAACCCCCCAGGTTATTTCCCATTTTCAGTTCATTTTGTGTGTGTGTGTGTGTGTGGTGTGTGCACGCGCGCATTTTATACATAGACTGTGAATATGCCAGAGAGAGTGCATGCATACTCAAACTTGGGTTTTTTCCCTTCCATTAATCTCTCTCTCCAACAAAAACACACATACACAAAATATTTTCTTTAGAAGCAGTTTTATGCTATTTCTTTTCTTTTTTTTAATCTCTCCCTCTCTCTTTCACAAACTCACTCATTGCAAACCTCTTCTTGATGAATTTTGATTGTTTCATGTTCACTTTCTTGTTCCACATTATGTAAGCCCTACATGGACATTGCAGCAGCACAAGGTCTGTAGAGAAGTCACTGACAATATTCATTAACCCCCCCCCCCCTTTCCTCTGCCTAACAAACATAAATAAAGAAACATTTCTTCATAATAATGGATGAAAAGACAGTAACAGACACTAAAAAAAAAAAATAATAAAAAAAAAGCTGCAATGAGTATACACTGAAAAAAAGCCCACAATGTCAAGTGGTACAAATCTGAGAAAAAAACATGATACAGGCATCTTGAATAAAAGTTAAAACACTAAATCCCCCCCCCCCCCCCCCCCCCCCCCCCAGCTTTCTTTTTCACAATCTTATAACAATGACAAAATCTTAGCAGTTTTTTAAGCAACAGGAGGCAAATGCCTGATTAAAAAAAAAACAAAAAACTGTCAGGGCCTTGAAATAGGGATCTAAACAAAGGATCTTTGAGGACTGTCTGAACACTGCCAATCACACCCAAATACCCAAAGTAATAGATAACCATAATTCTTCAAGCGACCCATGAGCTCACAAACTAAAAAAAAAAACAAAAAAAAACCAAAAAACTGTCAGGGCCTTGAAATAGGGATCTAAACAAAGGATCTTTGAGGACTGTCTGAACACTGCCAATCACACCCAAATACCCAAAGTAATCGATAACCATAATTCTTCAAGCGACCCATGAGCTCACAAACTAAACAAAAAATAAAAAAATAAATAACAAAAAATAATAATAAAAGCTTACAAACTCAACTGTTTGCTGTAGTTAACTCTTTCAGTACAATGTAGGGATCAAGTCTTCACACAAGAGGACAGACCTTATGACACCAAAGAAAAAAAACAACACCCCACATTTTGAAAATAATTCTCCATACTCAAACAACTTCACAAGAATACAACTTCGACGCAGAACACATCACCTCAGCAGACAAAACATGCAATGTGAGCAGACAGACAAGACCTGTAACGATGCAACCATCATGATGCGTTGTGCGCACAGAACCTGGCGTAAAACCTGGACATGCTGCGAATGTAGCTGTTCAGGCTCTGGGCCTTAGCTGCCTGAACCCGAGCCAGGTCCTGGACAGAGGGAGTGACCCAAGGATGACCTCCTTGCAGGTCCGCTCTCTGCCATGGCGGGTACTCTCCTGGCTGTGGTACCCGGACTGATTCTGCTGGTACGTGTCACTGTAAGCCTGTTGAGACTGAAGGTAAGGAGACTCGTGGTTGTGCAGTGAGGAGTTATATGGAGATCCCTGCATGTGGAAAGATGCTGGGTGTTGTGGTGGCTGGTAAGATCGGGAGTTCTGCTGGAAGAAGGGATGAGGGTGCCCCTGACTCTGTTGCCAGTGTGGTGAGGAGATCCCTGACTTTGTGGTTGTTGTGAAGCGGGATAAGGGGTTCCCCTGCTTTGCTGTGAGGCAGGGTGAGTGTACCCGACAGGTAGCTGTTGCTGGGTAGGGTATTCCAGGTTTTGGCTGAGAGAGGAGGGGTATGGCCAGCTTTGGTGGGACACAGGGTAAGGATGCAGTGGGCCCTGACTGGAGGGAGGAAAGGATATCCCATGTCTGCCAGAGGCAGGGTAAGGGTAGGACTGATCTGGCTCTGCATGCGAATACCAATCGGAGTGACTGCCTGTGTGCCCTTGCTGGCCATGTTCAAAGTAAGAAAGGCCCTCCTCTCTCTCTTCCTCTGTCCCTTCTTCATCCTGTGTGCAGAGTGTGAGGCCGTGCCAGGATGAGGAGATGATGTCCATGCAGATGGGTACTGGTCTGCACAGAAAGAAGGGGGGTAACTGTGCTGTGGATCAACTCCCCAGCGCTCTGCGGTTCGTGCTGCATAATAACCTGAAGAGTTGTTCTCCAGGGAGTGAGGGTACCAGCTGTAGTCACCGGCATGGATGGAGGACTTCTCCCCTTCAGCAGTGTTCCCTCTGCCTGTGCCGGGCTTGGTCCGTCTCTGTGCTGCTGCTGCTGCCTCCTCCTCTGCTGCTGTCTGTCTTCCTGGGAGGAGGACAGCTCAGTCTGCTGTCTCAGCCGTTCCTCCCTGCCCCTCCTCCCTGTCAGAATTCTGGGGCCCAGCTTCTTAGAGCGGCCATGCACGCCCCCTGTCTCCACAGCATACTGGTTCTGGAAGCACATCAGCTTCTCCTCCACACCCTCTGCTCGGGGAACACGCCTCTTCCTCATCGGCTGTGGAGGTGGAGGAGGAGGTAGAGGATGAGTCGTTGTCACTACTAGAGGAATCATCTTCACTGCTCTGTGCCTTCTTTCTGCTGCCTGAAGTGGGCTGCTTTGGGACGGCACTTTTCGGGGTGGACTGGCCTGCAGGTCTGGAGTGCAGCTGCTTTAAGCTCACGCCATTCAGGGCTGGAGTGCGCTGTGGAAGTTCAGCACGTCTCTGTTTTGGGATGGCCCCTTTTCCTAGAGAAGAAGACACAGCTTTGCTCCCCGCCTTCGGCGTGACAGTCAGATCTTGTATTTTTCCTGCCGGGACAAGGCCCGTGCCATCTTCAAGCCTGCCAGGCTCCCTTTTGGGGGCAGCCGGACTTGTGGACACAACACCATTCACAGCCAGACTGTGCTCTGCCCTCTCTGGACCAACACCATCATGGCTTGTCTCACCTGCCTGTGAGGCAGGTCCCGTTTTCTGAGAGACACAGACACCGTTCTGAAACTCGGAAAATGACCTTGTTTAGTCTTGTCACTGCTCCGATCAGAAGACGGCACTTCTGTCACTTCTGGAGTGCTGGCACTCTCCCCGTGTTGTCTTTGGCCTGAAACAGGTGGAGTGTGGCGGGACCAAACACCGCCATGGGGAGGTATCTCGGTGCTCTCTTTCTCTTCTCCACCGTCTCCTCCTTCCTCTTCCCTGCTGAACGATCCTCTTTCCCTCTGTGCTCACTGGAAGCGGCGACAGCACTGCTCTTTGGCTCTGTGCTTGCTGCAGAGAGGGTGGACTCTGACGAACTCACAGCCACCTCCAAACCACTTCCCTTTTTCTTGTCACTTCTCCGAGTCTTGTGCTTCTGGTCAAACCCAAAGGTGTTCATGACGTTCGGTCTTCACGGACACGGTCTCCACAGTGAGTGTTTGGCCTCCCTCCTCTCTGCCTCTCTCTGCCCTCACTGTCAGCGTCTTTACGCTCCAGGTCGGTCGGAGGGGCCCGGTCCCACTGCGTGTAGAAGTGGCCCAGGAACTGAAGCAGCTTCTGGCGCTGGTGTTGCCCTGGGGGTGGAGGCAGGCTGAACGTCTGCTGCACGAGGGTGGGTACTGTCTTCACAGGGGGGGCGTCCGTCTTCTCCATGCTCTGTCTGTAGCTCTGTAGGAGAGACACGAAGGTCTGAGGAACAGCGCTTTTCTTGGCCGGTTTCTTGCAGACTGAAATCTTGGGAGGAGGTGGCGGTGGCACATGGCCGTTATGGTGCAGGAGGGCCTCTTGAAAACCATGCTGTTCTGCGCTGGCCAGAAATGCTGCCTGTGCTTGGGGGTCCTTGGACAAGTAAGGTTTTCCCAACCATTTCTGACTGCTTTGTTTTCCAGACTCCACTGAGTGCTCAGGGTTGTCTCCATTCAAGCAGCAGCCTGCTTCCCTGCCTGTCTCTCTGCCTTCTCCCTTCTCAGGCATACTGGATGCGAGGGTCAGCACCTTACATTCTGTCTCAGATGCTCGCACTTCTCCCTGTCCGTTCAGACATCTCTCTGCTGCTCCAGAAGACACAGGCTTCTTCAGCTCTGCTGCTGGGCAGTGGCGAGTGGCTCGCTTCACGGGTCTGTTTGCCGCTGCAGCCACATTCCTCCCCAGGTCCTGACCTTCCTCCCCACTGTTGTCGGACACGCTGCCCACTCTGGCCCTGGCTGCCAGGTACAACTCCAGCTCTCTGTCCCACGACACCGCCTTCTTTCCCCTCTTGTCCCAGGAGGTCTGCCGGGCACAGCCTGGTTTCTTGTTGCTGGCAGAGGCAGGGGGTGGTGGTTGTGGTGGTGTATCTGGCTGTGGTGCAGGCTTCTCCTCCCTGTCTTGCTCTATCAGCAGGCTGGCCCATAGGTCACCCGCGGCACGGCCCTTATGATTCTTTTTCACGCGACTCGGCTCAGTCTCAGGCTTGACGGCAGATCCTGAGCTGTGTGAGGTTTTTCTGTTGCTCACGGAATTGTCACCTGTATCTGCAGTGTTGGCCCTGGGGTTACGTCTCTGGAAGCAGCTTCAGAGTCTGAAACAAGCTGTTGATGTGGTGTACCTCCCCTCTGCTGTCCATTTGTCTCTTCCACAATATCTGACGGGTTCTCTTGGTTCTTCCTTTCTCTTGAGCCACTACAATGCTCTTTTGGATTCTCGGGGCCCGTATGGGGACCACCATTCACATAACTAAAATCTGATGACACACCAGAAGCTTCAGCATCCGCACCATTGGAAGACACAGACACATCAATTTTCTGCTGCGCTGATGTGGTCTCTGATGAGGAACCATCTCTCTTTTCTGTTGTGTGTCTTCTCCCTCCCTCCAAATGAACACGCACACCTGTGTCTGTCTCTTCCACACGGCTTGCAGTGTCTGTGCACTGGTCAGCATGGCCGTTGGAATCTGAGGCTACAGAGGACTGTCCTGTGGTGTCTGTTGGACTGACGCGGTGTGGCGTGGTGTTGTGGCTGAGGTCGGTGGAGGTCACGGCACTGACCTCTGACCTGGTGATGATCTGCTCAGTGCTGACTACGTCCTCCAGGTTCACTGGCAGCTGCAGCTTCACCAGGTTTTGGGGGATCGGGTCTGCACACACACATGTACACACACATGTACACACACACATGTACACACACACACCATTACATGCTTCTGCCATTGATATTAGCCATGAATGTTAAGATAAAGGTGAAGGTCAAGGTGTCCCATAACCTATGTGGTCGTAGGGGAGCGAGGCGTCAGAGACCTCAGCTTCTCTAGGGCCAGTATATTGAGGGTGGCGCCCATCTCCTCTCCCTTGCTGCTTTATCTTCCCTGACCCTAAAGAGGGCAGGTACCCATTTACAGCTGGGTGAACTGGAGGACTGTGCTGAAGCCAAGGCGAGCAAATGGTCACCCATCCAACTGGTCATCATGCTCGATGCTGCTTAACCTTAGCTTGGGGAAAGCGAGTGCTCTGACCACTGAGCTATCTCGTCCCCAGCCATGAACGACAAAGTGGAAAATTTTTTTTAAAGGAATAATAAAAGCAACAGTTAAAAAACAGAACTCTTAACAGGAACATTCCTAGTAAAAATATCCTCCCTGTTAGAGGGTACAGGTGAAAAGATTGCCTAACTCAGATACACTGGGCCCGACACATTCTCTCATATGACAGACAACAATAGTTGCTGTCTGAAAACTCGATGTAGAAGAAGAGGGTGGAAAGAAGAAAATATAAGAGATAAACCACTGTCTTCCATGGCAAAAGCAAATTTTAATTTTGTTTAGTAAAATTTGCTGGGAAACCTCCAAAATAATTTGCAATCATTTACAAGGGTGACCTCTAAAAAAAAAACAAACAAAAAAACACACCAAAAAACAAAAAAACCTTCAAAGAAAAAAGAGTGAAACTGCCACCCACATCCTCCAAAGATGCAGGGGCAATTTTCTGAAATGAAAAAGATTCGAATAAAAACAAAAAAAAGAGCACAACCTGAATGACACATGTATGGATAAAAACATTTCTGAACAGAAAATAGGCACCGACACAGCCTGCAGATGTTAAGTCACAACACTGCAGCCACAGACAGACAGGTGCAGGGACCCACCTGGCAGAGGTAGAACCCGGGTTCCGATGTTGCGCTCTATCTTGTGCAGGTCTGCCAGCTCCTGTCCATCACTGACGATGCTCACTCCCGCTCCATAGCTCCCTTCAACACACACACACAAGCACGCACGCACAGACACACACACACACACAGATTGCTATTATCCCATGTTGCACACTGCTACAGTGTTGATTCTAGGATTTCAAAAAAGGGGGCCCAAGGGCCCCCTGAAATGAAAAAAGGGGGGCATTTGCCCCCCTCCCCCCTTTTCTCTTCATAAAAAAGGGGACAAGTAGTAAGTAGTATTTGCTCATAATACCATTAGTACTCTGATTTCTGCTATTTTTCAAGAACGAGAAACAAAACAAACAGGATGGTATGTAGGCAGACAGGATTTAATATACACCTTATGTATTGCAGCTGGTCTGTAAAATGATTTCCTTACACAGGAAAGAGAAAGAGAGAGAGAGAGAGAGAGGGGGGGGGGAGGGGGGAGAGAAAAAGGGTGGGGAAGGTTGTGGTACATTCAGATGTGGAGGGATACATACTACATAGATACAGGAGGAGATGCATTGTTTGTATACAAGAGAGAGAGAGGGGGGGGGGGGGGGGAGGAGGAGAAAGAGAGAGGGGGGAGGGAGGGAAGGAGAGAGAGAGTCAAAGTCAAATTTGTATTTCCACATTTTGAGTTGGAGAGAGAGCTAGATCTAGATGAAAAAAGAGGCAAGAGCCAAAATCAGTCTTCCCCCCCCCCCCCCCCCCTTCCCCTTTTACCATATGAAAGAGAAAGACAGACAGACAGACAGACAGACAGAGGGGGGAGGGGTCAAAGTCAATGTTGTATTTCCACTTTCAGAGTTAGAGAGATCTAGATGAGGAGAGGTGAAAGCCAATATCAAAGTCTTGCCCCTCCCCCCTCCCCAGGAGGGAGGAAGAGAGAGAGAGAGAGAGAGAGAGAGAGAGAGAGAGAGAGAGAGAGAGAGAGAGAGAGAGAGAGAGAGAGAGATTTTCTGATAAAAAGAGATCTAGATCTAGATGAGAAAAGAGGTGAAATCTAATATCAAAGTCTTGTTTTCCTCCCATGCAGAGAGAGAGAGAGAGAGAGAGAGAGAGAGAGAGAGAGAGAGAGAGAGAGAGAGAGAGAGAGAGAGAGAGAAAATTTTCTGTTAAAAAGAGATCTAGATCTAGATGAGAAAACAGGTGAAATCTAATATCAAAGTCTTGTTTTCCTCCCATGCAGAGAGAGAGAGTGGGGGGAGAAGGAGAGAGAGAGAGAGAGAGAGGGGGGGGGGGTGTCAAAATCAGTTTTGATATCTCCAGCTGATAGTCTACCCTATGCCATCATTGTTGTTGCCAAGCACAGGCTACTTGTCAAGCCAGATCTGAAAAACCGCCTTGAAAACTCTTAGGTCTGCCAGCTTTGAAGCCTGCCGGGACGCGGCTTCTTCCACTAACGATCTCTGTCACAATGACATCACTTGTGTCAGGAGTTCACGGCTCCTTTGAAAAATGACGTAATGACGTAAATGAGTCAGAAAATGACGTCAGACCAGCCGCTGTGTGACGATTTTGATGACTGTGGGCGCTAATCAGTGCATCCTGCTGTCCCTGGGGTATCAACGTAATGACCCACGCATGTAGCCCTATTTTGAAACTATACAAACGGCAGTTGCCGGGGCGCACTGTTTGTTCAAATATGCGTTATCCACAGTTTTTTTGCGTCCGTCAGGGCGCACTGGTCACATTATTTTGCGGCAAAGTTGAAAAAAATGCGGGAATCCCGCAAGGGCGCACCCTAGAATCAACACTGTGCTATCATCTAATCAGAATTATTCCCAAACAGTGTGATTTAAAAGTAGCCGCTATTTTGATTCATGATTTTTTTTATTATATAGTTTTTACTGAGCTTCTGTTTCTTTTAACGACTGGACTTAAAAATGGGGCTAAACAAGTACCACTCAAAGCAGCCTTTTTACACCTCCATTGAAGCTTTTAAATTTAAAAAGACGACAAAAAAAAAAAAAACTGTAAGAAAACTACCGAATTACAGAAAAACCACTCTAAACTCGACAGAATAAAACTTCTGATTGTCCGGGCTTTCAACTCCTGTAAGCCTGTATCACCCCCCTGCCTAACTTTTAGCAAATTAACGATACCAAATCCACTTACCTATTCTTGAGGGGGTGTGTTTTCGCATGTTTGACCAATTTAATCCTTTTCTTTTCTTTTTTTTACCATTTCTAATCCTACAAAGGCAGCCATATTCCATCTTCCAAACAAAAAAAGAGAGAATAAATGGTGGCTGCTTACCAAAGCGCCCAGCTCGCCCGATCCTGTGCAGGTAAGTTTCATGGTCCTGAGGGACGTCCAGGTTGATCACCAGGTTCACCCGGTCAGCATCGATCCCTCGTGACGTCTGCCAAAAGCCAATCATTCACCTCAGTCTGCATTCTGCGCCTTACTGTTACATGCATGTCCACTAGAATACAGTCATGGCTAAATTATTGGGTTAAATCATTCATCTCAGCCTGCATTCTGTATTTTACTGTTACACAAGACCACAGTTGTAACTGAATTCTTGGATTACATCAAACCAACTTTTGAATACCGTTTATTACCCCTTTGCCTGCAACGTATTCAAACACACAACACAACAGTAATTTATATGCAAACTGTGAAATTCATTCAGGCTTTCATGATGATAATGATGATGATGATGCTGATAATGATAACAATGATTACGGTTGGTTCCTTGCATGCACGGATCATGGAATTCAGAATTTACACGAAGCATAACCACTACTCCCATCCTTTTTCCCCTCACACAAAGACTCAATTGTCTCATTTTTTTCAAAGCTTACAAAGTGTGTGTTTTTTTTTAAACATTCTCCTGATCAACACTGATGTATATAGAGTTCAAGCACCAGTCATTTAATTAACCCAACACAACCTATACACACAAACTTGGTACTCAGCACAAAAATCCTTTAATAACCCAACACAACCTATACACACAACTTGTACTCAGCTACAAAAAATCCTTTAATTAACCCAACACAACCTATACACACAAACTTGGTACTCGGCTACAAAAATCCTGGTATCCCTCAAACACACTCATGCATGTAAGTAACTCTGACAACTGTCCAAATTCACTGATTCATCTCACACCATCCAGAAGAAGTACATAAAGTAGTCACAGAGGAAGAGTAGGCCATTGTGTGCCAATGGGAATGGATGAAAAATTTACAAAACTGCATACACATGGAGTAGGTAAAAAAGGTAAAGGTGTCCCATAACCTAGTTGGTCGTAGGGGACCAAGGCATCAGAGACCTCAGCTTCTCTAGGGACCAGCATAATGAGGTGGGCCCCATCTCCTCTCCCTCGCTGCTTTACCTTCCCTGACCCTAAAAAGGGCAGGTACCCATTGACAGCTGGGTGAACTGGGGGAACTGTACTGAAGCTACGGCACACAAAAAGTCACCCATCCAACTGGTAATCACGCTCGATGCTGCGTAACTTGACTAGGGGAAAAAGCGCTCTGACCACTTAGCTATCCTGCATATACATGGGGACTGGATGTAAAAAAAGTACAGGAGTGCTTTTTCAATTATTCTCAAAATTAAAGAATATCCCCCCCCCCCCCCCCCTCCAACAACAGAGGTGTGTGAACTGACAAGGTCGGTGGAGATGAGGATGCGGCAGGAGAAGGTCTTGAGCTTGGTGATGGCAGTGATGCGCTCTTTCTGGTCCAGACAGCCCGCAATGCATGTGGTGGGCCAGCCCTGGTAACTCAGCTCGTTCTGCAGGTTCTGCGCCCTGAAACACAGCACACAGTGTTCCTCCTACTGTTGATGGTCAAGTTCTACACAAGCATTGCTGGTACATCTTTACTATGCCACACAGTTTCCCTTTCTACTGATGGTCCCTTTCTACACAAGCATTGCTAATAAACATTTACTATGTCACACTGTTTTCCTTTCTACTGATGGTCACATTCTACACAAACATTGCTGATAAACATTTACTATGTCACACAGTATTTCTCCTACTGATGGTCACATTCTACACAAGCATTGCTGATAAACATTTACTATGTCACACAGTTTTCCTCCTGTTCATGGTCATGCTCTACACAAGCATTGCTGATAAACGTTTACTATGTCACACACTTTTCCTCTTACTGATGGTCACGTTCTTCACAAGCATTGCTGATAAATCTTTACTAAGTGTGATTCTTTACTCCTAAACATATCCACAACCACAGTTCTGCAGTTCAACACAAAAATGTGAACTGTATAAGATAAAGAACTGGTGTGTAATCTGTGTAGGCTGGAATTACCAGCAGTACAAGATTTTGTGGATGCTGAGAAAGAGTTATAGAGATGGGTTGTAAAATGCACAAACATGCACAGAATGTATGCACCTATTATGCACACGGACGCATGTATGCATGCACGCACACACACATTTAAGTTGATTTTTTGCTTGTTTTTTCAAATTTTTGCTGGTATTTTTTTTTTTTTTTAGATAGGATGGCTTGATGACACAAAAGTAAACACATTACTTATTCAATGTAAAGGTAAAGGTGTCCTGTAACCTAGGTGGTCGTAGGGGAGTGAGGCATCAGAGACCTCAGCTTCTCTAGGGCCAGCATATTGAGGGCGGCGCCCATCTCCTCTCCCTCGCTGCTTTACCTTCCCTGACACTAAAGAGGGCAGGTACCCATTTACAGCTGGGTGAACTGGGGGACTGTACTGAAGCCAAGGCATGCAAATGGTCACCCATCCAACAGGTAACCATGCTGGATGCTGCTTAACTTAACTTGGGGAAAGGGAGTGCTCTGACTTCTGAGCTATCCCGCCCCCATGATTATTCAATTCACAATCTGGAAATAAAGGTTTGATTCTTTTTTTTTTGACACTCGACTCACACACACATTTTCAGGTGAAAACTTTGTTCATCTGCAATTTTTCAAGCTGGTAAATAAAACTTCAGGAGAAACCTTAACGGTTGGTGAGAATAACTCCAGACTTTGCAAAAAAAGCCCACCTGGTCTGCAGGTTGGAGAAGATGAGGCACTGAAAAAAACAAACAACAACAACAACAAAAACAGCAGTTAATACTACAGCCCACCTGGTCTGCAGGTTGGAGAAGATGAGGCACTGGTTGAAGGTGACACTGGACAGAATCCTGACCACCGCCGTGGTTTTGTCCTCAAACACCCGGTTAGGCAGAGGGTGGCTGGGAACCATGGTGTAGTACTGCTTGATGCCTGCACAGTCAGTGAGTGAGAGTTTTGTGGGTCAGAGACAGAGATATGTATACTGCAAAGAGTTGAGGGGAGAAGAAGAGAGAGAGAGAGAGAGAGAGAGAGAGAGAGAGAAGAGAGAGAGAGAGAGAGAGAGAGACAGACAGACAATTCAGACAACAGACAGACAGAGACAGACAGACAGACAGAGGTAGGCACACAAACTACATAGTGAAAAACAGACTAAAAAAAAAAAAAAAAAAAAAAAAAAAAAAAAAAAAAGCAGCATGGAGTCAAAACAGTGTCAGCTGAGTCAAGCACAGTAGACATCCATCAGTCTCAGAAAACGATGGAGTTACGCTCTAGGCTCTAGAGCACAAACAAACAGCACACAGATTCAACATCACTCAGTCTAGAGGGCTGAATTTAGCGTGCCCTTTCCTTTTACCTAGTCCAAGTATGGTCAGTTCCTACTATAAATAGCACCAGCTGGCCCCATCTGGGCTGGGCTGGGATGAATTAATCAGCAGCTGAGAGGAGCTGAAAGTGGGAGAAACTGACAGCTGTGGAGTGCTTATTCCATTATGCTCGATACAAAAGAATCGATATAAGTATAATATAAAATGTATGTATACCCAGCAGAGTGGGGTCGGTGATGTTGAGCCTCACGAAGGTGGGGTTCCTCATGTACAGGGTCAGGTGCTCTGCCAGGTATTCCGGGTAGGTGGCTGACAGAGCCAGCATCTGCTTGTTGTCTGGCAAGGCTGAGTAAATCCAGCTGAAACAAAAACATGCACACAATTAGGCACAGTGCTGGGGTATGCAGAGCAAACTTAACTAAAAAAAACAACAACCAGGTAAAGGTAAATGTGTCTCATAAACTACGTGGTCGTAGGGGAGCAAGGCATCAGAGACCTCAGCTTCTCTAGGGGCCAGCGTATTGAGGGCGCACCCATCTCCTCTCCCTCGCTGCTTTAACGTCGCTGACCCTAAAGTGGCAGGTACCCATTTATACAGCTGGGTGAACTGGGGGACTGTACTGAAGCCAAGGTGCGCAAACGGTCACCCACCCAACTGTGCAGTCCTCCCCAGTTTACCCAGATGTCAATGGGTTCCTGCCCTCTTTAGGGTCAGGTAAGGTACAGCAGCGAGGGGAGAGGAGATGGGCGCCGCCCTCAATGTGCTGGCCCCTAGAGAAGCTGAGGTCTCTGATACCTAGCTCCCCTACAACCACATAGGTTATGAGACACCTTTACCTTTTACACACCACTGTTGTCAACACCATGATCAGTTCAAGCACTGGCACAGAGGACAGACAGACAGCAGGACTCACTTGATCTGTTTCTGGAAGCCCTCCTCCAGCAGTTTGTCAGCTTCGTCCAGAACAAACAGGCGGATGCTCTTTGTCTTCAGCAGCTTTTGCTCTATCAGGCTCTGGATGCGACCTGTCATCACATGGGTACACGTACACATTTTTGTCATCAGCGACTGTTTATTATAGCTCAAAAACTGACAAGCATCAAAAGCAACTTTTAAATCATAATAACAATATGGTACCCACCACCTATGTCTATCTAAATCATGAGAAAATGATACTGACCAGGGCTAATGTATCAATAGCTGTAGAATTAAAAAAACAAAAACAAAAAACCAACCACGATAAAGCAAAACAAAATGAAACAATCCCCTCCTCCAAAAACAAACCCCCCTGCTGTATGATTGATCAATTGAACAGTATACTAAACTTCCATTTTGACAAACTTCTATCACATCATCAACTGAATAGAATACCAAACTTCCATTTTGACAAACTTCTATCACATCATCAACTGAATAGAATACCAAACTTCCATTTTGACAAACTTCTATCACATCATCAACTGAACAGAATACCAAACTTCCATTTTGACAAACTTCTATCAATCATCAACTGAACAGTACACCAAACTTCCATCAATCATCAACTGAACAGTACACCAAACTTCCATTTTGACAAACTTCCATCACAATAAACGTTTACAACTCAATGAACATGAACAACGTGGTAAAAACAAAACACATGTAAACCCAACTCTTCCGAAGACATTTCCGACAACTAACTGACTGACCCGGTGTCCCCACAGCGATGTGACACTTCTGCAGTTTCTTCCTGTCCTCGTGCAGGGGCATGCCCCCAATGAAGGTGTGGCAGCACAGGTCTGGCATGGCACTGCCCATGCTGCACATCACCTCCCAGATCTGCAGGGCAATCTCCCGGGTGGGCGCCAGAACCAGAACCTGTATACACACATACATACAAAGATACATACATAGATACATTATACATACATACAAGATACATACATGTATACAATGATACATGTACAGCACCATGAAATATGACTTGACTCAGCTCAGGAATACTACATTTTTAAAATGTTATTTATTTATACCACTTTATGTCACAGCAGATTTCTCAGCGTGAAATTTGGGGTGCTGTCCTCAGGGAGAGCACATCGCCACAAGTGCAGCACCACCCACTATTTTTTTTCTTTTTCCTGTCTGCAACTGCATTCATTTCCCTATCAGAGTGGCTTTTTTCTACAGAATTTTGCCAGGGACAACCCTCTTGTTGTTGTGGGTTCTTTTACATGCACTAAATAATGATGTGTAACACATAGGACCTTGGTTTATTGTCTCATCCGAAAGACTAGCACCCAGACCACACCTCATGGTCTAATTGAAAGGAGAAAAGTTTTGGACCCAAACGGGATTCGAAACCACCGCACACTTCCAACCCGGACTGTTCGCTGTTTAGTCAGGTGTGTTACCTCTAGACCACCAATCCACATACATGTATCTTTTTCTCTTTTTTCCCGCTAATCCAGAAAAGTTTGTTGTTGACAAACTTACAGTTCTGTTATATTTTCAGGCTGTATCATAAAAACTCAGAAAAGAATACTTTATCATCAACATCAATTAAAGTGCCTCTGAATCAATGCCCACACTGATATTTTGTTCACTTTGTTATTAATAAGGGGGTTAAGCGCAGCATGAAAACTTCATAACAAACAAAATATTAATGATCTTTTACAAATTACAACTTACATATATATATATATTTCTTTAGAGCAAAGACTTACATACTTTTTCTTACTGTTCTACCATCTAATTGTACTTTGTAAAATATTTCAACCAGCTCAGAAACCAAGCAGCAAATTGAATGTGTAATTGAACTTAGTTCCACTTCTATAATTGAGAATCGATGAATACGGTCACTGCACATGATTTGCTTAAGTTTGATTAAGGTTACAAATATAACTTGTTTACACAAAAATAATGTATGGACCAAAGAAAAAATCATAGACTTTGATGAAAGAAATGATAATTGTGTGTTTCCCTAAGCTCTTCTTTGACCTTTGATATTCGTTGCCCAAAGAGCCATACTGTAAAAAGGTCCATCTAAGTATTTTGCTCTAGAAATAACACAGAACTACAGATCTATCTATATTATATAGACTAGATACTTTTGGAAAGACACAAACAAATGTTATAATGTAAGCCAGGGTGTGCTGACCTGAGTGGAGGAGGCGGCAGGTTTCAGGCTCTCCAGAGCAACAACAGAGAAAACACAGGTTTTGCCTGTGCCTGACTTGGCCTGCACGATCAGGTCTGCACACATCACGTCACATCAGTCATTACTAGAATTCATATTCTCTGACATCACTGCTCATTATTTACTCTGTTACTGCTAGTGATCATACACATACATGTATAAATTGTACAATGCGATATTTCATATCTCAGGCTAAAGTGACACTAGCTGAGCGGAAAAAGACAACATAAATTAAATGCTTAGATTTAGAAGTTCATTATAAAATAATCCTCATACTTCTAACGAAATATTAGTAAGTGAAAATTTCTTATTTATATGAAACATAACATGTTCAATAAAATTACTAATTAATCCTGATGTCATGGGTAGATTCGATTCATGGCATTGGCAATGCCTGATCAATTCAAGAACTAAAGTTGGAGTGACACTCAGGTTTCGTATCTTATGGATAATCACTTGGACTGATCACTTTCACTGCAGTTTGTGAACAAACCTATTGGATCCTTATCACCTTTTAGTCTTTAGATTTAAATGCTTTGCATGCACAACGATCTGTCTCCAAAAATGTCTGTCAGACTCAACCCCTTTCAAAATTATCTTTGCTTTTATACCCCTCTACACTACTAGTAGAAAAAGCGAACTGGTGGTTAGAAGTGCCCCCTCACCACCTGGATTGGTGGGTAGGGTGTGAGGTGCCAGACGACAACAACAAAAAGTTGGTGGGGGGGTGGAGTGAGGTGGGGGGTGGGGGTGGGGGGAGGGTTCGTTATCAGTCTGAATCTAGTTTGATAAGTCCACTGATGTTGGTCATGTAAGCACATGTATAAAAAAAACAACACAAACAACCTGAAATAGGGCCTATTATTGTATTAAAACATCAAGGCTGGCAAACTCATGCAACATGTCAACTTTGATTTACAGGCGTGATTTTGATATATATATATATAAATTATAATACAGCCAAGCTGTTAAGACCATGCATCTGACTTCAGTCTCAACTCTCATGGGTCATGAAGTTGCGGGTTTGAATCTGGTTCGAATCTAGTCAGCGTCTGGTGAATTATTATTTATAGGTGGGGAGTTTTCTGATCTCCCGGGTCAACTTCAAGTGTAGGCCTGCCAATGCCTTACACTTACAGTTACATGCAGATATATATATATATATATATAATATATATATATATATATAATATAATTATAAATAATATATAATATGCACGTTAAAGATCCCATCACTCATGTATTGTTGGTGTTCAGTGGGTTACAGAAACACGAACATAACCCAGCATACTCCCGGATACTTCGGATGAGAAAATAAACCGAGGCCTCGTGTACGAACGCATGCAGAAAGCACATCTTGCCCACACGTTAGATCCTGTTCCGCTTTTCGTATGAGTAGGCCATTGTGTGCCGGTGGGAACAGATGACATTTACTGATTTAGTAGATTTGCAAAACTGCATACACACAGGGACTGGATGTAAAAAAGCACATGAATGCTTATTCCATTATCCTCGATGTATATAAATTACAATTTAATTTATAAAATAAATAAACCATTAATTAAATGACTACAGAATCTTCACAAAGCTGAAGGCGGTAGAGAAAGGAAAGAAGAGCTTACCCAGCCCACATCTTCCAAGTGGGATTGCTTTCAGCTGAATTGGAGACGGTCTGTCAAAGCCAGCATTCTTCAAGCCATTTAACACAGGCTTCGATAGCAACAAACCAGCGAAGTCAATACTCTCCGATATCAACACATCGTTCGTTCTCGCTTTTCCTGTAAAGTCATGCGCTACCGCCATAATGCTGCGAATTAACAGTAAATATTGCCCGATTATTATCCCACACACATGTACGAAGTGGATATCTCTCTTTGTCTACTTTCTGTCTAAACGTTCCACGCGCACTATAATAAACATAACATAGGCACTGACAAGCCTTGTGCCTATCGTCTGAGCTTCGTTCGCACCATCAGGCTAAATGTAGCCGCTCAAAGTAAAACGCCGTGTGAAAATAACAGGATATAAAAATAATCTATTTTGGAATTTCCTGTATGCTTTTTACCAGAATCTAACAAAGTATTAAAAAACCGTACGAAATTCCGGCTGAGGTATGTACAGACCGTGTCCTTTTTTGGGGGACTGTTGGGTGGATCTCTCGGTAATTGGAAAAAAAAGTCACAGGAAAAGAAGTCACAGAAAAAAAGTCACAGAAAAAAGTCACAGGAAAAAAGTCACAAAAAGTGTGTGTGTGTGTGTGTGTGTGTGTGTGTGTGTGTGTGTGTGTGTGTGTGTGTGTGTGTGTGTGTGTGAGAGAGAGAGAAAAGAGAGAGAGAGAGAGAGAGAGAGAGAGAGAGAAGAGAGAGAGAGAGAGAGAGAGAGAGAGAGAGAGAGAGAGATTTATTCTTTTATTATTATTATTATTATTTTATATCAAGGATAATGGTATAAGCACTAATATGCTTTTTTACGTCCAGTCCCCGTGTGTATGCAGTTTTGTAAATGTTATCTGTTCCCACCGGCACACTATGGCCTACTCTTACGAAAAGGAACATGATTTAACGTGTACGCAAGATGTTCTGCGTGCATTCACATACGGGGCCTTGGTTTATAGTCTCAATTTGAACGGGATTTTACTTGGCTTTGTTTGACCTGATTGTGACTTTTTTTCCTGTGACTTTTTTTCCTACTCAATTTTGTGACTTTTTTTCTGTGACATTTTTTCCTGTGACTTTTTTTCCTACAACCGATCTCTCTCTGTCACTCTATTTTCTGTCTGTCTGTTTGTCTGTCTGTCTGTCTGTTTTTTTTTCTTTTCTTTTTAGTTTGCTATCTTTTTTCAGTTTTATCAATTTAATAGCTTTAATTGATGCATGCATAATTATAAAGGGGTCGGGAACCCCCCTCCAAACATGACCATTGCCTGATAAAGATAATTTATTCTTTCATTAGCTTTCAGTCAGTCAGTCAGTCAGTCAGTCAGTCAGTCTCTCTTTATCTCTGTCTCTGTCTGTCTCTCTTTGTCTCTCTGTCACTATCAATGACAATGACAATGACAATAAATCACTTAAATCACAATAAACGATCGTCATTGTCATTGTCATTGTCTGTCACTATCTCTGTTCCCGCCGCCCCCTCTATCTGTGGTTTAAAAAGGCTACCAAGGTTTTGTGGTGATCTAGTTCCCCCCCCCCCCCCCCTCTCTCTCTCTCTCTCTCTTTTTTCTTTTGGGGGGGGGGGGGGGGGGGGTTGTTGTTTTGTTTTTATGGTGTGGGGTGGGGAGTTTTTTTTTTTTTTTTTTTTTTTTGGGGGGGGGGGGGGGGTGGGGGGGGGGGGGGGCTGCTTTTCTCTTATCAGGGCAAGGGCCGGATGAAAAAAAAGTATGTGCATGCTTACTCTGTTACCCTTGGAAAATAAGGATTATTCATTCATTCATTCATTCTCTCTCTCTTTCGTTTTTTTCCTTTCTTTCTTTTTTCTTTATTTGTTTATTCATATATCATTTATCCTCTGGCTCAATATCTGTCAACATGCCGAAAAAATCCCAGGGATAAACAACGTTTTTTTTGTTGTTTTTAAAAAAAATAATATTTATGCAATATTGTAGCAATGTGACATTTAAGCATGATTGCATTTTTCTGCTCCTTCTTTTCCTTCCTTCCTTCCTTTCTTCCTTCCTTCCTTCCTTCCTTCCTTTCTTCTTCTTTCTTCCTTTTCTTCCTTTTTTCTTTCTTACTTTCCTTCCTTCCAGCCTTCCTTTGTTTTTTTTTTGTTCCGAACCACGAAGCCATATCAGGGTAGGTAAAGGTGTCCCATATGCATAACCTAGGTCGTAGGGAAGCGAGGCATCAGAGACCTCAGCTTCTCTTGGGGCCAACATATTGAGAGCGGTGCCCATCTCCTCTCCCTCGCTGCTTTACCTTCCCTGACCCTAAAGAAGGCAGGTAGGCTACCCATTTACAGCTGGTGAACTGGGGGACTGTACTGAAGCCAAGGCGCACAAACGGTAACCTAAACCAATTGGCAACCACGCTGGATGCTGCTTAACTTTGGCTGGGGGAAAGCGAGTCTCTGACCACTGAACTACCGCCCCCCCCCCCCCCCCCCACACACACACACACATAGACATACATCAAAGGCAACACAAGACAAGAAAAGACACCGAAAATGAGGTATGTTCATACTTTTATTATTTTTTTGGTTTCGATTAGGGGATTATCTCTGCAAAGATGATATCAATCTCATTGTAACAATAAAATACAGGGCTATATCTTAGATTTTCTTTTATGAAGATACGTAAGAAAAAAAGATGATGACAATGACGGTAAACAACAATGAACGCTTTATAACTTCTTGTGCTGAAACAAGGTTGGTCTAGAACTATCACCCCCCCCCCCCCCCCCCCCTCACACACACACACACAACCACACACACACACACACACACACACACACACACACACACACACACACACACACACACACACACACAACACACACACACAACACAACACACACAGAGAAAATCACCCCCCAAACCACATTTCATGATATACAACAATGTACAGCATGATAAAACTGAATAAAAATGGTTAAAAAAAAGAAAAAAAATCAACCTAAAAAACACCAAACAAATAAACCAAAATAAAAAAAAAATGAAAAAAACTGCATTTAGGCATTTATAAGTATTTTAAAGACTTGAAAAAGACCTCAGAACGTTAATTAATATGGCATTTAATGTACATCTAGAAATACGCTGGAAGAAAACCAAAAACATTCCAAAAGTGTGGAAGAGGCACGATATACTGACATATAAGCTCTCGTGTGCTATTTCACATCCCGTCCAAGTGTGAATGCAGTTTTCTAAATTTTGCCATCTTCTCCCACCGGCACACAATGGCCTACTCTTTCGAAAAGCGGAACAGGTTTTAATAGATTCGTCTACTGACTTACAACACATAACCATCAAAACGTAACCACAGTGAACTGCGTAACAAACCCCCCTCCCCCCCCCCCCCCACCTCCTACCCGTAAAAACAACAACAAAAAACCCCAACTCATAGGCGTCCCTAGTATATACCTCAGTTTTCTACCAAGTAAAGGAACCTATTTAAACCTTGAAAAAATTATTTACTTTTGACCAAAAGAAAAAAAAATCGACCCCCCCCCCCCCCCCTCACACCCTGTGTAAACAAGAGCAAGAACAACAACGACAAACATACAACCCACCAAAACAAAAAACCCAAAATGACAACACAAGATAAAGATTACGTAAAGATAAGGCAAGAGATGTCTTTTTACACAATCAAGGGGTGAGGTGAGGACGATGTGGGGGGGGGGGGGGGGGGGGCTACTATAAGAAACAAAATCAGATTTTTTTTACATTGCGTGAAAGCAAATATGCAGATTGACAAGACGTACAGAGTAACGTAACCTACCCCTAACCCCCACATCCCCCTCCCCCCCCCCCCCCCCCCCCCCTTGCTTCATAAAAGGGCTTTCAACATGTTCATGGGCTGTTTGCTTCGTATGTACACGTATTAACAAAGTAAGTAAAAAATGCACGAACATGAATTTGTCCGCTTGTACCTGAAGACTAAACTGCTCTTTAATCTTAAACCTGCTATACAGAAAGGACAGAAGTAAGTTTATAATGATATCCAAAACATGTTCTGCCTAAAATATGAATTTGGTTGGTAAAGACTGGTTCAGGAAATAATGATCTAACAACAAAACAAACTAAAACAAAAGTAAGCAAACACCCACTCCCTTAAAACCATACAAAATCAAAACTGGGAAAAAAACCCCAACCATCAACCAGTTTTACTCCACTCACAAAGGAACAAAGGGATAGAATTTCAAATCAAGGGTGCTTAACTCAGCTATCAGCACTAGCTAAGCATATCGCGGTAGCCTAGAGGTACATTTACAGAGAACATATAGAAACACAAGTATTTTGTTGAGTAGGTTGGTTATTAAAAGTTTATTTATATTTTGTATTATTTTTTTAAAAAAGATTTCAGACTGGAATGACTGACTGTTACATGAAACAACTTACAAAAACACGAAGTGGCCTCAAAATATGACATAATTATAGGCCTACTTATTCTGTTGATCTTTGCTTGGCCGAAAAAAAAAGATAACGAGGTTGGATTTATTGTTCAGACATACTGTTTCTTATTTTGGGTGTTGTGTGTTTGACGACATCCTTGAGGACACGGTTTAAAAATATATATAGTCAGTGTAATATAAACAACTTTTCTGTGGATTAAAATACAGATGAGGGTAAAAATTGAAGTAGAGAGTATAGGTAAAATAGCAATGCACACCATCACACAACACGACTCATTCTGCCCATGAATATAGCACCAAACCACCCGTTTCTTTCATTACTTTATCAGCGACATATGACTCACAGGCACATGGTCATACATTATACTTCGACATGCACACAGACATGCATAGGAATGTAAGTATGCTTGTTCTTATGGGTATAAATGCGAGCAAATGTGCATGCAACCATGACTTGCATAGGAATGCAAGTATGCTTGTTCTTATGGGTATAAATGCGAGCAAATGTGCATGCTAACCATGACTTGCATAGGAATATAAGTAAGCTTGTTCTTATGGTATAAATGCGAGCAAATGTGCATGCATACCATGACTTGCATAGGAATATAAGTAAGCTTGTTCTTATGAGTATAAATGCGAGCAAATGTGCATGCATACCATGACTTGCATAGGAATATAAGTAAGCTTGTTCTTATGGGTATAAATGCGAGCAAATGTGCATGCATACCATGACTTGCTATAAGGATATAATGATTATGTTGTTCTTTTTATGGGTATAAATGCGAGCAAGTGTGCATGCATATCCATAACTTTACACAAGCAATTCTAGCTAAATGCCCCCCCCCCCCCCCCGCATTCCAATAAAAGCTAGCGAATAAAACAATACAAATCGCCTAAACAAACAACCACTACCACCACCAAAAAAATAGTAATAAACATAAAACAAAAAAAAAAAATGATACCACCCCAAAAAAACCCCAAACAATACAAAGCCTATCCCTACTACATGAAACCCCAAAAAACCCCTACCCTTTTGTCTGTTCATCAAGTATTTTTGCTGACCTTTTCTCTTTCAGTCTTTATGCTTCACTCCTTTATCTACTCCACCCCGCCTCCCTCCCGCCGGCCCCTTACCCCCCCCTCCCCCAACCCTGGCCTGATTAACAGTCTCCTACCCCCTCCTTTAACGAGTTCTTGAATTCTAGTGTCTTAGGTGAGACGTTAAAAAAGAACTATGTGGAGCCTGTACACATTTTAGAACCACAGACATCCATAAGTACCTGTGTGTCAAACAGCTTCCAGCACCAGCGAGAACTGTCCAGCAAAGTATTTTGGAGACGAAACCCCCCCATCTCTTTTCTAGGCTAACGACTTTAATATAGACAGGAAGAAATGTGGCGCTGTACAATGGCAAAGCACTGTCCTTACAGATCTACAGCGGTCTGAATCCCCCCCCCTCCCCGAAAATCTGACTGGATTATATGATTATCATGCAATAGAATGTGGCGCAATACTGTGCAGTGCAATCCAATTCAACACAATGCAAAACGTGGTTGGCTGACGTTCATGTAGACAATTCCCCCCCCCCCCCCCCCCCCCCCGCGCGCTTTGTTGTCTGTTCCATAATCTATAATATTGCTTATAACCCTACTGACCACGAAAGCCAAATATCAGGGCTGTGACCTCATTCAGTTTCAGTGGTCCTTTTGTTTAAAATAAAAATAAAAAGACGCCTTAAAAGCTATCAACAGTTCAAACAATAAAAAGCCACACCAACAAATGAAAATCAATGCAGTACAAAAGCAAAAACTAAAAAACAAGGGCTGGTTTCTGCGAAAGGCATTGCACAAACAGTACCCGACCTATCAGAAACTTGTTCTGGCCATTCTCCTATAGCTACAGTGACTTCCGTCTTATTACACAAAACCATGGTCACAGCGTTGAGGGTTATGGCTGATCTGGTTCTTGCCCTCAGCCTCAGCTCTCGCTGTGTTCGGGTTCCGCTTGTTCCTGACCCTTGAGGCAGGGGCCAGTCTGCCCCGCTACCAGGACCCCTAAAACAGAAGGTTGTTAAATGGACGGGATCATCCCCTACGGCTACACCGTCCTAGGAACAAAGGTTTGTGAGGGCTGATGTTTTGCTCGGTTCTCGCCGAACTTTCTCCCTTTGGCTATAGATCTTGGTAGAGTACAGAAGCGCAATGTACTGGGAAGAGGGTGTGTGTTAAGTCTTGGGAAACACTTTGGGTTGGAGCTGGCGAAGGTGCTGGTGGCGTTACCGCCTTGTGAGGGTCTCCTGACATGACCTCTTGACCCTTGGCGCTTCCCAGGCTCCCCCTGTGGATGTGGAGTGGGCTAGTTACAAGGGGATGGACTGATAAATAGTGTTGTCATCAGAGGAGTCACTGTACATGTAGGCATAAGGAGATGGAGCAGGAACAGTGGAAGCAGCTGGGGCAGCAGCGGCTTCAGCATCGTGAGCGCCTATCTTCAGAAGGTCGAACAGAGGGACGGCATTGGCCAGTTGGACACACGCCGCTCCTGGCAGATCGGGTCTCAAGCCGGCAGTGCGGAAGGCATCACCCGAAGCGCTGTCCTGCTCCGAGGCCGCGCAGGATGTCTCCACTCTGCAGCAGCAGAACGTCGCCACCGCAGGCACCAACGACACGCCTCCCCGCACCGCCTCTTCCCATCCAGTCCCCAAACCTCGCCCCGTGCTCCGTCATCTCTGTGAGAATCTGACTCCTGCGGTTGTATGCAGTAGCAGAAGAAACAGCTCATCTCTGGCTGAGAAGGGTTATTCACCCTCGCTGTCACAGTGCCGTCACCTTCACACGACTCTGGCCGTGTGCAGTAGCAGAAGCAGCAAGTGTTGGGATGAGGAGGGTCATCCTCGTTGTGGCCACAGTGCCGTCACCTTCACTCGACTGTGGCAGAGTGTAGCAGAAGCAGCAGCAGCAACGTCTCATGGGCACAGAGGGTCACTAGCATTCAGCATTGCCGACACGGTGACTTCATGCCCTTCCGCAGGCTGCTGTGGCTCTCCTCTCTGGAACTCATCGATCTCCTGGTAATCCCTTTCACTCATGCTCATAGTCTCGTAGTCCTTGGAAGAGTGTGTCAGGGGGACTTCAAAGTCCGGAGGGTCGGGAGATCCTTCTTTCGGGGTCGACGATGTGGGAGATGCCCCAAACGATGGGGCTCCACCGAAGATGGGGCACCGCTACCTGATACAGCAGCAGCACCAGCAGTAGCAGTAGTAGCAGTAGTAGCAGTAGCTCCAGACTGCTGGACGGGGTAGTAGTTGGATGCGAGCCCCACCCCGACACTGCTGGGTAGGTTGTACACACCGCCGCTGCTGCTGTTGCTGTCTGGCAGCGCTGTTCTGGAATCGCCTTGCTGCCTGCAGGGGCGGCGTGGATTTGGGCCGTGACCTTGACCCTGGCTGACCCGGAAGAAGTCTCCTGGGGGGTGGCGTCCAGGGAGGAGGTGGCCGTGCTGGGGGCCGAGGCCTGACCTTGACCTTGACCTGCTCGTCTGTGGGGTGGTGGGGAGTGGATGGTTTCTATGAATTCGTGGGCTGTCTGCTGCTCGTGTCTGACTCTGTATCTTCCTCGCCAGGATGACGTGTCTGCTTTTTCACACAGACACAACAGAGCACACACCCCACCACACACGTGCACACCACACACACACACACACACACACACACACACACACACACACACACACACACACACACACACACATCACGCACACAGCACGGCACACGCACGCACGCACATGCACGCAGAGTTAAAAAAAAAGAGCCTGATCTCATGTTTCTCATGAAAGTATTCTACCTCTCTACATCATTCAACAGAAAACCACAAGACAACTGCTGCTGGTTCTTAAAACACATGCACGCTCCAAAGACAAGGAATTGTTAGATTCGGAATTTTTTTTATCTTTGCCATTTGCAGTCTATGCATTGACATCCAGCACCGAATAGGGAAAGAAAGGAGAAAGTTTTTGTTTTTTTGAAAAAACAGTTTCTAGATCCACCGAGGAGTTCATAATTATATCCATCGAGCCTGTCCACTCTACAACAAGAGCCAGGTTACGACATAACAAACGCCACACAAAGTGCTACTGTGCAAGAAAAGGAGAGAGCTTCCTTTAGAAGACAATGTCCCAAGAGAACAGACCTCCCAACACAAGAGAACACAGTCCCCGACAGAAAATATCTCTAAGAGAGCCAAGAAACAGAGATCCTCCCCCCCCCCTCCCCCGCCCACCGGAAAAAAACACAGCTCCCATCAAGGAACGGGATAGCCTAGTGGTCAGAACATTGCGCTCGCAATTTGACAACCCGGGTTCGATTCCCGTTCGAAGAGATTTTTCCCCTGGAGTTAACATCAGTGTTGACTCCACTCTTCCTGAGAGTCCTTCGGATGACACTCTAAAACAAAGTGTGCGAACGCCCGCAGAACATCTTGCGCACACGTTAAATCCTGTTCCGCTTTTCGCAAGAGAAGGCCATTGTGTGCCGGTGGGAACAGATGACAATATTTACACAACTGCATACACACGGGGACTGGATGTAAAAAGCACATGAGTGCTTACCCCATTGTCCTCGATATAAAAGAATAAAAAATAAACACACACACACATGCACGCACACACCACACACACACACACACACACACACACACCACACAGCACACGCACACACACACACACACACACACACACACACAAAACACAAAACACAAAACACAAAACACAAAACAAAACACAAAACAACCCCCCCCCCCCCACAGCTCCCATCAGAAAACACACTCAGTGCAGCACTTGAGCTCAGCCCTTGACTTCTGACCCACAGGACACTGACCTGGCGGGGTGAATGAGGTCAGATGGGCAGCCCTGCGACGTCTTCGGGAGAAAAAAGTGCAGAGGAGAACCACAGTCCCCGTCATGACTGCAGCAGCAACTGCCAGGCTCACCACAACGCTCCACATCTGTCAATGAGTAGTGAGGAGGAGGAGGAGGGTGGTGGTGGTGGTGGTGGTGATGATGGTGGTGGTGGTGTTGGTGGTGTTGGTGGTGGTGGTGTTGGTGGTGGTGATGGTGGTGGTGGTGGTGGTGGTGGTGTGTGGTGGTGGTGGTGGTGGTGGTGGTGGTGGTGATGGTGGTGGTGATGATGATGATGATGATGATGATGATGATGATGATGATGATGGTGATGATGATGATGATGATGATGATGATGATGATGATGATGATGATGATAATAAGGATGATGGTGGTAGAAATGGTGATGATGGTGGTGGAAATGATGATAAAGATGACCACGATAGAGATAATGATAATGATGATAGTGATGATCATGACGTAAACTTGTATACAATACAATCTGGTCAGCTCTGTAACATGGGCACAAGATGTTACATATGCATTTCCACAGTATTTTTTCGGTTGACAAGTCTCACCCTACGAAGGGTTTAATAAGGGAATAGATTCCGAGTCAGTACTCAAGAGGGAATCCACCTTGGCCGAACAGAGAAGGAGAGGGATTTGAACTCTGTATCAAGATAATCTTGGACCCTTACCCTGACACTTTCTGAAAAAAGGATCCTCCAGTCTAATGCAAATTTTAAGCAATATCAAATATCAGTGCATGTCGCTATCTTTAAAAAAAAGTTTTCTTTTCATTCATCGGCTAGAACTCCAGGGCTCAGCCATTGTAAGGTTTTGCCTCTATGACCGTTTTCCCACCATTCAGGTAGCTGCATTCCGACTTCGGGGATGGTGTCTAAACACCACACATGGGTGCCTGCGTTTAAAAAAAAAAGTCGTCCGTTTCTACCTGCACGCGATGTCCTACTCTTCGCAAGGGTGGGACGGGTTTTTTAAATGTAAGGGAGTTGTTTTGCATGCAGTAACACACAAGACCATGATTTATAGTCTCACCCAAAAGACGTTTATGAGAGGAGCAGGGTAGGTACTGATGTTAACTCCAAGGTGAAAATCCCCTTAAACGAACTGAGTCAAACCTGGGCCGTTAAATCTCGACGTGAATGCTCTAACCACTAAGCTACCCCTACCTCCATATTAAAAACAACAACATTTGTTTGAATATTTTCATAGTGCAACAGACTTACCTTACAGTTAAATCCCCAAAGTAGACAATACTAATACCATTGCTACGTTAAAGACTGAAGCAATGACTTGCTTAGCTATATCTTCTCTGTTTTGTCAACAGCTCCTAAAAAAAAAAAGCAGGTGTAAAATCCTCGTGTCCAAACACCTCTCCCCTTCTTGTTTTTTTCTGACCACACTGTGGAGCCAGGCCTATAACTGTTCAGCTGCTGCTGCTGGTTGACTCATGATGGAGGTCCTCTTCTGGGTGGGAGGGTGGGTTGGTGGCTTTTTTGTGATCACTGGTCAGGATTTGTATTATCATGTCCCTGTGCATTGTGTGAATCTCTCTTGTGTATGTGTATCTCTGTCTGTCTCTGTCTGCCTTTGATGACGGCCTTGTCTCTTTGTCACTAGGAAAATGAAATTTTGTTCTGTTCTGTTTCTCTTTCAGTCTTTGTTTTTGTTTTCTCTCACCCCCCCCACACCCCCCCACACCCCCCCCACCACACACCCCCCACACACACGCACGCACGCAAGCACACACACATACATGCACGCACGCAGTCACGCACCCACACCCACACATACGCAAGCACGTAGGCGCGTACGCGTCCCCCCCCCCCCACACACAAGCGCATGAGTACACGCATGCACTTACACATGTACGCACGCACACAAAGACAACACACACACACACACACACACACCTGTGTGCACGCACACACACATGCACATACATGCACACAAAGACACAGACATCACACACACACACACACACTCACCACACACACACACACACACACACACACCACACACACCACACAACACACACACACACACACACACACACACACACACACACACACACACACACACACACACACACACACACACACACACAGATTTAAGATTCAAGATTTAATTCGCCTTTGACCCCTCTTGGGGCATGGTTGATTTCAGTAAAGAAACGCAACTGTAACATAATTATAATTATTATATAATTTGCATTAACAAAATACCTTTACAAGGCCAAATTTCACAGAAATAGAAATATAGTCAACATTTTCATCAATGTCATGCAACTTTACTCTGCACGGGCAACAACAACAACAACAACAACAACAACAACAACAGCAACAACAACAACAACAATGCATAAACACCGTGTGCTGTAAGTCAAACTTGCAATGTGTTATCCTCAAACTGCATGCAGGGGGTGGTGTTGGGGGTGGGGGTGGGGTGGGGGTGGGGTGATGGTGGGGGGTGAGGGGGGGAGGAAGGAGATGCAAGCTCTGCATCCTTTCCCTCTGCAGCCGAGTCTGTGGTGTGGTGTGTGTGTGTGTGTGTGTGTGTGTGTGTGTGTGTGTGTGTGTGTGTGTGTGTGTGTGTGTGTGTGTGTGTGTGTGTGTGTGTGTGTTGTAGTGTGTGTTGTTTGTGTGGTGTATGTGTGTGTGTATGTGTGTGTGGTGTGTGTGTGTGTGTGTTGTGTGTGTGTGTGTGTGTGTGTGTGTGTGTGTGTGTGTGTGTGTGTGTGTGTGTGTGTGTGTGTGTGTGTGTATACATCCAAATTTAAGATTTAAAAGGGCCGGTATTGTAAATTCACTGCAGATCAAATATTCAAGGGAAACAATTCGTAGGCTTCTTGGTTAGTTTTTCTGTAGTGGCTTCCCATTCTTTTCTTTTCAGACACAAGTCCTGTTTGAAAAAAACACACCCAAACCTATACAAATCCAATCCAATCCAATACAATACAAAAACAACACAATACAATACAACACAATACAACATAACACAACAGAAAACAAGAAAACAAATCAATACAACACAATATACAATAGAAAACAATACGATCAACACAATACAATACAGTTCAATACAATTACAACACAACACAGTACAATACGACACAATATAATACAAGATTTCATCGTCAGTTGTAATGATATACAAATATTTCCCCCCTCACGTATTATTCTGTGCCTGATGAAATAAGCTGAATAAATCGTCTGTGACACTGGTTAATAATATGATGTGGAATGTAAGAATATGAGTCGTATGGATATTAATTTTTTGGTATATTATGCTGTTTGGTCTTTATTTATTATTCATTTATTTATTTATTCTTCAGATTACATCTTCTTGTTTTTCTGCTTGCAATCTGACTAAGCGTTTGGTTTTTTGTATGTCTGTGTGTTCTCTCTCTCTCTCTCTCTCTGTGTGTGTGTGTGTGTGTGTGTGTGACCTACGTGTAGGAGTGAGTTTTACGTGTATTATTATCATACTATTATCACTATTGTTGATATTATTCTTATTGTCATCATTATAATCATTGTATTATCTTTAGTTCCTTCTGAGTTCATTTTGTTGGTATGAGTTGTAACAATGTTGTAGCTAAGTATTTTTGGGTGGACTTTTCTTGGTTGCTAAGTTGTTTATTTCATTATGTTTCTTTGGTTGCTCTTTATCTATTAACGCTTCTCTTTTCTTTTATAATCAAAATCATTTTATTGTGGCTTCTGATTTTCGTCTTCTGAAAGTGTGCATTTTAATTATCTTATTATGTATAATGTCCTTATTCCTTTATGTTCTTTGGTACTGCATATAGTTTTATTGTTTAGTATCTTTTTATCTTGATGTTTTCCCTGAAAAGGGCGGGGACTGGATGTAAAAAAGCACATGAGTGCTTATCTATTATCCTCGAATAAAAGAATTTTGCCTTGCCTTGCCTTGCCTTGCCTTGTCTCTCTCTCTCTCTCTCTCTCTCTCTCTCTCTCTCTCTCTCTCTCTCTCTCTCTCTCTCTCTCTCTCTCTCTCTCTCTCTCTCTCTCTCTCTCTCTCTCTCTCTCTCTCTCTCTCTCTCTGCCTTGCCTTGTCTCTGTGCGTGCACGCGCACACACACACGTGAATATATATATATATATATATATATATATATATATATATATATATATATATATATTCACGTGTGTGTGTGTGTGTGTGTGTGTGTGTGTGTGTGTGTGTGTGTGTGTGTGTGTGTGTGTGTGTGTGTTTCATTTTAACGTCTATCTATTAAAAAGTGATTTTAGACAGGGCCATTGGGTTGGATTGAGGTAGGTTTGAATAGATAGGGTTATGTGGGTGAATGCATGCATGCGTGCGTGCAAATGTGTGCGTAGGTGCGCGCGCGCGTGTGTGTGTATGTGTGTGTGTGTGTGTGTGTGTGTGTGTGTGTGTGTGTGTGTGTGTGTGTGTGTGTGTGTGTGTGTTCTTTGATCCTTTATTTTGTTTCTTTATTCTTCCCTTCTTTTACTACACCCGCCCTTCTTTCTTGAATGAATAATCTTTCAAACATTAGGAGGACATAATATGACAAATATACAAAATATTGCCTGGTAAAAAATGAGTATTTTCTGCGTCTAGTTTCTGTGAAAAGCTGGCATACAAACAGAAAAGAAAGAGATGAAAAGACGATTATTGCCTACCTGTACAACTCCCCCATTTTGTTTGCTTCTTTATTTTATTTTTTTCTTTCGTTCTTTCTTTCTTTCTTTCTTTCTTTCTTTCTTTCTTTCTTTCTTTCTTTCTTTCTTTCTTTTTTCTTTCTTTCTTTCTTTCTTTCTTTTCTTTCTTTCCGTTCTTTCTTTCATTATTCTTTTCGTTTTTCTTCTTTCTTTCTTGTTCGTTCGTTTCTTTTTTCTAGTTCTTTCTTTCTTTTTTTGTTCTTTTAGTTCTTTCTTTCTTCTTTCTTCTTTTCTTTCTTTTCTTTTCTTCTTTCTTTTCTTTCTTCTTTCTTTCTTTCTTTCTTTCTTTCTTTTTTCTTTCTTTCTTTTTTCTTTCTTTCTTTCTTTCTTTCTTTCTTTCTTTTCGTTCATTCTTTCTTTCTTTCTTGTTCGTTCGTGAGTTCTTTTTTTTTGCTTTCTTTCTTTCTTTTTTTTTTTATTCTTTCTTTCTTTCTTCTTTTTTTTTTTTTTTTTATTCTTCTTTCTTCTTTCTTTCTTTTCTTTCTTTTTCTTTCTTTCTTTCTCTTTCTTTCTTTCTTTCTTTTTGCTTTCTTTCTTTCTTTTTTTTTTAGTTCTTTCTTTCTTTCTTTTTTTTCTTTCTTTCTTTCTTTCTTTCTTCTTTCTTTCTTTCTTTCTTTCTTTTTCTTTCTTCTTTCTTTCTTTCTTTCTTTCTTTCTTTCTTTCTTTCTTTCGTTCGTTCCTTCTTTGTGATGAAGCAGCAGTATCCTGAGGTCTCTCCCAGTCTCCACAGAGCTTCTTGACCACTGGAGTGATAGGTCAGTCAGCCAGATCCTCTTTCATTGGCCACTGGGTGATAGGGTCAGTCAGGCCAGATCCTCTTTCATTGGCCACTGGTGATAGGGTCATCAGGCCAATCCTCTTTCATTGACCACTGGGGTGATAGGGGTCAGTCAGGCCAGATCCTCTTTCATTGACCACTGGGTGATAGGGTCAGTCAGGCCAGATCCTCTTTCACTGACCACTGGGGTGATAGGGTCAGTCAGGCCAGATTCTCTTTCAGAGTGCCTCGTGTAGCGGGCAGGACAGCAGTGCTCACATGGTCTGTTGTTTGGCTTCTAAGGGCACTCCTCTGTATGGCCTGTGTGAGTTTTAATAATAATGATAATAATGGTAATAATAATAATAATTGGCAATAATAATGGCAATAATAATAATAATAATAATAATAATAATAATAATAATAATAATAATAATAATAATAATAATAATAATAATAATAATAATATATAATGATAATAATAAAATAATATTAAAAAATGATGATGGATGATGATGATGATGATGATGATGATGATGATGATGATAATGATGATAATAATAATAAATGGAATTTATATCTAGCCCTATATCTTGCAAAAACAAATCAAAGCGCTTGCATTCAATCACTTCTTACACATGCAGCCAATAACAATTGAGAGTTTTAACAAAGCCAAATGTACCCAAATGTTTTCGGTTCATGTGGTTTATTTAGGCTGTTGTAGCCTATTCTGTGTCTGAGTGATAAATACCCACCTTTATTATTTTATTATTATTATTTTATTTATTTTTTTTTTGGGGGTGGGGTGGGTGGGCTGGGGGGGTATTGGGGGACATCCAATGCATCTATTTACAACACAATGACTAAGCGGACCAGGCAATGGGACTGGTAAACCCTGTGATCCTGAATTGAAGTCACGGGGTGCAAGTTCGAATTTTTGCGCCTGGGTAGATTTAAGGGTTACAGGTTTGTACAGAGCTTTTATGTCGACTTGTTTGTTTGTTAATTTATTTATTTATTCTTTTCTATCGAGGATAATGGAATAAGCACTCATGTGCTTCTTTTTTGCTGTCTTTTGTGTGTAGTCCCTTATACAGTGCAGGTCAACTACCCTTCTTTATAAAGAGTCGGTAATTCGTATCACCATTTGCCCCGAAGTCGGAATGCAGCCACCTTAATGGTACGCTGAAGCGATCTCGCACGCGCGCGCGCGCGCGACACACACACACACACACACACACACACACACACACACACACACACACACACACACACACACACACACACACACACACACACACACTTCTCACCATTGACTAACCTCGGAGCTCTTACCGAGGAACGAAAAAAAAATCAAGAGCAATAATGAGAATGACAATGACGATGGGAACAACGACAACGATGACGATGATGATGATGATGATGATGATGATGATGAAGATTTCATTTCAAATGAGTGGTGGTGGTTGGGGTGGGGATGATGATAGTGGTGATGGTGATAGTGGTGGTGGTGATGAGGTGGTGGTGGTGTGGTGATGATGGTGGTGGTAGTGGTGATGGGTGTGACGTTGGTATGGTGTGTTGCCGCCCTACGTGTTGATCAGATCATGATCAGTTAGTGCATGTGCACTACCGACAGGGTCTCTGGTTAAGCAACCCAAGTGCACATGTACTGTTAGATCTGAGAGAAAAAAAAAGTAACCCAGTGAGAATGTGGGTCATTTCTATAATGGTATTTTTTGTTATTGGTTTGTTGTTGTTTGTTGTATTTTTTGTGTGAAGGCAAAGCACTTGCTTAGAAAGCGAAAAGATCGGGTTTGATATCCGTTAGAATCCGAACCTTTCCCCCAGTCACTGAACCTTGATTCTTGAATCTTGAACGGTGGTCTGGGTACTAGTCTTTGACATGAGAATATAAACCGAAAGGCCCGTGTGCAGCACGAATTCAGCGAACGTAAAAGAACATAATTATGGCAGCAAAACAGTCTGTGTGTGTGTGTGTGTGTGGTTGTGTGTGTGTGTGTGTGTGTGTGTGTGTGTCTGTGCTGTGTCTGTGTCTGTGTCTGTGTCTGTGTTTCTGTGTTGTTCTGTGTTTGTTTTGTTTAATGTCCTTCACTACTTGGTGATATAGACCACCGCATTCTCTCTCTCTCTCTCTCCTCTCTCTCCTCTCTCTCTCTCTCTCTCTCTCTTCTCTCTCTCCTCTCTTCTCTCTCTCTCCTCCTCTTCTCTCTCTCTCTCTCCTCTCCTCTTCTCTCAAGAGAGAGAAGAGAAGAGAGATATTAATATATATATAATAACATATATATTGTCCTTGTATTGTCCTCGTATGAAATTAGTGCAAGATTGATGAATGAATGCATCCAAATGAAGACACACATTTGAACGTATTTCATGTTCACGTAAACTAGAAATTTTAATGTATAAACTGAGTTGAATGCATGAATACCAATATCTAAAAACGTGTCATGTTTCTGTGTTTCTGTTCTGGTGTCTGTGTCTGTGTGTCTGTGTGAGTTTGTGTGTGTGTGCATGCATACGTGCGTGCGTGCGCGCACGTGTGTGTGTATGTGTGTGGTGTGTGTGCGTGTGAAACATGTAGCGCATGTAAAAGAACCCACGGTGACAAGGGAAAGTGTATCTGGCAAAATTGTTTTATGAAGGGCTAGTCTCATGGGAAGACAAATACGCAAAAAGACAAAGCAAAGGAAAAAAACAAAACAAAAGTGGGTGGCGCTGCTCTGGTGGCGACAGGGTCTTCCTGGGAAAGGCAGCTGAAATTGTGTCGTAGAGGAATCAGAGATGAGTGTAAGTAGTACACAATACAATATAATACAATGCAATACAATGCAATACAGTACAACGCAACACAAAACAGGCACAGCATCAAGACAATACATTACAATACAATACAATACAATACAATACAAATACAATACAATACAATACAATACAATACAATACAATACAATACAATACAACACACAACACAACACAACTTAACGCAGCACAGCAAAATGCAATACGACTTGATTCAACGGAATTGAACGCAACGTAATATGATTCAATGCAATGCAACACAATGCAACCAAACGTACCACAA
>CM060329.1:27961797-27966797 GCA_030674155.1 Stramonita haemastoma
AGAACATTTTTTAAAGAGGAATTTTCTTCAAACTAATTTCTAAAGAACATTTTTTAATAGGAATTTTGTTCAAACCCATTTCTACAGAACATTTTTTAAGAGGAATTTTTTTTCAGACCAATTTCGAAAATACATTTTTATAAAGAGGAATTTTCTTCTGACCAGTTTCTAAAGAATATTTTTATAAAGAGGAATTTTCTTCAAACCCATTTCTAAAGAACATTTTTAAGAAGAGTTTTCCTCACACCAATTTGTAAAGAACATTAAAAAATTTTTAACAGGAATTTTGTTCAAGCCAATTTCTAAAGAACAATTTAATTTAATTTATTGATTTTTTCTTTTATTTCGAGGATAATGGAATAAGCGCTGGTGTGCTCTTTTTTATTTTATTTTTTTACATCAAGTCCCCGTGTGTATGCAGTTTTGTAAATCTTAGTCATCTGTTCCCACCGGGAAAAGCGGAACAGGATTTAACGTGTGTGCAAGATGTTCTGCGTGCGTTTGCAAACGGGCCTCGGTTTATAGTCTCATCCTCTTTTTTTTTTTGAGGAATTTTCTTCAAAGCAATTTCTAAAGAACAATTTTTAAAGAGGAATTTTCTTCAAACTCATTTCTACAGACCATTTTTTAACAGAATTTTTCTACAGGTTAAGTTGCCTCTTTGCTGTACAGTTTGAAAAGGGATTACCCCTCCCCCCTCCCTCCTCCTCGTCTCCACCCTCCGCACCCCCCCCCCCCCCCCCCCCGTTTATTTTGGTAAACCAATGTTTTATCAAGTCTGCCATTTCTTTGCACTAACATGGGTGCAGGGGGGGTGGGGGGGTGGGGGTGAGGCAGGTCAATAGATAAGGGGGGTGGGGGTGAGGAGGTGGAGGGGGAGGATCGAGGAAGGAGGAAAGTGGGGGAGGGGTAGGGGTATAGGGGAAGGGAAGAGGGGGCGTAGAACTGGGATTGAAATTTTTTTTTGTTGGGTTTCTTTTTTTTTGAAATGGCTCTTAAACGAACCGAACTTCATTTGCATAAAGTCAGCCCTATTCAAGGGCACAATGTCTACATTCCATAACCTGGCTGTAAAACGCACAGGTTTTTTTTTTAATTGCTGTCTGCCCCCCCCCCCGCCCCTTTTCCCTACTCCCCCAGCTCCTATTTCTTTGTATGCATGTTTCTCTCTCTCTCTCTCTCTCTCTATCTCTCTGTCTGTCTGTCTGTCTGTCTGTCTGTCTGTCTGTCTGTCTGTCTGTCTGTCTGTCTCTCTCCGTGTGTGTGTGTGTGTGTGTGTGTGTGTGTGTGTGTGTGTGTGTGTGTGTGTGTGTGTGTGTGTGTGTGTGTGTTTATTCTTTCTTTTATTCTTTTATATTCTTTTATTAGTTTATATCGAGGAAAATGGAATAAGCACTCTTGTGCTTTTTTTACATCCAGTCCCCGTGTGTATGCAGTTTTGTAAATGTCATCTGTGTGTGTGTGTGTTTACAAGTAAGTAAGTCTTCAGTTTTAACGTCTTTCCATTTTAAGTGATACCAGACCACCTTAGAATAGGAGACTCAATACGAGAGAGAGAGAGAGAGAGAGAGAGAGAGAGAGAGAGAGAGAGAGGAGAGGAGAGAGAGGAGAGAGAGAGAGAGAGAGAGAGAGATAGAGAGAGAGATCTACTGTGTGCATGTGTGTGTGTGAATGTGCTTGTGTGCGCGTGCGTGTATGTGTGTGCATGTGTGTGCGCACGCGCGCGTGCGTGCGTGTGTGCCTGTGTCTGCATGTGTGTGCGCGCGCGTGTGTTAATTTGTAAAGTAAGGTAAAACTCCAAGCAAGGCAGACGACATTCACCTCCAAAAAAGAGGAAGTTCTGTCAATGTTGAAATGGCGAAAGAACAGACAGTGCTCTCCTGATTGGCTGAAAAAAGAAAACTAGAGACCCGCCACCTCCCCCCCCCCTCCGTCCCCCCCCGCCGACAGTTAACGCGTGAGATATATAAAGCCTAGCGCCAGTTTCAAAAGCCATTACTCAGGTGTAAGTAATTCCTACATCAATGGTGTTTTACTCCTGGTTAAAAGGTGATTTGTCAGCCTTTTTAAATTTTTTTTTTATTTTTTACCCACAGGATGGTGTCAGCACCTGGGAAAGATTTCTTTAAAAAAAAAAAGTTGGCACATACATAGTACACGTGCACGCACGCCCCCCCCCCCCTCTCTCTCTCTCTCTCTCTCTCTCTCTCTCTCTCTCTCTCTCTCTCTCTCTCTCTCTCTCACTCTCTCTCTCATCTCTCTCTCTCTCTCTCTCTCCTGTGTGTCTATTGACTGACTCCACTCCCCCAAAAGTCCTCCGGATGAGACTATAAACCGAGGCCTCGTGTGCTAACGCACGCAGAACATCTTGCGTACACGCTAAATCCTGTTCCACTTTTCGTAAGAGTAGCTATCGTGTGCCGTGGGAACAGATGACATTTACAAAACTGCACACACACACACTGCACACACGGATGTAAAAAAAGCATACGATTGCTTATTCCATTATCCTCAATGTAAAAGAATAAGTAATAAAATAATTTAAAAAATAAACACACACAAGAAAATAAATATTTACCACTATATATCTCTGTCTCTCAGCCTCTTTTTCTCTCTCTCCCTCTCTCTGTCTCTGTCTGTCTGTCTGTCTCTGTCTGTCTGACTGAGTGACTGACTGACTGTCTATCTGTCTGTCTGTCTGTCTCTCATGTTATTTTTTAGAGCGTTTTATGCACACAGTTTATTCCCTATATTAGTAGTAGGCATCCATCAGTCTCGGAAGACTTAAGAGCGCAAAGCCTGGGTAAGTAAGTATGGAGGGCAAGCTGCTACCCATGCAGCAGACCCCCCCCCCCCTCCTCTCCACGCCACTGGAATGATCCATTGGAAAGGCAATGACCCATACGAATGGTTCCGGTACCGTCGCGCGCACACACACACACACACACACACACACACACACACACACACACACACACACACACACACACACACACACACACACACACACACACAAACACACACACACACACACACAAGTCACACAGTCACACACACACAGTCACACACAGTCACACACAGTCACACAGTCACACGCACACACACACATACACACACATACACACATATACACACACACACACACACACACACACACACACACACACATACACACACACACACACACACACACACACACACACACACACACACACACACACACACACATATATATATATGTAGCATTTATCTTCCTCAAGTTCACTTGCTTCTATTTGTTATCTTTTTGTAGTATAGTTCAAGCAGTTTCTGATGGTTAGACCTTTTTTTTTCACCATCCACACAAACACACCGACCTTTTTTTTTTTCTTTTTTTCCAACCACTTGTCTAAAATCACTTTTAGTGGATAGACGTTAAAACGAAGACACACACCGTCGCAGGAGCCACCAGAACGTTGCCATAATTATACAGCCCCGAGCCGCCCTGGGACTCCAATCCCCGATTTTTCCTCAGGAATGGTGTCTAAACAGGACAACTGTGTGTATGCGATCGTATTCCCCGCCACAAACCATTAGGTAGTTGCATTTCGACTTCAGCCGCCGCTGTAGTCAAGTGGTTAGGGCGTTGGACTCGTAATCTAAAGGTTGCGGGTTCGATCCCAGCTTTCGGCTATGGCGTTGTGCCCTTGGAAAAGGCACTTTACGGCTATTTTCTCACCCCACCCAGGTGTAAAAGGGGTACCAACCCTGTGTTGGGGGTTAACCCTGCGATAGACTGGCGTCCTATCCAGGGGGGAGTCTATGACTCTCAGTCGCTTAACGCCACAGAAACCGGGATAAGCACCGGCCTGATGAGCCTTAGGCTCGGGACAGACTTTAACTTTTTTTTTTTTTAACATTTCGACTTCGGGGAAATCAATATAAAGATATACTTACGTTAGGTCTAAATCTGCTGTTAGATGTACATTTCTATTCCAAAGTCACAAACGTGGTCTGTTTTTTGTCTCCCCCCCCCCCCCCTATTCTTTCCGAACAAAACGAATTCTGCATTTAAAGACGTTTTTAACAGACTAGACTATTGGTTTTGTCAAAAGGACGTTTTCCTATTCGTTTCCAACAGGAATAGATGTAGTCACTTTCCAACAGAGAGCGGTGGACTTTGTCTTTTAGTACCATAAAAGTCACGCCTGATACTTCCACTTGAGTTAACATCAGTGCCGAGTCCACTCTCCCCAAAAGTCCTTCGGATGAGACTGTAAACCGAGGCCCCGTGTGCGAACGCACGCAGAACATCTTGCGCACACGATAAATCCTGTTCCGCTTTTCGTCAGAGTAGGCCATTGTATGCCGGTGGGAAAAGATGAGAAGATTGATAAAACTGCATACACATGGGGACTGGATGAAAAAAAAAGCACATGAGTGCTTATTCCATTATCCTCGATAAAAAGAATAAATAAATAAATTGGCAACTGTCACTCTTGTCCAACATACAGTTCGTAAGTGGAGTTGACTGGCAAAGTTGACACCAGTTGACTTTTTTTTCTTCTTTTTTTTCTCTCTATCTCTCTCTCTACTGTGAACCAGTCTTATTGAACTATTCTTTCCATTCCACAAAAGCTTTGATGTCTGAAGTGTCCGTTTTATCACTCACAACGTTATACTAAACCTGTCTTCTTCCTTTTTGGATCTGAGGTGTCTTCTGCGGTGCGGCGCTGACCTCGTTACTCCGGGCAACATCCTGTTTGAACCTTTATGGTTGATCAGAGCGTGAAAAAACGAGGAACGGTAGTAAAATCGGGTTGAAATCCTGTTTTCACCTTTACACAGTTGCCCAGATTTAATCTGAGATTTCAGGTTTTAAGAGGTGACAGCCCTGGTATGGCCCCTGTGGTTATAAACTGTATTATCAGATTCAATCGGAGTAACATCCTCAAAGTCTGTTTTTGTTGTTGTACAGTTTTCAAAAAGATTGCAAATAGAATTTTGCAGAGTTAAGAAAA
>CM060329.1:27971797-27974297 GCA_030674155.1 Stramonita haemastoma
TGTGTGTGTTTTCTGATCAAGAGTGATTTCTCCGTTCTTTGTACTTTTTTGCTTTTTGTTTTTGCTGTCTCATCTTCTGTGACACAGCTGTCCTGCTGTCCCCATTCCCCTTATTCCAAATCTCTCTACTCTTGTCACATCCTGGCTTGTCATGTCGTATCGGGAACGAGATTGCCTAGTGGTCAGAACATTGCGCTCGCAATTTGACGAACCGGGTTCGATTCCCGTTCGAGAGGATTTTTCCTCCTGGAGTTAACATCAGTGCCGACTCCACTCTCCCCACAAGTCCTTCGGATGATACTCTAAACCGAGGCCCCGTGTGCGAACGCACGCAGAACATTTTGCTCACACGTTAAATCCTGTTCCGCCTTTTTGTCAGAGTAGGCCATTGTGTGCCGGTGGGAGTCAGGTAACAAGATTGACAAAACTGCATACACACGGGGATTAGATGTAAGAAAAGTGCATGAGTGCTTATTCCATTATCCTTGATATAAAATAATAAACAAATAAATACATGAATAAATGAACAAATAATTATTACGCCGCTGTGAGGCAACCAGCTAGAAGAGCCCTGCACTGCTGCTGGGTCACTTCGGTGGTGTTCAGTGGCACCTGTCCTGTTTTAATCCAACGTGTGCAAAACATAACGTACCAAGCTTCTTACTCATGACAACATGAGCTCAGCTGTGGAGCGAGAAACCCACGTTGGGTGACGACCATCACAACATCCCTGCAATGACCTTCTCCTATGAACTGTCCCAACATCCCTGCAGTGACCTTCTCCTATGAACTGTCCCAACATCCCTGCAGTGACCTTCTCCTATGAACTGTCCCAACATCCCTGCAGTGACCTTCTCCTCGGAACTGTCCCAACATCCCTGCAGTGACCTTCTCCTATGAACTGTCCCAACATCCCTACAGTGACCTTCTGCTATGAACTGTCCCAACATCCCTGCAGTGACCTTCTCCTATGAACTGTCCAGTCATCCACCTCATATCCCGCCCCCATCCACCCACCCACCCTCTCTCTCCCCTCCCTTGCACCCCTCTATCTGTCTGTTTTTATTTTTCTTCTTAGTTAAATATGTGCTTGTGTCCAGTCCCCTTTCCCGGTGTTTCCTTGTGAATGGGGTTGTTGAAAGCTAACCCCGAAAAACCATTGTCATTCTCTGTCTCTCTGTCTTTGTGTCTGTCTCTGTCTCTGCCCTTGTCTCTCTCTGTTTGTCTGTCTTTCTCTCTGTGTCTTTGTCTGTCTGTCTGTCTATCTCTCTGTCTCTCTGTCTCTCTCTGCCCCCCCCCCCTCTCTCACTGCCCCCCTCGCCTCTCTCTCCTCCTCTTCCTGATCCTTTCCTTCTCCTCCTCCTTCTTCTCCTCCCTCCCTCCCTCCCTCCCTTCCCCCTCTGTCAGAACGTGTGATAACAGATTCTGTCCCAGCAGAGCTTTTCCACTTGAGGTCAGAGCGTGCTAATACTTCTTAAAGACAGAGGTCAGCCTCGTGCAGTGCCTCCATTCACATTGTTTGCTCTCGCCATGTCAGGCCTATAGCAACTGTCAAAAGCAGGTTTTTTTGTTGGTTATTTTTCAAACGGGCCTGTACCAAGGCTAAAGGCCTCCTACTCATGATAAATCACTCCTTTGAAAAGCGAAATGTCGACAGCTGAATGCACTTCCTGGAGCTTATCTTTGTGCAATTGCTTGAACGTTGCCCCCCCCCTCCCCCTACCCTCGCCCCCCCCCTTCCTCCTGCAAAAAAAAACTGCTTGTTGGTTGGTTTCGTTTTGTCTGTACCTTGAGAAAGGTTTTTTTTTCGTTTTTTTCCTAGAAAGTCTTAAGAAGTGAGCAGACACAATTGCAGCAGATAAGTCTTCACGTGACGCGTGACGCAGTGGGGGTCTGCTGTTCAGAGAATAGTCTTGGCAGGCAAGAAAGCCGTGGTGGGATAAGACATTAGATGAAAACACACCCTTGGACTTGTGACCTGAAGCCATGGGTACGAATCCTCCCAGCTCAGAAATGTCTGAGTTATTTTTTTAAATCTTGGATTTCATTTTATTTTTCTGGGACAGAGCTCCGAGGTGTAACTATAGTGAGTTTTTTTTGCGTATGCAAAACATTTAAGCGCTACCATATAGGAAAATTCTTGTGGATAAAACAACCCAACAACATACAAAAATTACATTATCACCAAATTGATGTTCCTTGTTTATTTTTTTTTTATCACCCTCACTACCAATCAGAGCCAAACATTGTTCCCAAACGTTATGTTATGCTCATCTGCCTCGACAAGCATTATCCTTATCCTACAACAAAACAATACCCCCTCCTTTCTGCATTTTCAGTTCAATCCATTCTAAGAAAAATGCATGATTTCTACATCGCTTAGAAAAGTCACCCCCCCCCCCAGTTCATCCAGCTGTCAATGGCGACCTGCCCTCTTTAGGGTCAGGGAAGGTAAAGCAGCCAGGGAGAGGAGATGGGCGCCGCCCTCAACATGCTGGCC
>CM060329.1:27981797-27989297 GCA_030674155.1 Stramonita haemastoma
GATAGATAGAGATAGACAGATAGAGATAGATAGATAGAGAGAGAGAATCATATTTATATTTATTTTTATTTTATTCTTTTATATCGAGGATAATGGTATAAGCACTCTTGTGCTTTTTTACGTTCAGTCCCCGTGTGTATGCAGTTTTGTAAATGTCATCTGTTCCCACCGGCACACGATGGCCTACTCTTACGAAAAGCAGAACAGGATTTAACGTGTGCACAAGATGTTCTGCGTGCATTCACACACGGGGCCTCGGTTTATAGTCTCATCCGAAGGACTTTAGGGGGGGGGGGTGGAGTCAGCACTAATGTTAACTCCAAGAGAAAAATCTCCTCGAACGGGAATCGAACTCGGGTCGTCAAATTGCGAGCGCAATGTTCTGACCACTAGGCTATCCCGCCATAGAGATAGATAGATAGATCAGATAGACAGAGATAGAGAGAGAGAGAGAGTCACAGAGAGAGACAGACAGAGACAGAGAGACACAGAAACAGAAAAAAAGAAACAAAAAACTGTTCAGGACAGTTTCACACAAGGCTTCACTCAGCAAAAAAACCACAGCAATCAAAGTCAGGAGTCAGAGAGGGAGGAAGACACGATGCTGGCTTCTCGCCACTAGAGGTCCGCCTCATGGGACGGTTAAGGGGGTGGTGACGACGCTGGGCGCCGGACAGAGCCAGGACGAGCGGGTCTGACCTGAGTTCGTGCACGCGCTCTTTCAACTCCTCCATCTTGATGCGCAAGCCTCGCGCCGGAAGCAGACAGCCGCGCAAGATGGCGGCCATGTTTTCGGAAGCGTCGTGGCAGGCGCCCAGCCCAGCATGGAGGAAGGGTGGACCTTGGTGCGGAACTCCTGCAGGCTGAGTGAGTGCCGGTACTGGCGGTAAGGTTCTCCTCCAGGCAGGTCTCCCACACCAGCAGTCCCGAAGCTGTAGACGTCGTCCTCCGCCGTGTAAAGGTCATCCCGCAGCACCTCCGGGGACAGGCAGACGAAGGGGTCCGCGCAGATGTGGTCAGCGTCTGGAGGCAGGCGGGCCCGGCGAGGGAGACAGGCTCCGCACAGGCGGGGGCTGCCCTCAGAGTTCACCTGGCATGACAAACGTCCAGCAAAGCCGGTAAAGAGGAGTGACGGTGACAATGACAAGGACGATAATTTATTTTTTATAAAAAAAAAAGTCCATGTCCCCATTTGATGGGGTATACATCCTGGTATTTGTTGTACAATCCACACTAAGGTCCATGAGAAATCTGCTGTGACATAAAGTGGTATTAAAAAAAAAAAACCCCAACAACTTCAAACATATACATGACATTTTTTTTCAATCTAAACTGAAATTATGACATCATTGTTTCTATACGTTTGAAGGATTTATAGAGGTACAGAGCAACATTTCGTATAGTGTTTTCATTGGTAGTTGGACAAAAGTGTGACTTAGTGCTGGTCTGTTATAAAACTTAGATGGAATGTATTGCACACTTAAGTCCTCAAGAACTGAGAAACAGAAAAGAAAATGTACCTCATTTTCTCTATTGAATTTACACATGGGACACGTCATATTGCTGTCATTTTTCTTTATCTCTGATCATGAACCATTATATCGGTGACCCCAAACAGAAACTTGGTCAATACATACCTTAGAAACTTATTCATAGTCATCTCTAAATACGTTATGTGAGTGAGTGAGTAAGTGAGCGAGTGAGTGAGTAAGTGACTGACTGACTCAGCTGTTGAGAGACTTTGAGGAGTTTCGAACCACTACACGTTTGAAACCTGGAATTTTCCGCTTTTTAGGCAAGTGTGTTACCTCTACACCACCAATCCACCATGTATGTTACATTTTAGCCCCTCTTTCTGCACAGGTCTTGGCTTCAAACCTCTAGAAGACTGACTGACTGACCGACTGACTGACTGACTGATTGACTGGCTGGCTGGCTGACTGACGATGACTGACTGACCGACCGACTGACTGACTGACCGACCGACTGACTGACGACTGACTGACTGACTGACTGACTGACGAGACTGACTGACTGACTGACTGATGGTTAACAGACAGAACAGAACGACCGACCGACTGATAGACAGACAGACTGATTCACTGACCCACAGACAGACAAACTGACTAACAAACACACACAAACAAACAGACCAACAAACACACACACAGACAAACCAAACCAACAAACCACAAACCACAAACCAACCAAAAACAAAACAACCAACCAGACAAACTAGACAGACTGCACTGACCATGATGGTGTCCAGGGAGAGCTCCATGTGCACGAGGCCCTCGCGGTGCAGGTAGTGCAGGCCCCGCACTGTGCCCTCCAGCAGGCGCGGCACGCTGTGGCGGGGCTGCTGGAAGCTGCGGGACAGCAGGTGGCGGGCTGACTGCAGGTCGCCCATGAACAGGAACACCGCGTACTCCTCCACGTGCGTCATGCCCAGGAAAGGAGCCAGGTCGTCGCAGCGGAGACACCTGCAACATCCCCCAACAAGCCCTTTCCAAGACCTCAGACATTCGATTCCCGTTCGAGAGGATTTTTTTTTCTTTCCTGGAGTTTATTTTTTTTTTATTTTTTTATTTATTTTATTTTATTTTGTTTTATTTTTTATACACCCCTTTATGTCACAGCAGATTACTCTGCGTGAAATTCGGGCTGCTCTCCCTCTCTCCCCGGGGAGAGTGCGTCGCCACAAGTGCAGCGCCTACCCATTATTTTTTTTTTCCCCTCAGGGATGGTGTCTAAACACGACACCTGTGAGTTAACATCAGTGCTGACTCCACTCTCCCTTAAAGTCTTTCGGGTGAGACTATAAACTGAGGCCCCGTGTGCGAACAGGCACCGAACAAGGGCCGGATGAAAAAAAAGTATGTGCATATTCTGTTACCCTTGGAAAATAAAGATCATTCATTCATCCTGGCGCACACGTTAAATCCTGTTCCGCGTTTCAAAAGAGAGGTCATTGTGTGCCGGTGGGAACAAATGACAAGATTTACAAAACTGCATACACACGGGGACTGGATGCAAGAAAGCAATGAGTACTTATTCCATTATCCTTGATATAAAAGAATAAATAAAAAATAAAAACAGTTTGTCACTTTTACAAGCTTTTTAACGTTATAATGGGTGCATGTTGAAATACAAAAATCTGTATCCTATTTTTGTCATCAGCAATTTTTTCTGAGCCGGATGTGCAATTGCAAGTGTAAGTATCAGTGAGGGTGTGACAGTATTTATTGTATAGTTATTGTTTTTAACTTAAACCAACAACATATTTGTAAAGCTGCAAAAAATGAAAGTTTGAAGTAGGGGACTATTTTCAAATCTTTTCGTTTAAACATATACATTTTCAGAGAAAAGGGAACAGTACAGTAGCATAACGCCATACATAATCAGAGTTATAACAAATCTGTTCATGTCGCTAGGATTTTAGTACAATGATTACATATGCTAAATATTAAAGAGATCATTCATTTGACTGTACCTCCATAGTTATCAGTAAAGAATTCAAGACAAATCCATCCACATATCCCCTTCCACCCCCTACCTCCCTACCCCCTACCACTACCCCTTCAACTACATATACACGGGGACTGGATGTAAAAAAGCACACGAGTGCTTATCCCATTATTCGTGAAATCAAAGAAAATAATAAATAAGATAAATAAATAATAAAGGGGCCGGAGAGCTCAGTGGTCAGAGCACTCGCTTCCCCCCAAGCTAAGGTTAAACAGCACTGAGCGTGGTTACCAGTTGGATGGGTAACCGTCTGCGCGCCTTGGCTTCAGTACAGTCCCCCCAGTTCACGCAGCTGTCAATGGGTACCTGCCCTTTTTTAGGGTCAGGGAAGGTAAAGCAGCGAGGGAGAGGAGATGGGCACCGCCCTCAACATGCTGGCCCCTAGAAAAGCTGAGGTCTCTGACGCCTCGCTCCCCATCGACCTCAAAGGCTACGGAATACCTTCACCTTTACCCCTACTACTCCCCTTACCTCTTATCTCATCCACCCCTACCCCTAGCCCCAACCCCCCTTACCCCTAATCCCCCTACCCCCAACCCCCAATCCCCCTTATCCCCCTACCCCCACCCCTCACCACCCAAAAAAACCAACCTCCCCAGAAATCCCTTCTTTCCCCACCTGAGGCGAGCAATCTCTCGGATGAGGGCGTGTTCCTCAGGAGGCTGGATGTAGGTTCTGCCCGTCAGGTCCTTCTTGGTGGTGCCGATGGTGACGTTGCCCCGGCGGAAGGTGCTCCACAGGCTGCCACCCGGGGTGGAGACCCAGGGCCCGCTGCCCGCGGAGGACTTGCGAGACTGGCTCCTGCCCAGCCCAGAGTCCTTGGAGAACTTGTCCCGGCGCTCCGCCTCCTTCACTTTCACCTGTGTGGGATTGTTTTGTTTTATTATTATTATTTTATTTATTTATTTATTCTTTTCTATCGAGGATAATGGAGGGAACTGGTTGTCAAGTCTTCATGGGTTGCCCCCCCCCCTCCCACAAGGTCGCAAGACTAAGGGATAGATAGAAATAGATATAGATAGATAGACAGACAGACAGACAGACAGACAGACAGACAGATAGACAGATAGACAGATAGATAGATAGATAGATAGATAGATAGATAGATAGATGGATTGATAGATAGATAATGGAATAAGCTATCACAGTTTTTTATTTTTATTTTTATCTAGTCCACGTGTGTATGCAGTTTTGTCAATCTTGTCATCTGTTCCCCACCGGCACACAATTGCCTACTCTTACCAAAGCGGAACAGGATTTGTTAACGTGTGCGCAAGATGTGTTCTGTGGAAATGGTAAAAAAGAAACGAACAATTTTTTTTCTACAACATATTGTATTGTATTGCATTGTATTGTATTTTATTGCATTGCAATGGCAAAATTCTGTAGAAAAAAGCCACACTGATAGGGAAACATGTACAGTTGCACACAGGGAAAAAAAATTAAGAAAAAATGATGGGTGGCGCAGACATAAAGACAAAAAATTGTGTTGTATTGTATTGTAGTTTGTGTTGTATTGTATGGTCTAATTGTGTTGTGTTGCGTTGTGTTGTATTGCATTGTTTTGTGTTGTGTTGTATAGTGCTGTGTTGTATTGTATTGCGTTGTATCGCGTTGTATTAGTATTGCATTGTGCTGTATTGTACTGCATTGTTTGGTATTGTATTGTTTGGTATCATATTGTAGTGTATAAAACGAAGAAAAATATTCCCTGAAGTCGCAGTAATGGCTGCTTTATATAAAAATTAACTGAAAACGCCTATAAATGCAAACTTTTCATCAAGTGCTACATTTGTTCTGACAGAGATTCACAGGTATAATGAGTGTGTCAAAGTGAAGAGTCTAGATGACCATAGAGTGATTATCATGGGGAACTCTTAATAGCAGCAGCAGCAGCAGCAGCAGTAGCACCAATAGCAACACCAATAAAAACAACAGCAGCAATAACAACAACAGCAGCAACTACAATAACAACATCAGCAACAGCAGCCGCAGCAGCAGTAACAAAAATAAAAACAAATAACAAAAACAGTCCTGATGATAGCTTCTGTAACTGCTCTAACAATAAATCGTGGGCTAAAAACAACAACAAACAACCGACAGTGACACTGAGGCAGATTGACATGTGCCGTCACAAATTGCCTCAACGTGACACCTCAGCGTGTCAAATCTGCCGTGTCGCAAAGAACAGCTGAAACAGCATAAGCTGCGTGACGTGACAGGCAGACACGTAAATACGCCGTGACAGCCACGCTCCTTCCTTTTTAGTTCAGATATTAGGATGCTTTCACTTCCCTCGGAAATGCCAGGGGGCCTCTCAGTATAAACACCTTCTGAAAATTCTGTGCCAGGAATTCCCTCTTTTCTATCCCTCTCTTTGTTTCTGCCTTATTCCCTCTCCTTCCTGTCACCTCCTTCTTTTCTTATTTCTGCCTTCTTGGTCCATTCTCCAGCCTTTTTTTTTTTACCCAGAAAAACTTAAAAAAAGATAACAATTCTCTCTCATGCCGAAGTCGGATGTGCTGGGCCTGACTTGTTAGGTGCTTTACGGTAGCGCAGGGCTTTTTCGCTCATATGGCAGATGACAATAGTTGCTGTCTGAGCGTTCGACGACGACAGAAGAGCAGTTTTACATTTACCATCAGCAGCAAGTCAAGACTTGAAGAATCGTTATTTCAACATTTTGGTTTCACCCCATTTTTCTTCAGTATTGGCTTTTGGACGGATTGTCACCTTCTCTAATGTCTGGATAGGAAGAATGATTTTCTGGAATATTTTGCCACGTACAGATTTGCTTCTGTGAGTTATTTTACAGGCATGAACTCATAGATTCTTGCATTCTTTGTCTTCTTTTCATCTTCTAGGGTCAATGTTTTGTACTGCCCCCTGACCCCGCTCACCAGTGAGTGAGTAACGCAAGACTACAGTCTCAAAAGGGTGTTTTGTCATCTCAAACTGACGAATTTTGAGTGCATACGAAGATGTCATAATATAGCTTAAAGAGCAGTACACATCTTAAACAAATATAATAGTATGTTACAGGCTATTAGCTCGCTATTGCCCTGAGTAATGGGGCCGGGAAAGCCTAGTGGTCAGAACATTGAGCTCGCAATCGGACGACCCGGGTTCGACTCCCGTTAAAGGGGATCCCCGGAGTTAACATCAGTGCTGACTCCACTCTCCCAAAAGTCTTTCGGATGAGACTATATACCGAGGCCCCGTGTGCGAACGCACGCAAAACATCTTGCGCACACGTTAAATCCTGTTCCGCTTTTCGTAACCGTAGGCATTGTATGCCGGTAGGAACAGATGACAAGATTTACACAACTGCATACACACGGGGACTGATGTGAAAAGAGCACATGAGTGCTTATTCCATTATCCTCCATATAAAACAACAACAACAACAACAACACCAACAAACAATCTCAAAAAAGTTTAAAATATACCCTCCCAAACCCCATCCCCACCCACCCCACTCCCCTCTTCTCCCCACTCCCTACTCACCGTAATGGATTCTCTCCGCATCTCAGCATCCAGGACGAAGTTGATGTTGTCGGCGGTGAGGTCCCGGATGTAGAGGACGCCATAGCCCTGCAGAAGATGGCGGACAGGCTCCAGTTTCTCCATGACAGTGACCAGCTCCTTGCGCTGCGACAGGTAGCTCCTCCTGTTCAGCTTGATGTCCTCCATCTGCTGCTGACTGCTGGCGATGAACCTGACCGCCCACGAGAGAAGAGAGAGAGAGGAGAGACCCAGGGTTCAAATCTTATAATATTTACTATTAAAAAAAAAACAACTACTTTAGGTTACACTCCGGTATTATTTGTGGGGGCACGGGATAGCTCAGTGGTCCTCCATCTGCTGAGACTGCTGGTGATAAACCTGACCGCCCACGAGAAGGGGAGAGAGAGAGAGAGAGAGAGAGAGAGAAGAGAGAGAGAGAGAGAGAGAGAGAGAGAGAGAGAGAGA
>CM060329.1:27999297-28001797 GCA_030674155.1 Stramonita haemastoma
CAGCTCATACTCCTGGGTGATGTAGCCAGGGTCCGCATCAAAGTGCATCTGGGCCTGAGTGGAGGACATGAAAAACGCCTGTCGGGGTTTGAACCTCGGCCACACACCCTTCAGTTTGCTCAGGCGTTTTCTCGCACCCTCTCGCGCTGATCGGCGGGAACTTGATCCCAACGGTTGCAGACGAACATGGCGGCGGTGGAGTTGAAGACATCTGAGCCGCTTTGGTCGTTGTAGTGGAGGATGGCGCGTAGAAAGTCTAAGAGCTGTGACAAGAGTAGAGTTAGTTAATGATGTAGGTCTCTGTCTGTGCCTCTGTGTGTCTGTATCTTTTTCTCTATCTGTATCTCTTTCTCTGTCTTTCTCTGTCCTCTGTCTCCATCCATTTCTCTCTCTGTCTCTCTGTCTCTGTCTCTCTCCCCTCTTCTCTGTCTCTCTCTGTCTTTCTCTCTCTTTTGTTTTTCTCTCTTTCTTTCTCTGTCTCTATCTCCCTCTATCTCTTTCTCTCTCTCTCAGTCTCTCTCTCTCTTTCTCTCTCTGTTTCTCTCTTTCTCTGTCTCTCTTTCTCGTCTTTCTATTTCTCTGTGTGTTTCTTTCTATCTCTCTTATTCTCCCTCCTCCCTCCCTCCCTCCCTCCCTCTCCGCTCTCTCTCTCTCTCTCTCTCTCTCCTCCTCCTCTCTCTCCTCTCTCTCTCTCTCTCTCTCTCTCTCTCTCTCTCTCTCTCTCTCTGTGTCTTTCTCTCTTTGTCTGCACCTCTCTGTATAAAAAATGAAATATAAATAAATAACTATGTAAAAAAAACCAACCCTGACGTCACAGTGTAGGCATTTTTCGAATGTAGGTCATCCAATTTTACACGAACAAAATGGCCTATCCTTCTGAAAGGTGGAACGGGCTTTAACGTGTGAGCAAGGTACTTTTGCATGCGTTCTCACTCAGGACCTTGTCTCGTAGTCTTATTCAAAGGATTTTCAGTGGAGTGGAGTCAGCACTGATGCTAACTCCAAGAAAAAAAAATGCCCTTAGTAGTTGACAATTGAAAAAATGTGAAAAAAGTGTTAAATACAAACAATGAAAGGCTGCAAAAAAAAAATCAGAATAAGGATAAATATAGAAACACACGCAAGACACATACACGCACAAAAGGGAAGTAACTCACCCTATCTTCATGAATTCCACCAGCGTTGTCCGTCTTGATGACGTAAAGATAGGCAGCGGCGCTGTGTCGTTTGATGTAGTCCATGGTGCATCGGGTCATGGCCTCATTCTCCCCAATACCCGGGGTATCCACAAGGGTGACTCCACTCTGGGGCCGCACACAACAGTTAGATCCGTTAGATTCGATGCGGCGTATTGTATTGATTTGTGTTGTGTTGTGTTGTATTGTGTTGTGTTGTTTTGTAATGTGTTGTGTTGTATTGTATTGCATAGGGTTGTATTGTATTGTATTGTATTGTATTGTATTGTATTGTATTGTATTGTATTGTATTGTATTGTATTGTATTGTATTGTATTGTATGCCACTTTAAGTCAAGGCAGATTTTTTTTTTATCTGCGTGAAATTTGGGTCTCCCCTCCCCCATCAAAAAATCCCGGGAAATGAAAAACACCAACTTCCACCACTACCATCCACAACCATCCAGCCACAACCTACACTACAACTACCACCAACCCCCCACCAACTACCGCCCCACATCACCAACCACCAACTACCCATCCCACCCCATCCAACCCCACGCTACCCCACCCCACCCACACTCACCCTCTACTCCCCCCTTTACCTCCTACTCTAAACTTTAACTCTCTCCAGTAGGCCTACCTACCCCCACTTGGCTCCCTCCCTTCCCTCCACCCCCCCAAGTCCCCTCACCCCCCCGCACCCCCCACCCCCACCCACCCCCAATCACCCCCCTCCCCAACAAACCTATCTACCTGCAGAATTGCAGCAGGCAGAAAGTCGTGAATCCTATATTCCCCCCCCCCCCCCCCCCCCCCTTGTACCTACTCCCCTCCCTACCCACTTAGCTCTCTCCCTTCCCTCCATCCCCTAAGTCCCCTCACCCACCCCACCCCACACCTACACCCCATCCACCCCCATCCCCAACCCCCTCCTCTCCCCGCCAACCCCCCTCTCTACCTGTAGCCTAAACTGGCAGCGGGCAGACAGTCGTGAATGAAAGTCTCTCCCTTTACCTACTCCCCCCCCCCACTCCCACCCATTTAACTCCCTCCCTTCCCTCCACCCCACCCCACCACCCCCAACCCCCACCCTACACCCCAGACCACCCTACCACTTCACCTCCCCCGCACCCCCAACCCCCCCACCCACTCCCCTACAGTACTTGCAGAATGTCAGCAGGCAGAAAGACGTGGATACTGGTATCCCCAGTACCTACCCCCCTCCCACCCCCACTTAGCTCACTTCCCTCCATCCTCTCAACCCCCCCCCCTCTCTCCCCCACACCCACATCCCCAACCCCTCCCCCACCCCACTCCCCCTAC
>CM060329.1:28006797-28010306 GCA_030674155.1 Stramonita haemastoma
GGGGAGATGAAGTGAGGGAAGGTCTTCTTAATTACTGCTTTTATGTATAAAGTCAAGAATCATTAAATATTGTGATACACATTTCGAAATCATCACCGGATCTTTTGGGATGGGTTGGGATTACTTTATTTTGTTTTTTGAAGAACATAGCAAACAGAAAAAAAACCCTGACGATCTACCACGTCCACCCACACATAACATTCAAAGCAAAACACGACCCCCACCCCCAAACCAAAACAATTAACACAGCAAAAAAAAAACCACCCGCCCCCACCATTAAAAAAACAAAAGGCAACAACACCCTCTCCCCAAACCAACAAAAAACCCAACAACAAAAAAACACCACACCAACAAAACCACCACCACCAACAACCCCAACAAACAAAACACCACCACCAACAAAACCACCACCACCACAACCCCACAACAAACAAAACACCACCACCAACAACCCCAAACAAAACAAAACCACCACCACCAACAACCCCAACAACAACAAACCACCACCACCAACAACCCCAACAACAACAAACCACTACCACCAACAACCCCAACAACCCCAACAACAACAAAACCACTACCCAACACAACCCCAACAACCAACAAAACCACCACCACCAACAACCCCACACAACAAAACCAACAACACAAAAACACAACAACAACAAAACCACCACCACCAACAACCCCAACAACAACAAAACCCAATAACAACAAAAAAACAACAACAAAACCACCACCACCAACAAAACCACCACCACCAACAACCCCAACAACAACAAACCAACAACAACAAAAACCACCACCACCAACAAAACCACCACCACCAACAACCCCAACAACAACAAAACCAACAACAACAAACAACAACAACAACAACAAAACCACCACCACCACCAAAACCAACAACAACCCCAACAACAACAAAACACACCAACAACAACAACAACAACAACAACCCCAACAACAACAAAAAAACAACCAACAAACTCCTCACCCAGCTACAATCACGGAACGGTCTGACGTCAGCAAACTGCGCCCGCCGACGCTGAATTGTTGGACGAGCGGAGCTGTCTCGTCACTTCCGCCGGAATCGATTCTAAAGAGCGCATGCTCCACGTTGGGTGAAAGGTCAGTGATGACCATGCGCACAGTGTCCAGCAAACCGTCCAGCGTCTGGTGAGTGTTGTCCGCTGTCTCCCCGCATCCCTGACCAAACTCCCTCTGAAACAGACCCGGCGAGAGAGGGTAGAAGGTACAGGTACAGGTAAAGGTAAAGGTTAAGGTAAAGGTAAAGGTGTTCCCATAACCTATTTGGTCGTAGGGGAGCGAGGCTTCAGAGGCCTCAGTTTCTCTATCTCTGTGTCTTTTTGTCTCTGTCTCTGTTTCTCATTGTCTCTCTCTCTTTGTCTCTGTCTCTCTCTGTCTCTCTCTCCAACACGGATCTAGCATAAAAGGTAAAGGTGTCTCATAACCTCTGTGGTCGTAGGGGAGCGAGGCGTCAGAGACCTCAGCTTCTCTAGGGGCCAGAATATTGAGGGCGGCGCGCATCTCCTCTCCCTCGCTGCTTTTACCTTCCCTGAACCTAAAGAAAGAGGCAGGTACCCATTTACAGCTGGGTGAACAGAGGACTGTACTGTAGCCAAGGCGTGCAAATGGGTCACCCATTCACTTGGTAACCACGCTCGATGCTGCTTAACCTTAGCTTGGGGAAAGCGAGTGCTGTGACCACTGAGCTGTCCCCAGAGGGTGGGTGGGTGGGTGAATTGAGAGGTGTGTGGGAAGTGGCCTTTGATGTGGTCAGTTTTTGCCTAGACACCCTTTTCGTTTTTTTTTCATTTAGTGTTTCTTCTCGTTTTGTGGTTTGTTTCTTATCTTATCTTTCTTTCTTTGTGGTTTTTTTTTTTTGTACATTTCTGTGTCTGTGCCTAGTGGCCAGAACATTGCGCTTGCAGTTTGACGACCCGGATTCGATTCCCGTTTCGAGGGGATTTTCCCCTGGAGTTAACATCAGCGCAGACTCTACTATCCCCAAAAGTCCTTTGGGTGAAACTATAAACCGAGACCCTGTGTGCAAACGCCCGCAGAACATCTTGCGCACACGTTAAATCCTGTTCCGCTTTTTGTAAGAGTAGGCCATTGTGTGCCGGTAGGAACGGATGACAATATTTACAAAACTGCATACAGACGGGGACCTGAACGTAAAAAAAAAGTACAGGAGTGCTTATTCTAATTAACTTTTCGATATAAAAGAATAGATAAATAAAATAAATCTACTCTCTCTAATCTCTATCTCTCTCTATCTATCTGCCCTGTCGGGTCTGTCTGTCTGTCTTTTCTATCTATCTATCTTTTCTATCTATCTATTCTATCTTTTCTTATCTATCTATCATCTATTTTATCTATCTATCAATCTATCAAATCTATCTATCTATCTATCTATCTGTCTATCTGTCTGTCTGTCTGTCTGCTGTCTGTCTATCTGTCTATCTATTCTTATTCATTTATATGCTGCATCGGGAATTTAATTCTCCTCCCCTCCCCCTAAAACCAAATTCATATACGTCAGGTCTACTTCAGGGCAATAGCAGGTCTCCGGATCCTGGTGTAAAGTTTATATTTAAACCAACAACAACAACACAAAAAAACAAAACCACCTCACCCCCACTTCATAAAATGCTTGATAAATTACACCTGGCATGCCAATTCTGTTGCTGGCACAGGATCGTTTACATCCGTAAATGTTTATTGCATCAAAGATCCTGGTTTTTTGGTCATTTAACGAGCTGCACTAAATTTTTCTACGGGAAGGTCTATGGATTGCAGGGAAAAAAGCTACCCCCAACCCTCCAGAAAACAAACCCCCCCCCCCAAACAAACAACCAAAAACAAAAAACCCAAACCCCACAAACATGAAGGAAACACACCACAGAAGGCCGACTTCAACCCAAACACTGGTTTTCTGATAAAAATGTTCACCAAACACACCAGGCAAACAAAAATTTTAAAAACTGTATAGGCGTAAAATTGGCTAATCCGAAATCAATATCTTCTCCCCTCCCTCCCCAACCAATTACCCCCCCCCCTCACTCCCCCCCCCCCCCCCAGGGGGGTGTTTCCCTCTTAAAAAAGGGGGGACTGGATGTCTGGTGGTTGAACTATCGTTGTGCTCGTGATGTGGACGGGCCGGGGTCGATCCCGGTTTAGCTCCCACCATGATGTCAGTTCAAGTAGGATTTTCCCCCTACAGTTAACAAACCCGTGCCGACTCCACTCCCCCACACCAAAATTCTTCTTTTGGATGAGACTTAAATATATATATCGAGGTCCTGTGTGCGAATGCACGCAGAACATCTTGCACAAAATGTTAAACGTGTTTTTTTGGGGGGGCCATTTTGGGAACCGGAGGGGACAAAATTTTTTTTAAGGGCCCCCCAAAAAAAACCGCAAAAACCCAAAAAAACCGAACCAATCCCCCCTTTTTTAAAAAAAAGGGAAAAAAAAAAAGG
>CM060329.1:28010406-28012906 GCA_030674155.1 Stramonita haemastoma
GAGAGAGAGAACAGAGAGAGAGAGAGACAGAGACAGAAGACAGAGAGAGAGAGAGACAGACAGAGACAGAGAGAGACGGGAGACAGAGACAGAGAGAATGAAGAGAGAGAGAGGAGAGAGAGAGAGAGGAAGAGAGAGAGAGAGAGGAGAGAAGAGAGAGAGAGAGAGAGAGAGGAGGAGAGAAGAGAGAGAGAGAGAGAGAGAAGGGGTATACATCATCTTTTCTGCCTATCATGCAGTCCATCTAATCAAGCTTCACATAATTCATTTTCGAGGGGATAAAAAATGTCAAAATGCACGCTCCAGCTATTCCCAAATTCTAGGCGTCGCCTAAATGGCCTGTATGGCGGGTAAAAATGTTCCACTTATTTTCTCTGTTAACTTCGGTAACACTAGGATGCGAACGTTTTAAAGGTGTATGTACGCGAGCGTGTCAACTCGAATGGATGGTAATGGTGCAAAGAGGATTTTTTAAAAAATTCCATTAATTAAAGAAGATCATATCGGCTTACAAAGAATATGAAAGAAATGGGACTATGTGAACAACTGACACACGCATGCACAGAGAGAGAGAGAGAGAGAGAGAGAGAGAGAGAGAGAGGAGAGAGAGGAGAGAGAGAGAGAGGAGAGAAGAGAGAGGAGAGAGAGAGAGAAGAGGAGAGAGGAGAGAGAGCGCTGAGTTTTTTATGCCCCAGTATTTATATTAAGAACTAAACATAGCTCTACCCTTATCTTTGGCGTAGCGTGGAAGACATCTTTACAGCCTGTTTGGCCAAAATGTTGTTTTGTTGTGTTGCCGTGGTACACCCTCCCCCTCCCTTCTTTAGCATTATGTCATTGTTGTTGTCCCCCCCCCCCATCCCCCCCTGACTTTTTTTTGACAACTTTTAAAAACTGTTACACAATTTTCTTATTCTTTTCCTGATTTGACGCAAGGTTGTTCAGCTCCAAAACGTTTTTTTTTTTTTGTTTTTTTTAGCGCATAATATATTTGAGAGCACTCTTACAAGCTTTGCCTGGTGTGCTCATTTTTATGTATGTATTATGTATTTATGTATTTACCCCAGTAGCTAGGGGTGCTCAGGTCCTGTGGGTGTAAATATCATCTCCACTTTTTTGGAAATTCTGTGCTAGAAATTCCCTACCCCCTCTCTTTGTTTCTGTATTTTTTCCTTTTTCTTCGTGTCACCTTCCTGTCTATTTTCTGTCTTTTTGGTCCATTCTCCCGCCTTCCCCCCCTCCCCCCTCCCCCAGAAAGACGTAAAAGATAACAATTCTCCTACATGCTAAAGTCGGATGTGCTGGGCTTGACTTGTCATGTCAGGCCGCTTAACGGCAGGCAGCACAACGCACTTTCGTTTATGTGACAGGTAACAAAAGTTGCTGTCAGAGCATTTGACGACGAAGAAGAAGAAGATTTTATATACATTGTTCCGAACAAATAAAATTTCCTGTATGCCAAATAATGGAGCCAAAAAAATGGTAACAAGTATCTGGTTAAGATTTTTTTTTTTCAACTATCCAGTCTACCATCTAACTATCTTTCTTTTTTTTTTTTTTCTTTTTCTTTTTCTTTGGTCCGTATCGTTTGTTTATTTTTTCTTTCACTGATTCCAAATTGTTTTTTTTGTTGTTTGTTGTTGTTTACTGATTTGTTGGTGCCATTTTTTCATATGCCTTTCTTTTGTGGCTGTTTTAAAAATATTTTTGTTTGGTTCTGAAACGATAGGGAGACAACATCAGAGAGTGGACAGCCTTGGGTGGAACGACCTACTACGGAGGGCGGAGGACCGTGGGGAGTGGAGGAGGCTGGTTTCAAAATCTTCAGTTGTGCCCCCACGGTCCACGGGACTACGGGACAGGTGAAGTGAAGGTGAAGGTCTTCTTAATTTACTGCTTTTTTATGTATGAAGTCATAGAAGCGATTAAATAATTGTATACACATTTCGAAATCACTCACCGGGAGATGGGATAGGTTGGGCATTACTTTATTTTGTTTTTTGGAAGGAACATTGCAAAACAGAAAAAAAAATCGCTGACTGAAGTACCACGTCCACCCACACATAACATTCCAAAACAAAACGACGACCACCCCAACCCCCGCAAACCAAAACAATTTAACAACCAAGCAAAAAAAACCCACCCCCGCCCCACCACCAATAAAAAAAACAAACAAGCAACAACACCCCCCTCCCCCAAACCAAAACAAAAAAACCCAACAACAACAAAACCAACAAAAACAACAAAACCACCACCACCACCAAAACCACCACCAACAACAACCCCAACAACAACAAAACCAACAACAACAAACAGCAACAACAACAACAAAACCACCACCACCACCAAAACCACCACCACCAACAACCCCAACAACAACAAAACCACCACCAACAAAAAACAACAACAACAACAAAACCACCACCACCACCAAAACCAACAACAACCCCAACAACAACAAAACCACCACCAACAAAAACAACAACAACAACAACAAACC
>CM060329.1:28020406-28025406 GCA_030674155.1 Stramonita haemastoma
TTCAAATTTCTCTTACCAGAAATTCTGCTTCTTAAAGAAAGCAAAAGAAAAACAAAAGAAAAGAGAAAACTCTCTCTCTGTCTCTGTCTCTCTGTGTGTGTGTGTCTCTCTCTCCATGCGCCCGTGCATTTATATATATATATATAATATATATATATATATATATATATATATATATTATATATATATATATATATATGTATGTATATGTATATGTATATGTATATGTATATGTGAGTGTATGTGTATGTGTCTGTGTTTGTGTTAGCGTACGTATTGGCATAAGTGCACTAGCGTGCAGCCATGATGTGTATGCATGTGATCTTCCATAACAGCAGGGTACACACGCACACATGTAAAAATATGAAAACGAAAACCTCCATCAAAACAGAAAACATTAGTTGTGTCGTTAAGTGGTGGTGGTCGTTAAGTGGACAAAGTCAACAGAGATAAGAACTCCTCTCCGGGTCTGGAATCTTCCAGCAAAACCCCCCCCCCACATCAAACCATTCTCCTTTCCTTTACCAGGTGGGCTGTCAATGCACAGACTGCAAATCACAAGACAAACTCATGATTCCACATTTGACCATTCCTACCATCTTTGTGAGCGCATAAAGGAAGGAACGGTGGCAGGATGTTTAGACATTCACCTACCAATATGTAAACCGCGAGTTTCTGGGTTCGTACCCAGCCTCGCCCTTTCTTCCTAGTTTGACGAAAAAATCGAACTGAATGTCAAAGTCATTCGGATGAGACTAGAAACCGAGGCCCCGTGTGCGAACGCACGCAGAACATCTTGCGCACACGTTAAAACCCCGTTCCGCCTTTCGCAAGAGCAGGCCATCGTGTGCCGGTAGGAGCGGATGCCAAAAAAACCAAAACAACCCCCAGCATGCACACATGTGTCGTGTTTAGACACCATCCCTGAGGAAGAAAAAAATAATGGGTAGGCGCTGCACTTGTGGCGACGTGCTCTCCCGGGGAGAGCAGCCCGAATTTCACGCAGAGAAATCTGCTGTGACATAAAGTGGTATAAAAAAAAAGAATCCGCTCAAACAACAGATTTTTCAGGGAACGTTAAGGAGTACTCGTTTTTACGTTCACTGTCTCGACTGAGTTTTAATTTATATTGTATCTTTTTTAAAAATTTATTACTATCATTTTTTGCAGTTGTGTTTTCATGCTGAGGACACGAAATCCATTTAACATGACAATAAAAATGTCTACGTACATTTTAAAAAAAAAAAGTCCCGGGGTGCAAATTTCAGACTGGGGGTCTGTGTAAATATTGGCATGGTAAGAGATTGTCCAGATAACAGGCTGACATCTGGAATTTAATATGGATCGTGCTTCCGAGCAGACAGGCCTTTTCTCTTCTGTTTGTTTTGTCTGTCTTGTCAAAATACATATTTTCCCTAATTTAAGTGTCTGAAGTCTTTTAGGGTTCTTGCGTTGGTGATGGTGGGTGGTTGTGGTGGTGGTGGTGGCGGTTGTGGTGGTGGTTGGTGGTTTTGGTGGTGGTTGTGGTGGTGGTGGTTGGTGGTAGTGGTGGTGGTTGTTGGTGGTGGTTGGTGGTGGTTGTGCATGTGGTGTGGTGGTGGGGGTGGTGGTGGGATTGTTGTGGTGTGATAGTGGTGATTATGGTGTTGTTGTTGTGGTGGTGGTGATGATAGTTGTGGTCGTAATTTTTGTGTTCATTTTTGTTTGGTTGGTTGGTTTTATTTTTTAGGTTTAAAAGAATCACAGCAGCGTTTTGCATTGAATTGTATTGTATTGTGTTGTGTTGTATTATGTTGTATTATGTTGTGTTGTCTCATATTTTGCTGCATTGTGCTACAGAACCTAACATTGTCTTGCAAGGTACTACGTTGCATAATATCACACTGCATGGCTTTGTATTGTCCTGAAGCAACCGTATTGTGTTGCATTATTTATTATTTTTTTTAATGTATTTCGTTGCGTTATGTTTTACTGTATTGTTTGTGTGCTATATCAGATAGGCCGCACTTTGTTCATCGATTTTTGTATTGCATTTCGTTGAGTTGCGTTGTGTTGTATAACATTGTAAGGTATTGTTCTATATTGTTGTTATCGGCAGAGGGCAGGCAGAGCCTAGTAACTATAATAGTAATAATGATGATGATAATAAATAATAATAAATAATAATAAATATATAATATAATACAATAATATAATAACAATAATATAAAATATGGGATTTATATAGCACTGAATCTTGTAAAGCACAAAAATCGAAGCGCTTGCATTTAAATCGGTCACAGGCATGCAACCGTTCACAAATAAAATTAAAAATTATATGTTCTACACACACACACACACACACACACACACACACACACACACACACACACACACACACACACACACACACACACCACACACACACACACACACACACAGACGGATGACAAAACTGACAAAACTGCATACACACAGGGCACTGATGTTAAAAAAAAAACAACCCACGAGAGTGTTTATTTCCATCATCTTCGAAATTAAAGAATAAATACAAGAAAATATATAAATAGTGGTTAGAACATTGCCGATCTGACAACCAAGAATCGAACCACGGGATCGAAGCCAGGGATCCAAGCCTATCACCGCGAACTCCCGCTCAAGGGGATTTTCCCACCCTGGATTTAACATCAGTGCCGACTCCCTTTCGCCCAGAAAATCCTCGGATGAGACTATAAAAACGGCGACGCACGCAGAACATCTAGCACAGAAGTTACAAAAAAACAAAAAAACCGTGTTGCCTTTCGGCAGACAGGGCCACTCGTGTGAGGTAAAGTGCAGCACCGTACAAGACAACACAAAACAAAACAATATGTATCGCCATACCAAACATAACAAGCGGTGCAAGGATACTGCACAACCCAAACCAAACCAGAGTGGATCCGTGGTCTAGCGGTAACGCGCCTGTCTAGAAAGTAGGAAGTACTGGTTCGATCCTCGTTTGAGCACAAACTCTCTCTCTGTCTCTCTCTGTCTCTGTCTTTGTCTGTCTGTCTGCCTGTCTGTGTGTGTGTGTGTGTGTGTTCTCTCTCTGTCTGTCTGTGTCTCTGTCTGTCTGTCTGTCTCTGTGTCTGTGTCTATGTCTCTGTCTCTCTCTCTCTCTCTCAAATCACTGACTTTGAGTGGTGGTCTGGGTGCTAGTCTTTCGGATGGGACGATAAATTGAGGTCCAGTGTGCACTAATTAATCAGCGCACGTAAAAAAAAAAGAACCCCAAACAAAACAAACCCCACAGTAACAAGAGAGTTGTCCTAGGCAAAATTCTGTAGAAAAAAGCCACTCTGATAGGAAAACAAATACAGTTGCAGACAGAAAAAAAGAAAAAAAAAAAAAGGGTAGAGCTGCACTTGTGGCGACGCGCTTTTCCCGGCGAGAGCAGCCCGAATTTCACTCAGAGAAGTCTGCCGTGATTTAAAATGGTATACACTTCACTTCACTTCTCTTCAATTCACTTCAGTTCAATTCACATCATTTCATTTCAATTCAACCCAACCCAATCCAACACGAATACACTACTTCCCTCTTCCCTCCCCACGCCCCATCCCCCATCCCCCCCCCCCCCCCCTCCCCCACCCAACCCAAAACCAAACAACTACCTCTCTCCCCAACACAAACCCGAAACGATGCAATTAAAATCAGGTCACATGATTATGCAATAAGATAAACAATTTAAACAGAAAAAAGCAAAAAACCGATAAAATTCGATTGCAATAAAACCAACAAAAAAAAGCCTTAAAGTAATCGAAGTAAACAGAATACAAAACAAACATGAAGTATTTGTTTCAAAGACGATAAAACCAATGCAGAACAGCAAAACTCGCTACCATATACCTTTTTTTTGTTTTTTTGTTTTTTGTTTTGTTTTGTTGTTTGTTTGTTTTTGTTTTGTTTTGTTTTGTTTGTCTGTTTTTTGTTTGTTTATTTGTTTGTTTGTTTTGTTTTGTTTGTTTTTTTTTCCGTTTCTTTTTCTTCTTCTTCTTCAATAATCCAAATTATTTTATTGTGACTTCTGATTTTCTCTACTGAATGAGTGCACCTTTCTCACCTTATTATATGTAGTGTACTGTAGCATTTCTCTTACCTTATTATATGCAGTGTACTTATTTCTGTATGTTGTTTGGTACTGCGTATAGTTTTTTGTTTAATATCTTTTATTTTGATGTTATCCCTGAAAAGGGCGGGGACTGGATGTAAAAAAGCATATGTGTGCTTATCTATTATCCTCGAATAAAAGAATTTGCCTTGCCTTGCCTTGCCTTGCCTTGCCTTGCCTTGCCTTGCCTTGCCTTGCCTTGCCTCAACACACTATAAGCTCACTACTATGGATCCATGAATGTGGATCGGTGGTCTAGAGGTAACGCACCCGCCTAGAGAGCGAAAAGTCCGGGTCGGAGTGTGTGGTGGTTCCAATCCCATTTGGGCCCAAAACCTTTCCCCATCCATTAGACCATGAGTGGCGGTCTGGGTGCTAGACTTTCGGATAAGACAATAAACCGAGGTCCCGTGTGTGATACATCATTATTTAGCGTACGTAAAAGTACCCACGGCAACAAGGGGTTGTCCTTGGCCAAATTCTGTAGAAAAAAAGCCCCTCTGATAGGGAAACAAATACAGTTGCAGACAGGGAAAAGAAAAGAAAAAATAATGGGTAGGGCTGCTCTTGTGGCGACGCGCTCTCCCCGGGGAGAGAGAGCAGCCCGAATTTTACGCAGAGTAATGTGCTGTGACATAAAGTGGTATAAAATGAAACTAAAGTAAATGCCACGCTATGTCACCCTGTACATATCATTCTCTGATCTGTTTTCCTTCACCGGGTAGGGGTGTGCTAGTGCCAGGTCTTCTCGTGTGCTTGTCACTCTGCAGGAGGTCTGCCGCTGGCCTCAGCTGACACATTCCGACTTCGGAACAGCTCAGTTCATTGTACAGGTTGCATGCTGGGTATGTTCGTGTGTCCGTAACCCACA
>CM060329.1:28027906-28030406 GCA_030674155.1 Stramonita haemastoma
AGAGAGAGAGAGGAGAGAGAGAGAGAGAGAGAGAGAGAGAGAGAGAGAGGAGAGAGAGAGAGAGAGAGAAGACAGACAGACAGACGAAGACAGACAGACAGACAGAGAGAGAGAGACAGAGATAGAGACAGAGAATAGAGACAGAGACAGAGACAGAGACAGAGAAGAGAGAGTATGTGTGTGTGTAGTGTGTGTGCGTATGCGCGTGCCTGCGTGCACGCAAGCAAAACTTCAACTGCATATATATACCGTGAACTCTGTAATCTGATAAACTATCTATACAATCTGTGCAAGTCCGCAATTTAGGCCTAGGTACTTGGCAGCTGACCCAGCCCGGGGTTTTTATATTGATGTTTTGTTTTGTTTTAAACTTTGCTTCACTACTCTAGTTCTGACAACAGACTGGTCATCCCGTTTAGGCTCGAAACTTTCCCCCCTATCCATTAGACCCACGAGTGGTGCTCTTGGTGCTAGTCTTTCGAATGAGACCACAAGCCGAGGTCCCGTATGTTACACACAATTTCTTAGCGCACGTAAAAGAACCCACGGCAACAAGAGAGTTGTTTCTGGCAAAATTCTGTAGAAAAAAAGCCACTCTGATAGGGAAACAAATACAGATGCAGACAGGAAAAGAAAAAAAAAAGGGTGGCGCTGCTCTTGTGGCGAGGAGGTCTCCCCAGGGAGAGCAGCCCGAATTTCACGCGGAGAAATCTGCTGTGACTTAAAGTGGTCTAAAATGTAAAACAAAAATGACTACAGAATTGTTATGGCAACAGAATTGATCTGACAACAGAATTGATCTGACAACAGAATTGATCTGACAACAGAGCTGATCTGACAACAGAATTGATCTGACAACAGAATTGATCTAACAACAGAATTATTACGACAACAGACTTGTTCTGACAGCAGAATAATTGTTATAACAACAGAATTGTTCTGACAGCAGAATTGTTATAACAACAGAATTGTTATAACAACAGAATTGTTCTGACAGCAAACTGGTTATAGCAAAATTCTTCTGACAGCAGACTGGTTATAGCAACAGAATTGTTATAAAAATGTTTGTAAAAACAGAATCATTCTGACAACAGATTTGTTCTGATGACAGAATTGTTATAACAACAGAATTGTTCTGACAGCAGACTGGTTATAACAAAATTCTTCTGACAGCAGACTGGTTATAACAACAGAATTGTTATGACAATGGTTGTAAAAACAGAATTATTCTGACAACAGAATTGTTCTGATGACAGAATTTTTATAACAACAAAAAATTTTATAACAACAGAATTTTTATAACAACAGAATACATTTTGCTCTTTCACATCCTACTCAGTCTCCACCCCCTCTCTCCCTCCCCTCCCCTCCCCTTCCCTACCCCACTTCCTGTCTTGTACAATATTCCGAGGAATCTAGGATCCTGCTCTGCAGTATCACTGTGTCAGAGTGACTGGTGCTGTGGGAAGCGGTAATGGAAGGTTTATTGTAAAAACAACTCCCCCCCCCCCTCCAGGCTTTTGTCTCTTTTGTTGTAGTTTTCAACACAAAACAATTAAACAAAAAACAACAGAAAAAAGAGGAAAATGTGGCGTTTAGAAATACAGACAGAACAAAAACGAGGTTGTTTGTCTGTCTGTCTGTCTGTCTGTCTGTCACACACACACTACACACACACACACAAACACACACACACACACAACACACACACACACAACACACACACACACACACCCACACCACAACTCACACCACACACCACACACACACACACCACACACACACACACACACACACACAACACAACAACCAACCACACACACCTCACACACACAACACACACACACACACACACACACACACACACACACACACACACACACACACACACACACACACACAGAGGGGGAACAGGATAGCCTGGTGGGTAGAGCGTTTCACTGTGCACTAGTGATTTGCTGACCCGGGTTTGAATCCCGTTCAAGGGGATATTTTCCCCTGGAGTTAACATCAGCACCGACTCCACTCTCCCCAAAAGTCCTTCGGGTGAGACTATAAACCGAGGTCCCGTGTGTGAATGCACGCAGAACATCTTTCATGCACGTTAAAACCTGTTCCACTTTTCGTAAGAGTAGGCCATTGTGTGCCAGTGAGAACGGATGACATAAATTTACAAAACTGCATTTCACGGAGACTGGAGGTAAAAAAAAGCACATGAATGCTTATGTTATTATCTTCGAAATAAAATTATGATAAACCCAAACACCCCCCTACACACACACACACACACAAACACACATGCACACACACACACACACACACACACACACACACACACACACACACACACACACACAGAGACATGCACACACACTCACACACACATGCACACACACACACACACACGCACACTCACACCACACACACACACACACACACACACACACACACACACACACACACACACACACACCACACACACACACTTACACCTACACCT
>CM060329.1:28035406-28037906 GCA_030674155.1 Stramonita haemastoma
CCAATATGTACAGAGTATATCGTGTATATGCAGCCAATATGTATGTGTAGTCTTGTGGTTTGAGTGGTGAGCTCGTGAACAAACGGTCGCGGTTCGAGCCCCTATCGAGTCACCCGTCCAAGGGGAATTTTTCCTCTGGAGCAAACGTCATTACTGACTCTATTCCCTTGGAAGGACAAGGTCCCAAGTACAAGCAAACGAAGAATATCTTTTGCATATGTTAAGTCCCGTTCTGCCTTACAGAAGGGTAAGCCACACAGCAAGCAAGTAAGAACAGATGACCAAATGATATTAAAAAAAACACACACACCCCTCCCTAAAAAAAAAAAGAAAGAAATAAAACAACAACCCCAAACCCCGAATACATACTGGTGTTGTGTTTAGAGCTCATCTCCGAAGTCGGAATGCGCTTACCTCAACGGTAGGCAGAAACCGTTGAATACATCAAAAAAATGTCACCATCTAACCAAAAAAAAAAAAAAAAAAAAGTGTCGTAAAATGATACGATTTCAAATTAAAAAAAAAAAAGAATTACTCAGAAAAAAATCAGAGATAACTGCAGGAAATAATTGGGAAAGGAAATGAAACCGAAAATGAGTGGCTTCCCTTTTCTGCATTTGGCGGAGTCGTAATACTGTCCACTACAAACACTGAATGGTTAAAGAGGTTTTATTTTTTCTTTCGTTCATTTTTTTTTTTTTTTTTTTACACTGCTTTGGACTATTTTTTTGTTTGCTTTTATGTATAGATAGCAGACAGACAGGCAGACGGACAGACAGACACTGGCACAGAGAGGAAGAGGGGGAGAGAGAGAGAGAGAGAGAGAGAGAGAGAGAGAGAGAGAGAGAGAGAGAGAGAGAGGAGAGAGAGAGAGAGAGACAGAGAGACAGAGAGACAGAGAGACAGAGAGACAGAGAAAGACAGAGAGAGACAGAGAGAGACAGGCAGAGAGACAGAGAGACAGAGATAGAGAGAGATAGATAGAGAGAGAGAGACAGAGACACAGAAGAGAGAGAGAGAGAGAGAGAGAGAGAGAGAGAAGAGACAGACAGACAGACAGACAGACAGACAGACAGACAGAAGACGACAGACAGACAGACAGACAGACAGACAGAAGAGAGAGAGAGAGAGAGAGAGAGGAGAGAGAGAGAGAGAGAGAGAGAGAGAGAGAGAGATGAGAGAGAAGAGAGAGAGAGAGAGAGAGAGAGAGAGAACAACACACACACACAGACAATCGCACGCACACTTACATGCGCGCGCGCACAACACACACACACACACACCACACACACACACACACACACACACCACACACACACACACCACACACACACACACACCAACAGAGCCAGAGGGAGACAAAAAAAAGAAAGACCGAAGTTGGAAAAAAAAAACCCAACCTAAAAACAAAATCAAACTATCTTTGAAAATACCTGTGCAGAGATGAAGTTAGCTGTTCCCCAAAACACAACACTCCAAAGTTGACCCAACAACAAGATTCGAACACAAAGACGATCCCTCTAGGCTACACTCCAACACCACTTGGCCTAAATCTCACGGTCAAATCTGAAACCTTTGACGTAAAGAGTCAAGACTAAGCGTGCAACATCCACTAATTCAGTAAACCGCTGTATCCGTTTTTCCCACCCGTGGATTTTCAAGAAATCGGTACCTTCAAAGTCTTAGCCATTGAGTCAGAGCTAAATAGTTTCACACAGAAAAAACCCAAGTGTGTTGGTTGTTTTTTTTTCTTTCTTTCCTTCCCTAAGTGCCTCTCAGGACAAAGATCAAGCATGTAATACTGTGTGACTAAGTCGCTGACTAGATTCTTACTTTGTGCAGAGCGCGAAATGTAATGTATGCACACTGTTTATAGAATCAAAGCAGGTAGCCTATAGGCTTGAACTGAGGACACTTTGACTCTCTTTTGTGACATATTCATTTTCAACAGCAGCAACAACAACAAAAACCCTGCGTCATTTCATACCGGTACACATGCATACATTTTCCAAGATTTATATGAAACAAACTGACAGTTCAACAAAATCCCATAAATTTTCGTTGTGCTCTTTCTCTTTCGTTCTGTCTTGATAACCATGGCTATAATATATTTTGCACAGAAAAAAAGATCACGAAGGTACATGAGGTACAAGTGGAGACAAACAGCAGAATAGAATATCGCTTACCGTCGTAGCGCAACTCTTTCAGGACGGCATGCGAATTTGCAATCGCCAGTAACTCGCAGCGACAAGTCTTTTCAATGCCCTTCTCCACCACCCCTCTCCTCTCTCCCTCCTCCCCTCGCTCTCTTTTCTTTCGGGGTAACAAACTTCTGAGAACTATCTTCCGGGTACGGGCAGGCAATCAGAGCAGCGCGCAGTGGACTGAGCACACACTCGGAGAGGGCACCCTTTACAAGTAAGGACCCCAGTTGGTCTCCCCCCTCACACACTCTCTCCTTCACCACCCTTCCCTAAACCTCCTCACCCCCCAACCCCCT
>CM060329.1:28042906-28052906 GCA_030674155.1 Stramonita haemastoma
AACATACAGACACAAACACACACACTTACACACACACTTGCACACACAACTTGCACACACACACACACACATACACATACACACACACACACACACACACACACACACTTACACCCCCTCTCACATACACACATACACACACACACAACACAACACACACACACACACACCACACACACACACACACACACACACACCACACACACACACACACACACCCACACGCACGGATCTTATTATTATCATGATCGGGCAGTCAAGCCAGTATCGCCACTCAGCTCTGTTAATCTCCCCATCTGCCCATCCCCCCCAAATAATGCACTATGGTGTCATCCACCCCCAACAGGTCGCTACTGAAAAAAAAAAACACCCAAACAACCCAGTCAAGCCATACTGATTTTGTTTCTGTTACACTGGCTGAGTGGTTCGATGTGCATGTGATTTTGCAGTCTATGCTTTGACAAACGGCTTGGTGAAGGAAAGGAGAAAGTTTTGCTTCGTTTTATTTTGTCGGTTTTTTTAAATTTTATAATCCTGTTGGAGGTTTTCAGACGTATGGAGAAAGTTTTTTCCTCTGTTGAGCCTGTCCATTTTATGACAATAGCCACTTAAGGACACAATTTCACGTGTTGGTGCAATGTTGTTCTGAATTCTTAAAATAGCAGTGTTGGAAGTAGACATAGAATGAATCGACAGGATGTCATTGAAATGAGTAGGTTGAGATAGACCCGCAAGGAATGCGAGGAGGCATGAAAAGAGGAAAGAGAGAGAGAGAGAGAGAGAGAGAGAGAGAGAGAGAGAGAGAGAGAGAGAGAGAGAGAGAGAGAGAGAGAGAGAGAGAGAAGAGAGAGAGAGGAAGGCAAGGCAAGGCAAGGCAAGGCAAGGCAAGGCAAGGCAAGGCAAGGCAAGGCAAATTCTTTTATTCGAGGATAATAGATAAGCACTCGTGTACTTTTTTACATCCAGTCCCCACCCTTTTCAGGGATAACATCAAGATAAATAAAAATTAATAAAACAACCTCTAACTACACAACAGCAATAATAATGATCCAAATACCAAGAGCAAGAAACCATACCAAGTATCAAACAACATGTAAGAAATAGGACAGAGATACAATAATAAGGAAATGATATAAAAAGGCACTCATTCAGACACGAAAATAAGAAGTAAGAATCAATGATGATTTTGATTTGGAAGAAGAAAAAGAAAAGCAAACATGAGAATATGATGAGGCGAATGACTGAAAATATCAATCCATCACCATCTATCAACAAAATAAGTCATATAAAATATAACATTTTGATAAACTGGGTAATGATTCACACACACACACACACACACACACACACACACACACACACACACACACACACACACACACACACACACACACACACACACACACACACACACATTTTACAGGTTCTCGTGCATGTCATCAATAACTTGAATCTAAGGGAAATAACTATATGCCTTGAATTCTAAATAAAATCGAATAACGAAACATAAGGGTAATCTATCCATTATAAGGCACATATTTAAAACATGTACTCTAATACCTAAACCAGTCTTATGATGATAATCATAAAATTATGTTCATGATCATATCGTAATCATGACTAATATAGCTATTCAGCTTTCTTAAAAACATCATTAATTAAAAGTTTACACTAAAAAAAATCAATTACATTCGACACACGAGATTATTAAGATAAAGAGTACAAAATATGAAAAAAAAAAAATTCTCAATATGGATGATAATCATGTTTAGACAATAGCTGAGACATTCAGGGAGAAAAAAAAATATATAAGTGAAAGTCATTCTTAAAATCAGTTACAATTATACAATAATAAGATACACGTGAAACATTTACATACACGCAAACGCACACGCACACGCACACACACACACACACACACACACACACAGGAGAGAGGAGGGGGGGGGGGGAGGGAGAGGGCAGATAGTTTGAGAGGGGGGAAGTGTGGTTTGCTATTTTTGATGCATCAAGTGGATTAGAGGGTAATTTTTGAAGGTTGTTCAAGATTGATGCTGTTTAATTGAGTCAGGGAGGGAGTTCCACAGCGTAGGGCCTGAGTATAGTAAACTAGTTTTGAACAAGTCCATTCTTGGGATTGGGACACTTGGCTTTTCCGTATTTCTGGAATGATTCATTGGGAATTTATCTTTTAAGGTTGTGGGGACATTTCCTGTCAGTATCTTAAACATCATTATGCCTTTGTTATATTTTTGTCTTTGGTGTAGGGGAAGGATATTTAACTGAGTATAATCCACTTCTAGCAAGGTTGTTTTCTTTAGAAGGACCAGTTTGAGACCACGTTTAAACAGACTTAGTAACGGTTTCATGATATTTGCACTGGCAGAGTCCCACAGGGTTGCAGCATAGTCTATTGAGGATTGTATATAAGCTTGAAAAAACAGTTTCCCTGAATGGAAGTCAAGAAAGTGTTTAATTTTAATCAAATGGTAAACTTTTGGGGGCAAGTATTTGCATAGATAAGATATATGGTAGAACCAGCTGAGATGTTCATCGATGGTCACTCCTAGAACTTTGTGGTGCGAGGTTTGTTCGATTGCTTCCTTTTTTATGTGAATCGGGAAAGCATGGAAGGCAAAAAGATGAGGGGGGAGGGGAGGGGGGTTGAAGTACAGGACAAAAAAGAACAAGAGAGAGAGAGAGAGAGAGAGAGAGAGAGAGAGAGAGAGAGAGAGAGAGAGAGAGAGAGACAGACAGACAGACAGATAGACAGACAGACAGACAGACAGACAGACAGAGACAGACAGACAGACAGACAGACAGATACATAGAGACAGACAGACAGACAGACAGACAGACAGACAGATACATAGAGACAGACAGACAGACAGACAGAGACAGAAGACAGACAGACAATTAGACAGACAGACAGAGGCAGAGACAGAAGACAGACACCACCTGCTTCCCACTCACTCCAGTTTTCAAAATTCTTCCACACTTACCTACCTACCCACCCAGAGTTGCCCTTGCTTTTTTTTTGGTCCTCTACTTCAACCCCCCCACCCCCCCACTCACCCCCTCATCTTTTTGCCTTCCATGCTTTTCTACCCGGCCCACCCCCTCCCTCCTCAGCCTCTTCCCTCCCCTCCAGCCTCTCACCCCTTCTCTTTTCTCAGTCGTGACCTAGCAAGGTTAAGGGGGGGGGGGGGGAGGGGTGGTACCCTGTACTGTAACAAGATCGCATCGGATTTCATCTGTGTTTCTCCCAGCGTTCTCGTGTAGGAACAGAATGATCTCCGAACTGGTTTCTTTTGCAAAGTAACCCCTCCCCCCCTTCTCCTCTCCCCCTCCCCCCTCCCCCCCCGTTCCCCCCACCCCCAGCCATCCCATCTCAGTCACATGCATAGTTCATTCTTCATAAGTCGTGTAGTCGGTAGTGTGACGTCACTGCGCAATCTTCTAATTGGGGTAGGTAGAAAGGTTCCCATAGGTATGATAATGGTCGTTGAGAGAGAGAGAGAGAGTCAGAAAGAGAGAGGAGAGAGAGAGAAGAAGAGGAGAGAGAGAGTAGAAATGAATATGAAGAAAGGTTACAGAGTAAGCATCTTGAGAGAGAGAGAGCTCAGTCCTAGGGCCAGCAATGAGGTGGAGGTAAAGGACTGGGGGGGGGGGGGGGGGAACTACTACCAGGCACGCATAAGGTCCCCATCCAACTGGTAACCGCGCTCGACGTTACTTACCATTGGTTGGGGGGGAAAAGCGAGCGCTCTGACCCACTGAGCTATCCCGCCCCCACAGGAAGAGGCTGAAAGAAAGAAAGGAAAGAAAACAAGCCGGATCTTTTCATAATCTGAGGTCGGAAAACGCCTTGATGGAAAGGTTGGAAAGTCAAGAAGTTCTATGAATGTGTTTCATTTTCCATACGACTCTTACATGTGTCACGTGGAATGTCTCACGTGAGATAATATTATAATAATATTGTCTGGAGTATTGAGTTTTGATGTATTGAAATGTATCCCGGATACAATTTTTTGGGGGTACATATCTATTTCTATACTTCTGGAACCGGGTCAAGCGCGAAAAGAGGAAGTTTGTGGGTGAGGGATGGGGTGGGGGATAGGGTGATGAGAGCGGGTGTGTGGGTGTTGGAGGGGGGGGGGGATAGGTATGGGTAGGAAGCGAATGAAGATTTGGAAAAGTTCCGGATATTCCTTTTTGACCCGATGGGATAGTGGTAGTGTTGTTGCCTTTTATAGAAATGAGTATGGGGGCTAAATTTAGAAGCACATTCTGGTGTGTGTGTGTGTGTGTGCGTGCGTGCGCGTGTGTGTATGCATGCGTGTGCGTGTGTGTGTATGTGTGGCGTGCGTGTGTGTGTCTGATGTGTGTGCGCACGCGTGCATGCACGCGTGTGTATATGTGTGTGGCGTGTGTGTGTATGTATGTGTGTGTGTGCGTCTGCGTGTGTGAGTACATACCCGACTCAAAATAAGTACAAGACCTGACTTGTGAATATCGTGAGTATTAAACTCGTGTGTAATCCCCGGATTTGACTCCCCATAATCAATAGGACAGTGACGTTTCTGTACCTCCCATCTTAAACACCTAAGTTCCTTTTGTCAGTGCCTTGTGGTGTGTTAAACAGATCCTGTCCCAACAGTCTCTTAAATTAAGAAGTCTTTATATCGGCTTCTGGAAGATCACGATCGTGGCGGTGGGTGTTGATATTAAACCTTGACGGAGCAGGAAGCGAACAGAGGATTAGTTGAGGGGTTTGGGGTGTGGTCCTTTAATGGTCCGTACGAAAACCTATCAATCGTAAAGAACGTAAACTTAAATACTGCGGGCATGTCACAAGATCAAAAGGACTTGCAAAAAAACAAAACAATACTGCAAGGCACTGTCCAAGGAGGAAGAAAAAGAGGCAGACTAAGAAAGAGATGGGAGGACAACATAAGCGAATGGACAGGCCTAGAACTCAACAAAACTTGGAGAAAGGCAGAACAGAGAGAGTAATGGGGGGAACTGGTTGCCAAGTCTTCAGGGGTGCCCCCACGATCGCCAGACTAAGGGATAGATACTTAGATAGATAGATAGTTAGATAGATAGATAGATTGATAGAATGATAGATAGATAGATAGATAGATAGATAGATAGATAGATAGATAGATAGATAGATAAATAAATAGATGATAGATAGATAGATAGATCGATCGATCGATCGATCGATAGATAGATAGATAGATAGATAGATAGATAGATAGATAGATAGATAGACGGTTTGTTATGCTAAGGGCTTGTTTATGGATGAGGACAATTTCAGTATAAACATTCCTAAGCATAACAACACGTTACTGCAATACCTTGCCACTTTGCTTCCATCATTACTGACCAAAGCTTAATCTTATGGCGCTGGAGGAAGCCTACATTCTAAAAAAGAGATTCTTACTTGTGCCGCGATGGGGGAAATTACACATAATATCTTAACTCTTGTTGTCATCAGCTAGAGCTCTGAGGTTCACCAATGGTGAGAATTTGCGTGTGGCCCCCTTGGTGTGCCCACCATTAAGGTAGCCGCATTCCGATTTCTAGGTTAATGTGTAAACAGGACAGCGTTGCATGCGTTTAAAAAGGAAAGAAAGATCATCTGTTCCCCCCTGTGCATGCAATGGCCTACTCTTCCGAAAGGTGGAACGTGATTTAGCATGTGCGCATGGTGTTATGTGTGCGTTAGTTAACAGGATCTCAGTTAATAGACTCATCTGAAAGATTTTCGCGGGCTATAATAATATAATAATAATATAATAATGATGATATAATAATAATAATAAAATGGAGGCTTATATAGCGCGAATTCCCCAAAACAATAAAAAATGATGGGGGTGGGAGTGGAGTCACCACTGATGTTAACTCTAGGGGGAAAAGCCCCCCCCAAACAATTTCATTTATTTCATTTTTTTTTTATATCACTTTATGTCACAACAGATTTCTCTGCGTGAAATTCGTTTTGCTCTCCCCAGGGAGAGTGCGTCGCCACAAGTGCAGCGCCACCATTATTTATTTCTTTTTCCTGTCTGGAACTGTATTTGTTTCCCTATCAGAGTGACTTTTTCTTCTACAGAATTTTGCCAGGGACAACCCTCTTGTTGCCGTGGGTTCTTTTACGTGCGATAAATAATGATGTGTAACACACGGGACCTCAGTTTATCGTCTCACCCGAAAGACTAGCACCCAGGCCACCACTCATGGTCTAATGAATGGGGAGAAAAGTTTTGGGCCCAAACGGGATTCAAACAATCACACACTCCGACCCGGACTTCTTCCTTTTTAGGCAGGTGCGTTACCTCTAGACCACCGATCCACCAGAACCTCTAAGTGGTAGTTGGAACCTACACTCCCAGAAACTAGGCTGAACGCTCAAACCATTCAGCTATCCTGACCCCCACTTCCCCCCACCCACCCCCACCCTCACCCTCACCCCCTTCCTTTGATCTTTCAACTAAACACAAACACAAACAAAACAAAAAACCTTCCTTCGTCAGAGTAAGTAAGCGAGCAGAAAGAGGAGTGTATTTATTTTATTGGCAAGGGAATGCGGAAGAACAGGGCAGATTGTAATGCCCGGTGTGGCTAAAATAATCAGCAAGGAGAGGTCACTTATCTTATTACTTCTCGCTGGCTGACCAAAGGGACCCAACGAGGAAGCAGTCCTGTATGCAGTAGTCATTCTACCAACACGGATCAGTTTCGTTAGGTGTGTCCACTTTGTTTATGCTGGATTTCTTCTTCTTCCTCTTCGCCTTTTTGGGTCATTATACTCCGTTTTTAGATTTCTCACGCACGCATTCAAAATAGTAGGAATGTTTTCTTTCTTGCTTGCTTGCTTGCTTGCTTGCATGCGTGCACATATACACAGGCACACCCACTGGTAGGTTTGTAGTAGCATGGTAGCGAGGCTTGCGCGATCGTAAATGTAGGCTTGTACCATTGTAGAAAGGCATGCACACACAACACCACACACACACACACACACACACACACACGCGCGCGCGCGCGCGCACACAAAACACAACACACACACACATACACAGACAGTGTCTCACGGATGAGACTATAAACCGAGTGTTTGTATATATATATATATTTTTTTTTTTAAAAATATATACACACACATACATATTACATATATATATCTTCTCTCTCTCTATATATATACATATATGTATGTGTGTGTGTGTTTGTGTGTATTTGTGTGTGTGAACGCATGCGTGCGCGCGCGTGCTTAGCACATGAGGTAGCGAATGTGGCAGAATGAGATGTTTTCATATAGGAGGCCAGTTAGATAACGGGTGATAACAGTAGAGCTAGAGAGGGAGGGAGGGAGGGAGGGAGGGAGAGAGAGAGAGAGAGAGAGAGAGGAGAGAGAGAGAGAGAGAGAGGGGAGAGAGAGAGAGAGAGAGAGAGAGAGAGAGAGAGAGAGTATTAGTAATAAACCAGTGAGGAGAGTTAGGCTGCAAGGTCGTGCGTGGCTGTCTATGATTATGCAGTGGTGTTTCGCAAGTCAAGTCAGGTCAAGTCATGTCAAGTCAAAAACACTTTAATCATTCCCTGAAGGACAATACTGACAGGCATATTGATAGCAATCATTATCAAAAGACACAAGATAGCTACATTTCATATTTTGTTCAAACATATGATAGCTTCAAATGAAAATATCACAAACACTCACACACGTACGCGCGCGCGCACGCGCACACAGACAGACAGACAGACAGACAGACACACACACATACACACGCACGCGCGCACCACACACACACACACACACACACGACACACGCGCGCGCGCGCGCGCGCACACACACACTAATGTATGGGTACAATGTTATTAAGACCATTGACTGGAAAAGACATATAAACTATTATTTACGCATGTACGCACGCACTTGCACACGCACAAATACACACACACTCACAGTCGCATAAACATACACACACAGACAAACACACACACACACACACACAAACAACACACACACACACACACACACACACACACACACACACACACACACACACCACGTGCGCGCGCGCTCACGCAGGCATACACACATACACACACTAATGTATGGATACAATGCTATTAAGACCACTGACCAGAAAAGACGTATAAACTATTATTTACGCATGTTCGCGCACGCACGCACGCACGCACACACACACACACACACACACACACACACACACACACACACACACACACACACTCGCGTACACACACACCTACCCCCCCCCCCCCCCCCCACACACACACACGTACATGTACAGTAGTTTGTATCATTGTGTACGAATTATTTTTGTGAGCACTTGAAGCTTTCGTGAGAGGAATTAGGCACACAGGTCATCCTTACTTCGTTACTATTTATATTGTGTGATATTAAATCTTTCACATGGTTTTAAAAAAATGGACCCGAGACCACCCCACCCCCTCCCCCAACTATTTCTGACCTCTCGTTTCTTCCACACGAAGTTTGCACAAGAGATGAGTGACAAAATTAATACTTTATAACCCTATTACCCGTCTTGTTAACAAAACCAGCAGCAACAACAGCAACAATGTAAAATTCTCACACTATCCATATTCTAAAAAAAAAAAGGCTAACTTGCACAAAATGTTATCAGAACATGGTTTTAAATCGAATTTTTTTTTCTTTTTCCAAGATAAAGTTTATATCTCTCTTCCTCCTCCACTTTATCGTTTATTTGAAATTGCTAGTTAATTGTGATAGATAACAATTGGTCCTACTCAGGGCAAGGGCCGGATGTAAAAAAAAAAGTATGTCAATAGTCTTATCTGTAACACTTGGGATTAAAGAATAACAATCAATCAATTTATCAATCAAAATAAACAAAAAAAAATGACCATCTCTCTCTATTTTTTCATATCTGTAACACTTGGGAATAAAGATTATCAATCAAATAATCAAATCATCTCTCTCCAAAATGGTGTTTTTGGGTTTGTTTATTTTTTGAAGGGGTTTTGTATTTATTTTGATAGTCCCTAATCAGGGCAAGGGCCGGATGAAAAAAAAAAGCATATGAATGCTTACTCTGTTATCCTTGAAAAATAAAGATCCTTCCTTCCTTCCTTCCATTCATCTCAATTCATTCACCACTCTCCTTCCTTCCTTCCTTCCTTCCTTCCTTCCTTCCTTCCTTCCTTCCTTCCTTCACTCATTCATTCACACCTGCATTCCTTCCCTCCTTCCTTCCTTCACTCAATCATTCACTCCTTCCTTCACTCATTCATTCACACCTGCCTGCCTTCCTTCCTTTCCTCCTTCCTTCCTTCCTTCCTTCACTCATTCATTCCCTCATTCCCTCATTCACTCCTTCCTTCCTTCCTTCACTCATTCCCTCATTCACTTCTTCCTTCCTTCATTCCCTCATTCCTTCCTTCCTTCCTTCATTCACTCATTCCCTCACTCACTCCTTCCTTCTCTCATTCACTCATTCCCTCCTTCCTTCCTTCCTTTACTCATTCATTCACTTATTCACTCATTCCTTGCCTCCCTCCCTTCCTTGCCTCCCTCCCTCCCTTCCTTCCTTCATTCCATTCTATTCACTCTCTTCTCTTCTCTTCTCTTCTCATCTCTTCTCTTCTCATCTCTTCTCTTCTCATCTCTTCTCTTCTCTTCTCATCTCTTCTCTTCCATTCTCTTCTCTTCTCTTCTCTTCTATTCCATTCTCTTCTCTTCTCATCTCTTCTCATCTCTTCTCTTCCATTCTCTTCTCATCTCTTCTCTTCCATTCTCTTCTCATCTCTTCTCTTCCATTCTATTCCATTCTCTTCCCTTCTCATCTCTTCTCTTCTCTTCCCTTCTCTTCTCTTCTCATCTCTTCTCTTCCATTCTCTTCTCATCTCTTCTCTTCTCTTCTCTTCTCTTTCTCATCTCTTCTCTTCCATTCTCTTCTCTTCTCATCTCTTCTATCTCTTCTC
>CM060329.1:28065406-28067906 GCA_030674155.1 Stramonita haemastoma
ATGAGACTAGAAACCGAGGTCCCCGCGTGCGAACGCAGCAGAACATCTTGCGCACACGTTACAAACCCGGTCCGCCTTTCGGAAGAGAAGGCCATTACGTGTTGGTAGAGACAGATGAAGAACCCTCAAACAAAACCAAAAACAAACACAACCATGCACACAGGGTGTCGTGTTTAGACACCATCCCCGAAGTCAGAATGCGGCTGCCTGATGGTAGGGAGAAAAACAATCGCAAATATCTCATCACCGAATAGCTTCGGAGCTGTAAACCGAGAACAAGACAAACAAGAACAAAAAAAACAAAACAAAAAAAAAACAACAACGCTACCCAACCACACACACACACACCACCAACACACACACACACACACACACACACACACACACACACACACAACGAGAGAGAGAGAGAGAGAGAGAGAGAGAGAGAGAGAGAGAGAGAGAGAGAGAGAGAGAGGGGAGAGAGAGAGTAAGGAGAGGAGAGAAGATTATGAAGGAGAAACTTGATTCTACCCAAAGCTGGCACGAGTAGTGCCCCTTTTAAAGGAGACAAATTTTCACGATTAATCTGTCGCGTCGGCTTTCAGAATGGTTTCAGTCTGTGAAAGATCACACAATTATGGTCTTTGCTACTGTTTTCAGCATCAAAAGATCAAGTTTTGTCAGCATCCAGAAACATTTTTTTTGGTAGCATCAGAATTGAAATATGTTTGAGTTAAACATATCTTTGAGATTAGATTTGAGTCAGTCAGTTGTCGAGCATTACGATGAAATAATTTTTTTATCATAGAGAAAAAAGATGGGAAATAAAAAAAAAAACATTCAAACAAAGAGAGAGAACAATGTTTGTTCCAGGGGAAAAATTATCTTTTTCAAGGCTTTTTACAAAACAATTATTTCAGAAAAATGAGTGTTAAAAAACAACAACCCAACAACAAACAAAAACACAAAAAAACAAACTGGGTTGGCCTAGATCAGAGAGTATTGTGCGTGAATATTTGCATTGTATAAACAGAGCGCTCCTAATGTCGTGAAGATTTTAAGATATGATTTGTAATCTAATGTAATGTGGTGTAATGTAGTGTAATGTAATGTGATGTAATGTAGTGTAATGTAATGTAATGTAGTGTTAATGTGTACTACTCCTACTCCTACTACTCATACAGCAACAACAAGTACTACTACTACTGTTCCATTCTTTGTGCTTTGTAGTGTTATGTAGTGTAATGTTATATGGAATGAAATACTACTACTACTACTACTACTACTACTACTACTACTACTACTACTACTACTACTACTACTACTACTACTACTACTACCGCTTTTCCTCCTCCTCCTTCTCTTCCTACTCCTCCTACTACTACTTTTACTATTCCTACTCTACTACTCCTACAACAATGTTGATAATGATGGTAGTATTCCATTCCATGCTTTTTTTGTTGTTGTTGTTCTTTTCTTTAGATAGATGGCTTGATGACAAAAAAAGCAAATCGATGCTTATTCAATGTTTCATCTGGAAAAAAAAGATTTGATTTGATTTGATTTGATTTTTTTCACACAGGACCGGGCCCTGAGAGAGGCGGTGCAAGCCGACCGCAGTAACCGGCAGGAGTTGCTGGACCTGTTCCACAGGGCGCGCAAATACCTGGACTCTCTGCCGGAGCACTTTCACCAGGACCTGAAGCACGTCTTTCCTACCCTGCCCGCCTCCATGGACGCCACCCTGACCCAGCTGCAGAAGAACGACTGCATCATCGTGGTGGCTGGTGAGCATTCACTTGTTTGTTTGTGGAGTCTGGTCTGAATGAGTCACTGCAGTTGTGAATGTCATCTCATACAGTTGCTTCAAGAATTGTAACATTTTGGGGTGGCCCGAGGTGCAGAAGTGGGAAAACTTGCCGAAGCGTGGGACCTCCGACTTTCTGGCTTCTGACTACAGTCCCGATATCGGAGAAATCTGGAAAGGACTATAATTCGACTAAAACAAACAAGCAAAGTTAGGCAAGGCAAGGCAAGGCAGATTCTTTTATTTTGAGGATAATGAATAAAGCGCTCATATGCTTTTTTACATCCAGTCCCCGGAAAGGAGCTGGAAAGGTGGGTAAAGGTAAAAAGGTAACGGTGTTCCCATAACCTATGTGGTCCGTTAGGGAGCGAGGCATCAGAGACCTCAGCTTCTCTAGGGGCCAGCGTATTGAAGGCAGCGCCCATCTCCTCTCCCTCGCTGCTTTACCTTCCCTGACCCTAAAGAGGACAGGTAACCATTGACAGCTGGGTGAACTGGGAGACTGTACTGAAGCCAAAGTACGCAAACGGTCACCCATCCAATTGGTAACTACGCTCGATGCTGCTTAACCTTAGCTTGGGGTAAAGCGAGTACTCTGACCACTGAGCTATCCCGTCCCCAGCTGGATAGGTCATGACATTATTTTCCCCAGACACAACTGCTAGTGTAAAAAAAAAGCGAACGAGAGAAGAAGAAGAAGAAAAAGAGAAG
>CM060329.1:28075406-28082906 GCA_030674155.1 Stramonita haemastoma
AAAAGGCATCTTGTAGGGAAACAAATACAGTTGCAATCGGGAAAAAGAAAAATAATGGGCAAGCGCTGCACTTGTGGCGACGCGCTCTCCCCGGGGAGAGCAGCCCGAAATTCACGCAGAGAAATCTGCTGTGACATAAAGTGGTACAAAATTTCAAAAATACAAATCTTTCGCCTTTAACCCCTTCCTGTCTCAATGAAACTTGAGTGACAGGGCTTTGGCTTGTTTTTATTTTGTACCTGGGATAACTGACTGTAAAACCTCCCACTTAAAAAAAGTAGGGAAAAAGTTTGCTTTGATAAGCGTTCTTTCTGTGTAATATTTTGTACTCTCCGAAGTTGAAATGCAAGGCACCTTCATGGTGGGTAACAAAACGGATGTATACGCAAAGCCTGACCCTCAGAACAACATCTAGAGTTGTTCAGCTAGCTGTTCAAGACATGCATTGTACTAATTAATAACTTCACAAATCCACCTCAAACTCTCTGTTATCTACCCAACTCTATTGATGACTGTGAACTGAACGTAACTATGTGAGCGGTTTGAGTCTGATCATATGCCAGTCACATTCTGATAGATCAGAGCACTCGCTTTCGTCACAGTACTCACTTTCCCCAGTTCATGTTATGTTATGCAGCATCGAGCGTGTTACCTAGTGGATGGGTGACCGTTTGCGCGCCTTGGCTTCAGTACAAGTCCCCCCAGTTCACTCAGCTGTAAATGGGTACCTGCCCTCTTAGGGTCAGGGAAGGTAAAAGCACCGAGGGAGAAGAGATGGGCGCCGCCCTCAACATGCCGGCTCCTAGAGAAGCTGAAGTCTGTGATGCCTCGCTTCCCTACGACCACATAGGTTATGGGACACCTTTACATATATTTTTTTAACCTTTTATTCCTATAGAACTATTTGTTGTGGAAGATTTACAAATTAATTGCATTGGATACAAACAAAAAAACGCATCTTTAACACTGTCTAGAATGAAACTAAGTTCTTGTTTGTATCAAGGAAGTTGAAGCAAATAATGACTTGTTGCAATCAGTCTGAATATTGGTGATGTAGGTAAAGAGTTATTTATTTATTTATTTATTTGTTTATTTATTTATTTATTTATTTATTTATTCATTTATTTATTATTTGTTCTTTTATATCAAGGATAATGGATTAAGCACTCAAGTGCTTTTTTTTTTTTTTTTTTTTTTTACATCCAGTCTCTGTGTATATGCAGTTTTTTAAAAGTGTATATGCAGTTTTGTAAAGTTTATCATCTGTTCCCACTGGCACACAATGGCCTACTCTTTTGAAAAGCGGAACAAGATTTAGATTTAATGTGTGCGCAAGTGTTATGAGCTTGTATCGGGGCTTTTCAGGTTCGATCTGTAACCTGTGCGAAAGTAGAGTGTTTCTGGCTTGTTATCAGTGATCTGTTCACGTTTTATTATATGTCTGTTTGCGGAGAGAGGAGAGGGATATGAAACTATTGACCCTCACACCGATGAAACATACTTGTTCACACCCCTCCCCTCTCTTCATGAAAGGGCCATGGCAGTCACACAACATCTTGCGCACACGTTAAATCCTGTTCCGCTTCTCGTAAGAGTAGGCCATCGTGCGCCTGTGGGAACAGATGCGAAGATTGACAAAACTGCATACACACAGGGACTGGATGTAGAAAAACAAACACACAAGTGCTTATTCCATTATCCTCGATATAAAAGAATAACCAACCAACCAACCAACCAACCAACCAACCAACCAACCAACCAACCAACCAACCAACCAACTAGCTACCTCCCTCCCTCCCTACCTACCTACCCACCTACCTACCTACCTACCTACCTACCTACCTACCTACCTACCTACCTACCTACCTACCTACCTACCTACCTACCTACCTAAACAATAAACAAATGAAATAAATAGATAAATAAATAAACAAACAAACAAATAATAAATGCAACAAAAAAAACACAAACCCATTCTCTTTCTTATTGGCAGTCACCGGTGATTGAACCTCCTCTGTGCAGATGGCTGTCAGCGGTGCTGAAGAGATCCCTCTACTCCTTGAAAATCTCCTCCAATGTGGGCCGGAAGCATATGGTGGAAAAGGAAGCCGCTTTCCGAAGCGTCCGCGACCAGATCGCGGCTCTGGAAAGCGAGTCCGGAAGTCAGATTGACGTCATGAAAGATGGCTTCCGGCGTGAGGTGGACAACATTAGCAGGTCCGGATGGGAAAAGTTTGGGTTTATTCTTTAAAATTTTCTTTTTATTGCGAAAATAAAGAAATAAGGATTCATGTTTTTTTTGGTGTTTTTTTTAAAACTTCCATAGTCTGTGTTTTTATAATTATGTCATCTTTTTTTCTACCGGCATGCAATGGCCTACTCTTGTGAAAGTTAGAACGGGTTTTTGACATGTGTGCAAAACGTTCTATGTGCGTTGGGACACTTGATCTTGGTTTACAGTCTTATCCAAAGGTTGAGAGGGAAGGAGACGGAGGGAGGGATTGATTGATTGATTGATTGATTGATTCATTCATTCTTTTATACCGAGGATAATGGAATAAGCACTCTTGTGCTTTTTACATCCAGTCCCCGTGTGTATGCAGTTTTGTAAATGTCATCTGTTCCCACCGGCACACAATGGCCTATTCTTACGAAAAGCGGAACAGGATTTAACGTGTGCGCAAGATGTTCTGCGTGCGTTCGCACACGGGGCCTCAGTTTAAAGTCTCATCCGAAGGGAGAGAGAGAGGAGAGAGAGAGAGAGAGGAGAGAGAGAGAGAGAGAGAGAGGAGAGAGAGGGGGGGGGGGGGGGGGAGGGAGGAGGGGGGATAACTTGAGGTATGACGAGGATAGAGTATTTTTTTTTATATTTTTTTTATACAATAAAAAATACTCCATCCTCACCATACCTAATAATATTATATATATATATATATATATATATATATATATATATATATATATATATATATATATATATATATATATATCACAAACACACACATACACACACACGCATGCATGCACGCACACACACACACATACACACACACGCATGCACGCACGCACGCACACACACACACATACTGTCTTCTCTCTCAACACACACACATGATAGCAACTCTCAAGTCTAATCAAAACAACAAAAACCACCACTACCGCCAACAACCACCACCACAAAGAACAACAAAAGCCATCCCCACCCCCACCAAAATTAACAACCACCACTACCCACTACCACCACCACCACCACCACCACCACCACACCACCAAAACCTACCATCACCACCACCAAAACCTACCATCACCACCACCAAAACCACCACCATAAACACCACCACCACCAACCAACCACAAACCACCACCACCACCACCACCACCACCACCACCACCACCACTACCACCACTAACCACTACCACCACCACCACCACCACCACTAACCACCACCACCACCAAAACCCACCACCACCACCACTAACCACCAAAACAACACCAATCACCACCACCATCAACACCCCCCACATCAACCACCATCACCACCACCACCATCACCACCACCCCCATCACACCACCACATCACCACCACCACCACCATACCATCACCAAAGCCAACCACCCCCACCCACCAAACCACACCCCACCACCCACCAACCCCCCCAACCACCACCACCACCACCACCAACCACCACTAACCCCCCCCCCCCAACCCCAGACCCTCAAAAACAAACCCTCACTACAATTCACACCTCGATCCTTCTTCTATTTGTCGCTGTGTTCAGAAAGCACCACCACCCTCAACACTACTACCAACCACCACTAACCCCCCCCCACCCTCAACCCCCCCCACCCCTCAAAACAACCCCAACCACAATTCACACCTCAATCCTTATCCTCCTATTCATCGCTGTGTGTGTGTGTGTGTGTGTGTGTGTGTGTGTGTGTGTGTGTGTGTGTGTGTGTGTGTGTGTGTGTCCAGAAAGCTGATGTCCTTCCTGAGGTCGGACAAATGCCTGGTGGAGGTGACCCGGTGGTCCCCGGGAGACTGCCCTCAGCACGATAAGGACTCCAAGAGGGTGCTGAAGGATGCCGCCTCCAGGTTCTGCGAGAGACTGTCCGGGCTGGTGGACGTGTGGGAGACCCACAACAATCTGGTGTCCAAGATCAGGTCCAACATCCTCAAGACCTTTCAGCGAGACCTCGAGCTCTTCGAGGATCAGATCAAGCGTGTGGAAGGTGTGTGAGGGGGGAAAAAAGGAAAAAAAAAATAATGGGTGGCGCTGCACTTGTGGCGACGCGCTCTTCCCTGGGGGTGGGGGTGGTGGAGCTGCTGGAATTTCATGTAGAGAAATCTGCTGTGACATAAAGTGGTATAAAATAAAATAAAAAAATAAATAAAATAGGGCCATTTTGGTTAGGCCTATGGGGGATGGGGAATGGCTTGTGAGGTGGTTAGAGCTCTCTCGTGACTCCTTTAAGCTGAGGTTAAGTAAGTATTGAGCGTGGTTACTAGGTTGGGTGGGTGACCGTTTGCGTGTCTTGGTTTCAGTACAGTTTTTACCCCCCCCCCCCCCCCAGTTCACCCAGCTGTAAATGGGTACCTGCCTTCTTTAGGGTCAGGGAAGATAAGGTAGCGAAGGAGAGGACGTTTTGGTTATGGGGGATGAGGGATTTATTTTAATTTATTTTTTTTCATACCACTTTATGTCAAGCAGATTTCTCTGCGTGAAATTCGGGCTGCCCTCCATGGGAGAGAGCACGTCGCCACAAGTGCAAAAAGTCCGGGTCAGAGTGTGCGGTGGTTCCAATCCTGTTTGGGCCCCAAACTCCCCCCCCCTCCATCCATTAGGCCATGAGTGGTGATCTAGGTGTGTCTTTCGGATGAGACAATAAACCGAGGTTCCGTCTGTTACACATCATTATGTAGCGCACGATAAAGAACCCACGGCAAAAGGGGGTTGTCCCTGGCCAAATTCTATAGAAAAAGCCAGTCTGATAGGGAAAGAAATACAGTTGCAGCCAAGAAAAAGAAATTAAAAAAAATAATGAATAGGCGCTGCTCTTGTGGCGACTTGCTCTCCCCGGGGAAGAGAAGCCCAGATTTCACGCAGAGAAACCTGCTGTGACATAAAGTGGTATAAAAGTAATCAAATAAATCTGCGTGCGTTTGCACACGGAACTTCGGTGAATAATAGTTTCATCCGAAGGATTTAAGGGGAAGTGGAGTCAGTACTGATGTTAAATCTAAGGGTAAAAAATCTCCCTTGTAATGGGGTCTCGGAAGTTGGCTTAAACCCTGGCTATCAGACCACGAGCTTAAAACGCTCTAACCACTAGGCTATTCTCTACTGCTGTCTGATGCTCTTGGATAGCGAGTGCTCGTGGGTTTCAGGTGTGCTTTTTGATGGCATGGATAACCGTATCATCACCGATCTGCACAGCTCCATGAGACACCAGATGCCAGTCAAAAATGTCAGTATGAGATGGTTGTAGTGTGTGTTGATTCAGTGGTGTGTAAGTGTGTGGTGTGGTGTGGTGTGGTGTGTGGTGTGGTGTGGTGGTGTGGTGTGGGTGTGTGGTGTGTTGTGTTGTGTGTGTGTGTGTTGTGTTGTGTGTGTGTTGTGTGTGTGTTGTGTTGTGTGTGTTGTGTGTGTGTGTGTGTGTGTGTGGTGTGGTGTGGTGTGGTGTGTGTGTGTGTGTGTGTGTTGTGTGGGTTGTGGTGTGTTGTGTTGTGTAGGTGTGTGTGGTGTGGTGTGTGGTTGTGTGTGTGTGTGTGTGTGTGTGTGTGTGTTTGGTGGTGAGTGTGTGTGTGTGTGTTGTGTGTTGTGTGTGTTTTGTGTGTTGTTGTGTGGTGTGGTGGTGGTGGTGGTGGTGGTGTGGTGTGGTGGGTGTTGTGTTGTGTGTATTGTGTTTGTATTGTGTGTGTGTGTGTGGTGTGTGTGTGAGTGTGTGTGTGGGTGTTGGTTGGGGGTGTTGTTGTGTGTGGTTGTTGTGTTGGTTAGGTGTAGTGTGTGTGTATGTGTGTGTTGTTTGTCGTGGTTCGTCTGATGTGTGTGTGCGCGAGTGTGGTATTAGGTGTAGTAGAAGTCCAAGAAAGACATCATTCACTTTCCACTCCCTCCCTCCCTCTCTCTAACTCCCTCCCTAACTTCCCCACTCCCTCCCTCCCCCATCACTCACTAACATGCTATATGCATATACTCCCTATATACTACACTCACTAACATGCTATTATGCATATACTCCCTATATACTACACTCACTAACATGCTATTATGCATATACTCCCTATATCTATCACTCACTAACATGCTATATGCATATACTCCTATATACTACACTCACTAAATGCTATATGCATATACTCCTTTACTACACTCAGTAACATGCTATATGCATATACTCCCTGGGAAATTCTACATCAGTAACATTGTTATGCATATACTCCCTATAAACTACACTCACTAACATGCTATATGCTATATGCATATACTCCCTATATACTACACTCACTAACATGCTATTATGCATATACTCCCTATATACTACACTCACTAACATGCTATATGCATATACTCCCTATATACTACACTCACTAACATGCTATTATGCATATACTCCCTCCAGGTGTGGAAAAAGGCCAAGAAGGACAAAGGGGGCCCGGGAGGGGAGGTGGGGGGAGGGTGCTTCAGCCTGGGTAACGCCATCGTGGGCGGCAAGAACATGGACCTGAAGGCCGGGCCCGTGAAGAACGCCTTCCGCAACGGCATCGGCCCCCAGACCATGGGCGACCTGTGCAAAACCTTCCTCATGCAGTTCAAGGAGGAGGACCTTGCTTCGGCCACCAAGAAATACTTTGATAGGTAGGTTCGTTCTGTCTGGTGTGGTGTGGTGTGGTGTGGTGTGGTGGTGAGAAGTTTTTTGGGGGGAATGGAAAGTGAAGGAAAATGATTTGTTGTTGTATTTTAGGTGGTTGTGGGGGTAGGGTGGGGGGTAGGGGAGGAGTGTTTGTTTTTATTTGTTAGTTTGGTTGGTTGGTTGGTTAGTTGATTATTTGATGGGCGTGTGTGTGTATGTGTGTGCACGCGTGCACGCACTCATGTGTGTATATGCTCGCGCGCGTGTGTGCTTGCGTGTATGTGTGAGTGTGTGTACGCGTGCGTGTGCATGCATCTATGTGTGTGCAAGCGTGGAGGCACATGTTAGTATATAATTATGTGCTCACCTGCGAGTGTGTATGTGTGTGTGTGTGTGCGCGTGCGTGTGCACGCATGTGTGCGCGCGTGTACGCATGCACGTGTGCGTGCTCGCGCTCACACGCGTGCGTGTGTCTTCCCATTTCATCACACAACACACCTCCCTCTCTTCACATTAATCAAACCAACCTCACCTCACCTCCCTAACCAGCTTTCCACACCTCCAAAACAAAACACCTTTAAAAACAAAACAAAACAAAAAACAAAACACCTGTCAAACCAAACCAAACCCAAACCCAACCAAAC
>CM060329.1:28085406-28087906 GCA_030674155.1 Stramonita haemastoma
TAGTAGTAGTAGTAGTAGTAGTAGTAGTAGTAGTAGTAGTAGTAGTAGGCACCCATCAGTCTCGGAAGACTATGGTGTTTGTGCTCTAGTCTTTAGAGCGCAAAGCCTAGGTAAGTAAGTATGGAGGGCAAACTATCACCCATGAAGCAGACCCTCCCCCCCCCTCTTCACGCCACTGGAATGATCCATTGGAAAGGCATGGACCGATACGAATGGTTCCAGTACCGTCGCAGGAGCCACCAGAACATTGCCATCCGTTGGTAGTAAAAAAGGTAAAGATAAAGGTGTCCCCATGACCTATGTAGTCGTTGGGGAGCAAGGCATCAGAGATGTCAGCTTCTCTAGGGGCCAGCGGGAGACTCTACTGAAACCAAGGCGCTCAAACGGTCACCCATCCACTTTGTAACCACGCTTGATGCTGCTGAACCTTGACTGGGGGAAAGCGAGCGCTCTGACTACTGAGCTATCCCGTGCTATGTTTGTAACCCATATAAATTCCTGGCGCTTTTAAAAATATATAACAAAGAGTGAGTTTTCATACAGAAAAATGATAACATTCATAACATCACCAATAATAATAATAATAATAATAATAATAATAATAATAATAATAATGATAATAATAATAATAATAATAATAATAATAAAAAGAATGGATGTAGACTGTTGCTTTTGTGTGAAAGCTTGACTCTACAAAAAAAACCCAAAGTAAGACTGTTGATTTTGTGTGAAAGCTTGACTCTACAACCAAAAAAAACAACCCAAAGTAAGACTGTTGCTTTTGTGTGAAAGCTTGACTCTACAATAAAAAAAACAACTCTAAAAGTAAGACTGTTGCTTTTGTGTGAAAGCTTGACTTTACAACAAAAGAACAACAACCCAAAGTAAGACTGTTGTTTTTGTGTGAAAGCTTGACTCTACAACAACCCCCTCCCCCAAAGTAAGACTGTTGCTTTTGTGTGAAAGCTTGACTCTACAAAAAAAAACCCAAAGTAAGACTGTTGCTTTTGTGTGAAAGCTTGACTCTACAACCAAAAAAAACCCAAAGTAAAACTGTTGCTTTTGTGTGAAAGCTTGACTCTACAACCAAAAAAAACCCAAAGTAAAACTGTTGCTTTTGTGTGAAAGCTTGACTCTACAACAAAAACAACAACCCGAAGTAAGACTGTTGCTTTTGTGTGAAGCTTGACTCTACAACCAAAAAAAAACCCAAAGTAAAACTGTTGCTTTTGTGTGAAAGCTTGACTCTACAAAAAAAACAACAACAACCCGAAGTAAGACTGTTGCTTTTGTGTGAAAACTTGACTCTACAACAACAAAAAAAACCAAACCACAAAGTAAAGTGCGGGTGATGGTGATGGTGTGGACGTTTTTCCAGCTGTCTGAGGACAACGTGGTGAAGATCACGGACGTGGGGCTGGCCAAGCCTGCCCGGGACATCGTCAACACGGTGGCCGGCACTCCGGTCTACATGGCGCCTGAGGTCCTGCTGCAGACAGGCCACTATGACATGAAGGCTGACGTCTACAGGTCTGTGTGCATGATAGTAGTAGTGGGTGGTGGTGGTGGTGGTGGTGGTGGTGGTGGTAGTAGTAGTAGGGGTGGTGGTGGTAGTAGTAGGGGTAGTGGTTGTAGTAGTAGTAGTAGTAGTAGTAGTAGTAGTAGTAGTAGTGGTGGTGGTAGTTGTAGTAGTAGTAGTAGTAGTAGTAGTAGTAGTAGTAGTGGTAGTAGTAGTGGTAGTAGTAGTGGTAGTTGTAGTAGTAGTAGTAGTAGTAGTAGTAGTAGTAGTAGTAGTAGTGGTAGTAGTAGTAGTAGTAGTAGTAGTAGTAGTAGTAGTAGTAGTAGTAGTGGTGGTGGTAGTTGTAGTAGTAGTAGTAGTAGTAGTGGTAGTAGTAGTAGTAGTAGTAGTAGTAGTAGTAGTAGTAGTAGTAGTAGTAGTAGTAGTAGTAGTAGTAGTAGTGGTGGTGGTAGTTGTAGTAGTAGTAGTAGTAGTAGTGGTAGTAGTAGTAGTAGTAGTAGTAGTAGTAGTAGTAGTAGTAGTAGTAGTAGTAGTAGTAGTAGTAGTAGTAGTAGTAGTGGTGGTGGTAGTTGTAGTAGTAGTAGTAGTAGTAGTGGTAGTAGTAGTAGTAGTAGTAGTAGTAGTAGTAGTAGTAGTAGTAGTAGTGTAGTAGTAGTAGTAGTAGTAGTAGTAGTAGTAGTAGTAGTAGGATTAGTAAGTAGTATGAATCGCTGGTCTAGAGGTAACGCGCCTTGCCCAGAAAGCCCGAATTTCACGCAGAGAAATCTGCTGTGACATAAAGGGGTACACAGTACTAAATACAAAAATAGTAGTGATGGTTGTAGTTGTTGTAGTAGTTGTAGAAATGGTGGTAGAAGTAGTAGAAGTGGTATTTATAGTGGTGGTGGTGGTAGTGGTAGTGGTGGTGGTGGTAGTGGTGGTTGTCGTGGTGGTGGTGGTGGTGGTAGTAGTAGTGGTAGTGGTGGTGGTGGTGGTGGTGGT
>CM060329.1:28092906-28110406 GCA_030674155.1 Stramonita haemastoma
AACCAGACGATGTGTCATTTATTTGTTTATTTATTTGTTCTTTTATATCGAGGATAATGTAATAAGCACTCATGTGCTTTTTTTTTTACATCCAGTCCCTGTGTGTATGCAGTTTGGTAAATTTTGTCATCTGTTCCCACCGGCACACAATGGCCTACTCTTTCGAAAAGTGGAACAAGATTTAACGTGTGTACAAGATGTTCTGCGTGCGTTCGCACACGTGGCGTCGGTTTATAGTCTGACATAATTATGTAAGCACACTACTGAACCAGGTATATACTCATTACACATTTAAACAGCTACCCAGTATGCTTATTTAACGCTCGAACAAAGCAAAAACTAACGTGTTAAATACTTTGATGGCAACTAAAATAAAACACCAGCTAAAATATACTTATGATCGATCTGCGCAGAACCTAAACAAAAAACTTGATGTGTACCACACATTGTAATGAAAATTGAAAAAAAAGCTATCATTTTTTGCTTTAAAAAAACAAACAAACATAGCTGACATAATTTCACCTATGTGACTGTGATACTTACTGAATAATTGACCAGACCATGACTGTGTTGCTGGATCTGTAACGTGTGTATGTAACTATAAAACATCTGTGTTTCTCAACCTGATGCGTGAAGGAGACTCAGATTATGCCAGGCCCACAAATGGGGAGAAAGAATCTTTGTCAAGCATTAATTTTCTTATCGAAAGTGAATTTTTTTTTCATATTTCATTTCATTCCTGAGCTAGAACTTTTGAGTTTCACCACTGGTGAGAGTTTTCGTATGCGATCGTTTTATTTTTTTTTCATATCATTAAGGTAGCCACATTCCGACTTCGGGGATGATGTTCGGACACGACATCAGTGTGCATGTGTATTTCTTAAATGGTGTCATCTGTTCCTGAGGTCACACAATGGCCTACTCTTCGGAAAGGCGCAGTGGGTTTTAATGTGTGTGCAAGTATATTCTGCGTTAGCACACAGGACCTCGGTTTACAGTTTCATCTGAAGGACTTTTAGGGGAAGTGGAGTCAGTATTGATGTTAACTCTAGAGGAAAAAAATCCTTCGAACGGGCGTCTCGTTGGTGACTCGATCCCGGGGGAGTAGATCACAAGCTAAAAAATATATCCACTCAGCTGCCCCCCCCCCCCCCCCCCCCCCCCCGAATTTATTTGAATTTCTAGTTATTGAAGATTTTGTTTACAAGAGTTATCACTTCACTGCTTTACTACTGTAGTTATCTAGTTTCTGTATGAAGAAATAGAAGACAGAAAAAAGAAGAATTTTTGTCATTTGAATAGATTTTAGTCTGGTAAGAAGTTGAATATTTTTGTTACAATGTGTGTGTATATGTGTGTGTAGTGTGGTGTGGTGTGGTGTGGTGTGGTGTGGTGTGGTGTGGTGTGGTGTGGTGTGTGTGTGTGTGTGTGTGTGTGTGTGTGTGTGTGTGTACTTTCCATCCACTTTTTTTCTTTTGTTGTTTGTAGAAACGAAGACAGTGAATTTTGATTTAATTTTTTGTCTTCTTTGTTTTTATACGATTAAATACAAGAGGAATCAATTTGAGAAAATTACTTGACTTTGGCATTTAGTAAAACTGGATATGGATTAATTTCAAGAAAAAGTTAACAACTAATATATATATCTATATATATAATCTCTCTCTCTCTCTCTCTCTATCTATCTATATATGTGTGTGTGTATGTGTGTGAGATGAACATAATGATAGATATTGAATCAACTTGGCTTGCTTGTGGCATTTGTTGTAGTTTAATAAAATCCCAAGTTTGATTTTTTTCCCACATAAGGTATCAACGGCCATACGTTTGAGTCTAAGAGGAAATGTTTACTTTATGACTTGATGCTAGTGTGTTATAATCACTTTCTGTGCCTAACCGTGTGGGTGTGATTAAGAGTGGTAATCAAGAGATTGGAAACTTACTCAGCATAATATTTTTATGGATATGATATGACTGATCGAGTGTTGCTTTATATATGTATATATAAGTGATGACCCTAGTATGATGAAAATAGTTATGTGTGCGCTATTAAAAAGAAGGTATTTTGAAGAAAAAATGTGTGTGTGTGTACAGTGTGTGTGTATGTGTGTGTGCGCGCGCGCGCGCGCGCGCGCGCGCGCGTGTGTGTGTGTGTGTGTGTGTGTGTGTGTGTGTGTGTGTAGTGTGTGTGTGACAGCTCAGTGGTCAGAGCACTCGCTTTCCCCAAGCCAGGGTTCAACAGCATTAAGCGTGGTTACCAACTGGATGGGTGACCGTTTGCGCGCCTTGGCTTCAGCACAGTCCCCAAGTTCACCCAGCTGTAAATGGGTACCTGCCCTCTCTAGGGTCAGGGATGGTAAAGCAGCGAGGGAGAGGAGATGGGCACCACCCTCAATATGCTGGCCCCTAGAAAAGCTGAGGTCTGTGATGCCTCGCTCCCTTACGACCACATAGGTTATGGGACACCTTCACCATTTTTTTTTTTTAATACTTGTTATATTTCATACGTCAACAGAACGGTATCTGAATAAGACGCGGGTTGTGAAGCATTTGACTGATTGAACCGGACTGAAGTAGTCTCCAGCCCTCACCTCAGGTTCTCTGGATCTTTCTGGCTCTCTCACTCAGTCTGCATGTCTGTCTGTGCCGCGATATCGTGTCACTGACTGACTCTTAAAACGATCAATAAAAAATCATCACGAGAGAGAAAAAGAGAGAGAGAGAGAGAGAGAGAGAGAGAGAGAGAGAGAGAGAGAGAGAGAGAGAGAGAGAGAGAGAGAGAGAGAGAGAGAGATCAATCAAATCAAATAAGAGAGAGAGAGAGAGAGAGAGAGAGAGAGAGAGAGAGAGAGAGAGAGAGAGAGAGAGAGAGAGAGAGAGAGAGAGAGAGAGAGAGAGAGAGAGAGAAACTCGAACTCGAACTCGAAAGGTTTATTCAGTATAGCCACTATAGGCTATGGCCCCTTACTGAAGGGGGTACAATTTACACCAGTTTCAAAGCCAAACAGTGGCCAGGTGTTCCAAATCTTAATTTGTAAACATGTCATTTCAATTTTCATTTTCAGATTAACAATAAAGCACAACATGGTTTGACAGCAAATTGTTCAAGTAACCGGAAAACAGAAAAATGTTTTGATTTTTTTCATTTCACTTATGTCGTCTATAAGTTTTATACAATTCAGCAGATAACAAAATACAAGCATCACATTTTTACCTATGTCTGATATGCATTAACGACCAACACATTTACCAAATTAGAATGCATACATTCAGTTTGATCAAGCGTATATCATATATTTTCCATACTTCTTTTTACATAATCCTCAGCGCATCTATAATCAGAACATGACATACCTGTAATACTAAAACAGTGAGAATCTTTATCTATGATAGTCATCAATGCATACACATCTGGAGACTCTTACATCTTGTCCCAACGCTATTTCAGATATAAACATGCCACTATCTACGTCAAAATGGTGATTTTTCTGATAGTAAGTAAACACAAATACATGATACATCCTTTACTTAACCTAAGGTACCTTTTTGATGTAATGAACATGATAATGATATTGTTTCGATTATGTTTTATTTCTTTAACATACTCTAAAAGTTCCATCTGAATCCAACAAATGACCCTCCTGGGCATTTTCCATTGATGAACAGAATAGCTACCTGGTTTATAGTATACTGTAGTTGTAAGAAAAAACAACAAAACATACAATCGTTAATTTCCAACAAAAGGGTTCATACAATATTTCTGGTAACAAACATCATCAGATAACAAAACATGTTTTTTGTAATTTATTTTTGACACAAATAAATTAACATTCCAATGCCGATAACACACAACATAGGTTAAATTTTGATCTCTCTCTCTCTCTCTCTCTCTCTCTCTCTAACACAGCGCAATCGTGACCGGATTTTTTTTATCATGCCCTTGACCTTGGAAAGCCTGAAAACAGAGAAGAGGAGGTGCTTCACACGGTTTACACTGGCACTGCTGTCAGCTGGCAACGTTGACACAGTTACAGTGTCAGCAGCCTGTATCATAAGCCTAAGACAAACTTCAGTCCAGTTTGCACGTGGAAGAGAGGGGGCAAAATTCAATGTATACGGTGTCTGACTTTTATTTGTTCCTTTTACTGATAAGCAGAAAACGTAGAGGAAATACAGAGACTGATAATGTAGCATCCCTTAATATGAAGTAGGCCAGCCAGAATGCCGAGCCGTTCTTGTCAAATTGGACTTTCGTCCAGATAGAGTTTCTTACCATCAATGATCAAATGATCATAGACCAGAAATGCTCTTTTTCCATCTTTTCTGGCATCCTTTAAATGAGGAACTAGTTTCCTCCTGACATCACGGACACGTGGGGTAAAGTCTTCTCCGATGAAAACATTGCTTCCTCGGAGTTTTCGTTTAGCCTTCAGAACCATTTCTTTATCCCTGTGGAATGTACATTTTCCTATGATAGGTGAGTTGGGGTTTCTGTTCAAACGGTGGATCCTGTCAAACTCAATGTCTTTGCTCAGTCCTAGCTTGTCAGTCAGTAAGTCTTTGATCAGTCCTTCACATTTGTCGTTTGTTTCATTGTCCAGTCTCGGTATGCCATAAAAAAGGATGTTATTTCTTTTAGAATGCCCCTCCAAGTTGTCAGTCTTAAGTTCAAGATTTTCCACTTTTTCACTTAACTTTTCGTTTTCTTTTTTCAGTCTTTGGTTTTCTTGTTTCAGTTCCTTAACGTCCTCTTTCAAGGATGCCATTTCCTTCAAAATTCCAGAACATGTCTCTTTGATTTGCCTCACCTCTTCCTTTAGTTCTTTAAACATAGCGGTCATTTCCTGCAGGTTTGCTACGACCTCTTTCACTGTCGGCTCCTCGGTTGTCCTCTTAGGAGACGATGAAGTGGAACCAGCACCAGAGTTCAGCTGGGTTTGGCGGAGACTGTCCTTCCTTCCCTTAGGTCCAGGTCCAGGGTTCAGCTCCACATCGCCGCACCGATACAGAAAAACGCCTAGGTACAAATAGGCGAGGAGGAAACCTACGGTTACACCGTCACGCAGCCTGCCCAACTTTAATGTCGGGATGTACAACGATTTTCTTGGCATTGCACGTTGTGACATAAATGCGATGAAGGTGGCCACAGAGCAGCCACACAGGGCCCTGATACTGAAAACCACCTCTGGCATGATGCCCTCCTGTCACTTCAAGGACTCAGGCAAAGGCACAGGAATGAAATATTTACATTTAACTGTGGAGCTTCTGTCAACAGCTGTCTACATTTCAACTGCCGGAAGTGTTCCCCGAGAGAGAGAGAGAGAAGAGAGAGAGAGAGAGAGAGAGAGAGATGAGAGAGAGAGAGAGAGAGAGAGAGAGAGAGAGAGAGAGAGAGAGAGAGAGAGAGATCAAATCAAATCAAATCGAATGAAAATTTTATTTCCAGATAATACATTGAGTAAGCAATAAATTTGCTTTTTTTCATCAAGCCATTTCTCTAGCAAAAAAAAAAAGCACTTGAACAAAAAAGCACTTCGAGAACAGACAAACTAACAGAAATGAAGCAGCAAGCAAACAAGCAAAGTACAACCAAGGAAACCCCACCAAAAAATATTTAGCTACAACATTGTTGCAACTCATAACAACAAAATGAACTCAAAAAGAAACTAAAGAAAATACAATGATAATAATAATACTAATAACAATAATATAATGACAACAATAGTGATACTAGTGTGATAATACTTTGTAAGACTCACACCTTCACGTAGGCCACACACACACACACACACACGAACGTCATCAAAATGGCAGACAAAGCCTGGAGTTTTTAACTGCCAGAGCTTTATGCAGATTACACAAATATGACATATACACGCACACACACATAGAAGTATACATACACGCACACATACATGTGCACACAAACACACACAGATCAGGACTGTGTGCATTCAGTTGCTGTTAAGTGAATATGTATTTGTAAGTAATGTGTGCGCGTGTGCGTGCGTACGTGTATGTGTCTGTATATGTATCTGAATGGCTCTGTGTCTGTGTGTACGTAAACCTGAATGTGTACATGTACGTAGGTAAGTGTACGACTGTGGTGCGCCATACAGACCTATAACCGTCCGTGCATTCATTCGTACTTGAAAGTGCACGTTCTTTTATGCATATGCGCGTGTCTATAATTCTGATAAATGCGGTGACATAACCCTATACGACCATGGCCAAATAATCACTTCAATAAAATCAGACTGGATAGTGGGATTCTCTAACTTCTTGCTTATCTATCCCCCTCCCCTCCAAAAGAAAATGCTTCTCTTGTATTTATTTCCTTCAAAACAACTTATTTTCTTAGTATGCATGATCGTCAGAAATTCGTCTGCTATGGATTTTATTAATAAATCAAAGTGGATATCGCTGTGGGGCATTTTCTTTTTCTGAAAAGTTAACAAGAGGGGGGGAAGAGACACAGAGAGAGAGAGAGAGAGAGAGAGAGAGAGAGAGAGAGAGAGAGAGAGAGAGAGAGAGAGAGAGAGAGAGAGAGACAGAGAGAGAGACAGAGAGAGAGAGACAGAGAGAGAGAGACAGAGACAGAGGTAGAGAGGTAGAGAGAGAGAGGTAGAGAGAGAGAGAGAGAGAGAGAGAGAGAGAGAGAGAGAGAGAGAGAGAGAGAGAGAGAGAGAGAGAGAGAGAGTGAGAGAGACAGAGACAGAGAGGTAGAGAGAGTGAGAGAGACAGAGACAGAGAGGTAGAGAGAGAAAGAGAGGTAGAGAGAGAGAGAGAGAGAGAGAGAGAGAGAGACAGAGACAGAGAGAGAGACAGAGAGAGAGAGAGTGTGTGCGTGCGTGCGAGTTGATTACATTTGAATGTAATGTAAAGAAAGGGGGAGAGAGTGAGACACTTGAGAGGGGTAGCATAAGAAAGAAGTACACAGAAAAGGTGTATATGCAGCTAAGATCTTGTTTGCATGCTCTACACAGCCATTCATACACGGAACTCTAAACAAAGACCTTGATCAAGTTTTATTTATGCTCATGTTTGTAATATTTCTATCAACATATGGCAATGTTTTTCTAGAGGAATAAATTATTTTATTCAGTTATGGGAACAAACATTGAAACTAAACAGCATTTTCATTCAAGTACTTTGTCTCATGACAAAAAAAATTCAGGTGGGTTACAAGCCATACATAAAACAGGAAACATTTAAAACATAATATCAGGATATATAATCATATACCACAACGCAAGATCCGAACATCGGCACAGACCCATCACAATAGAAAAAGCACCCCCAACTCAGCAATACCTCCACCAGTTATAAACTCACCTAAGTAAAATCACACTGGTGTGTGCACCGGTATGTCCACGCATCCACACACACACACACACACACACACACACACACACACACACACACACACACACACACACACACACACACACGTAACATTTGCGCACATTTTAAAGAAATAAACCTAATAATATGTAGGCTAAGACTATTTATCATCAATTAAATTAATACTCTGTTATATCAAGATATGGAACACAGTTTAAGATTTCGTTTCAAGAAAAAAACACCTAAGGGGTACATGAAATTTGACAAAACCCAATGCTTGCAGATATGGGCGTGTGAAAAATACAACAAAAATCCTAACACAATGGATAGTACAAAAATAGAGTATTCACAATACAGTAGAAGAACAAAAAATCAGCATGATGTTTACATAAATCGACAATTAAAGCGTGCTCTCTCTCTCTCTCTCTCTCCAGTCCCCGCCCTTTTCAGGGATAACATCAAGATAAAAAGATGGCCTCAACTAAACAACAACTATAATGATCCAAATACCAAGAGCAGGAAACCATACCAAGTATCAAACAACAGGTAAGAAATAAGACAGAGAGAGATACACTATTAAGGTAATGTTATAAAAAGGCACTCATTCAGAAACGAAAATAAGAAGTAAGACTCGATGATGATTTTGATTTGAATAAAAAAACAAAAACAAAACAAAAAAGTCACAATTATTAAAGAGCAAACATGAGAATGAGGTTAAATGACTGAAAACATCAATCCGCCACCATATATCATCAAAATAAGTCCCATAAAACGTAACATTTTGATAAAGGGGAGAAAAAATAACAACAACAAAACCCAACTCACACACACACACACACACACACACACACACACACACACACACTCTCTCTCTCTCTCTCTCTCTCTCTCTCTCCCCCTCTCTCACACACACACTCTCACAGGTTCGCCTGCATGCCATCTATAAATTTCATTCTAAAGGAAATTTATGCCTAGAATTTTAGAGAAAATCATTCAGCCGAACACAAGAGGAACACAAGAGGAATCTATCGCTGTAAGGCACATATTTTGGTCCATATATATATGCTAATACTTCACTTAGTCTTATGATTATGGTCATAAGATCACATTGATAACCATATTCTAATCATGATGGACATAGTTATTCAGCTCAATGGATAATTAATTGAGTTTACACAATATCAATTATATTTAATACATATGATTATTAAAATAGAGAGTACAAAATATGAATAGAACATTTCTCAATATGGATGGCAAACATTTTTAGATAATAGGTGACACATTGAGAGAGAGAGGAGAGAGAGAGAGAGAGAGAGAGAGAGAGAGAGAGAGGAGAGAGAGAGAGAGAGAGAGAGAGAGAGAGAGAGAGAGAGAGAGAGAGAGAGAGGAGAGAGAGAGGAGAGAGAGAGAGAGAGAGAGAGAGAGAGAGAGAGAGAGAGAGAGAGGAGAGAGAGAGAGAGAGAGAGAGAGAGAGAGAGAGAGAGAGAGAGAGAGACAAGGCAAGGCAAGGCAAAATTCTTTTATTCGAGGATAATAGATAAGCACTCGTGTGCTTTTTTACATCCAGTCCCCGCCCTTTTCAGGGATAACATTAAGATAGAAAAAAATAAAAATATTAGCCACAACTACACAACAACAATTATAATGATCCAAATACCAAAAGTAAAGAACCATACCAAGTATCAAGCAGGCAAGAAATAACACAGAGATACAATATTAAAGTAATGTTATAAAAAGTCACTCATTCAGAAACGAAAAAGAAGTAAGAATCCATGATAATTTTGATTTGAATAAAGGAAAACAAACAAAAACAAAACAAACAAACAAAAACAAAACAAAACAAAACAACAACAAAAAGCGCAATAATTAAAGAGCAAACATGAGAATATGATGAGGTTAAATGACTGAAGACATCAATCCACCACCATCTATCATCAAAATAAATCCCATAAAACATAAGATTTTGATAAAAGGGGAGAAAAAAACAACAACAGGTAAGGAATAAGACAGAGATACAATATTGAGGTAATGTTACAAAAAGGCACTCATTCTGAAACAAGAATATGAAGTAAGAATCAATGATGATTTCGATTTGGAAAACACACACACACACACACACACACACACACAAACAAATAAGCAAACAAAACAAAGCAACCAAAAAAACAAAAACAAACAAACAAACAAACAAAAAAAAGGGGGGTGGGGCGCAATAATTAAGGAGCAAACATGGGAATGCGATGAGGTTAACTGAAAACATCAATTCATCACCATCTATCATCAAAATAGTCCCATAAAACATAAGTTTTGATAAAAGGGGAGAAGCACAACAAAACAGGTAAGGAATAAGACAGAAATACAATATTAAGGTAATGTTATAAAAATGCACTCATTCAGAAACAAAAATATGAAGTAGGAATCAATGATGATTTTGATTTGAAGAAGAAAAAAAACAAACAAACAAATAAACAAACAAAAAGAAAAACACAGCAACAAAACAAAAAAACAAGCAAACAAACAAACAAAAAAACAAGCAAACAAAACAAACAAAGAGAGAGAGAGAGAGAGAGAGGAGAGAGAGAGAGAGAGAGAGAGAGAGAGAGAGAGAGAGAGAGAGAGAGAGAGAGAAAGAGAGAGAGAGAGCACTAGCTAGTGTAACACAATTCTCTAATTCTTGTATAGTCATAAAAATGAACATCTAGTAGTAACATTCTAAATAGGATTTTAAGAGAAGAGAAGAGAAGAGAAGAGAAGAGAAGAGAAGAGAAGAGAAGAGAAGAGAAGAGAAGAGAAGAGAAGAGAAGAGAAGAGAAGAGAAGAGAAGAGAAGAGAGAAGAGAAGAGAAGAGAAGAGAAGAGAAGAGAAGAGAAGAGAAGAGAAGAGAGAGAGAGAGAGAGAGAGAGAGAGAGAGAGAGAGAGAGAGAGAGAGAGAGAGAGAGAGAGAGAGAGAGAGAGAAGGCAAGGCAAAGGCAAGGCAAGGCAAGGCAAAGTATTTTATTCGAGGATAATAGATAAGCACTCGTGTGCTTTTTTACATCCAGTCCCCGCCCTTTTCAGGGATACATCAAGATGAAAAGATACTAAACAATAAAATTTTACGCAGTACCAAACAACACACAAGAATAAGGACACTATATATGATAAGGTATAATAGAGGAAGGAAGAATGAGAGAGAGAGAGAGAGAGAGAGAGAGAGAGAGAGAGAGAGAGAGAGAGAGAGAGAGAGAGAGAGAGAGAGAGAGAGAGAGAGAGAGAGAGAGAGAGAGAGCACTAACTAGTGATACACAAATCAAATTCTCATATAGCTATAAAAATGAACATCTACACATTCAAACTATAGGCCAATCTCCATTATATTCCTCCTTTCAAGACCCCTGGAAAAACAAACAGTCCATCATATAGACTCTAACAACCTACTTCACCCTAATCAATCAGGATTCAGACAAAATCACTCGTGTCATACTGCACTGACTAGTGTCATAGACAATCGGCTATCAAACATTAATGAAATTAAATTTTGTGGAGTATTATTTGTAGATTTCAAAAAAGCATTTGATACAATTGACCACACACTTATCAGAAAACTAGACCTGTATAATCTATCATCAAATAGTCTAGAACTACCTGCTTCTTATTTTAAAAACAGACAACAGTGTGTCTCAACAACTACATCCACATCCAATCTAAAACCCATTCATTATGGAGTACCACAGAGATCAATACTAAGACCGATTCTCTTCATTATACATAAATGACCTTCCTCTATATATCAAATCATTATGTGAACTGTTTGCTGATGACATAACCATACATACGAGCCATAACGACATTGACTCTCTTGCAACCATATTACAACAAAGCTGTAATGATCTTGTCAAATGAACAGAAATGAACCACATGTCTATTCACCCCTAAAAAACAAAATGCATGCTTAATACTTTTCCCAAAGAGTATACCAGTTGACTAAAATTAAACATTTCCTTGACTACCATTCAAAGAAATTATTTTTTCAAGCTTATATACAATCCTTAATAGACTATGCTTCAACCCTCTGGGATTCTGCCAGTGTAAACACTATGAAACCGTTATCAAGCCTATATAAACGTGCTCTCAAACTTATCCTTCTGAAGAAAACAACCTTACTTCAAGTGGATTACACTCAAGTATTACCCCCTACAACAAAGACTGAAATATAACAAAGGCATAATGATGTTTAAAATAATGGCAGGAGCTGTCCCCACATCCTTAAGAGATAAGTTCCCAATGAATCATTCCAGAAATACTGAAAAGCCAAGTGTCCCAATCCCAAGAATAGACTTGTTCAAGTCTAGTTTACTCTACTCAGGCCCTGCGCTGTGGAACTCCTTTCCCGATTCAATTAAACAGCACCAATCATTGACAACCTTCAAAAATCGCCTTCAAATTCACTTGATGCATCAAAAATACAGAACCAGACACATCGTGTTGGATATATATATATATATATATATATATATATATATATATATATATATATATCACCATATCCCTCTCCCTCTGTCTGTCTACCTCTCTCTTTCTATCTTGATGAAGGCTGTATTCACATTAATTTTTATGTTTTCAATTGTATTCTGAAAGTTTATTATTGAGCTTGATAAATGTTATTTTAATATCTCAATGTTTTAATTTTAGTTAGTATGTGTATTTTAATTATACTGTATAGTTATTCATTTTTGTGAATACATAGGCTATTCACAGAGATTGATCATTACAGTATTATATGTAAAAAAGCACACGAGTGCTTATCTCTCTCTCTATACACACGATTGCTTATCTGGAATAAATAGGCTATTCACAGAGATTAATCATTACAGTATGGATGTAAAAAAGCACACGAGTGCTTATCTATTATCCTCGAATAAAAGAATTTTGCCTTGCCTTGCCTTGCCTTGTCTTCGCATATCACGGTCAAGGCTAAGGCATCTAGAAGCACATACACACACACACGCGCGCACATACACACATGCAGAAGGGCCCTCTAATGCCTGCAGGCTAACCCTCAAGGGCACACCTGCCCACAAACCCACGCGTGCACTTGCGTAAGCATAAAAAATACAATTAGTGCACCAACAGAAAAACCCACCTCAAAACAAACAAACAAACCCCCAACAACCCCCAAACTAACATTTAAATGAAAATACAAAAGTTCTCACATAGCAGCTGTATTGCACAATTATAGTTGGAACTCCTTGCTGCAATAGCACAACCAAAACCCTGATTAATTCTAAGCGCACACACACACACAAACGAGCGGGGACACTCGCTCACACACAGGCATACACACACAGGCATACTCTCTCTCACTCTCTCCCTCCCTCTCCCCCCATCCCACACACACCCCCTCAAATTTAAAAAAAAAAACATGCACGCACGCATTTTCTTAATATAAATCAAACTTTTATAACACATTTGATTAAATATCAGTAAAATTAAATACTTTGTCCATTTAAATATTGAACACAGTTGAACATGACAAAAGGTAGCCTTTGGAGTCATAGCAAGATGCCCTAATTAAAAAACAAATTTGTTACAATTATTTCAGCTGCGAGCCGGCTACCCAACCCTAACTCCAGCCTTTAATTTTTGGCTGAAGGGGGAGGTAGGCTTTTCCCAATGCTCTGACCAGCAGTGACACATTGACGGATCCACTGACTTGAATTCTTGCACCATCTTTTGAAATAGTTCAGACTACATTGTGTTCATTCCAATTATGCTTTTAAGACACAGAAGTGACAAACAGCTAGACCCCAGCCGTGTTATCTTTACAGACACTCCAAGTATGTATTTGCAAAATATCAGCTTGTAAGTTGTGCAAACATTGCAGTTTTCTCAGTAAAAAAGTCAGTTGGGTAGTCAAGTGCCAGTGATGTGTGCTCACCAGCTAACCCTTTTTCAGGCACACTACTAATTGTGTACAAGGCTGACATGACATACATGAAAAATGGAAGCAATACTGGTTACAGGAAATATTTTTGTTGATCTTCTAAAGGGAACAGGCTTTCTCCACTCTTAAAAGCGAATAAAATGTACATGCTACTGGCAAATGGGTTTCCAGTTTACTTTTCATGTAAGTAAAATCAACTGGAAAGCAGTTTCAAATGTATATTTCAAAATAATGTATATAAAAATAATTTTGACCTGAAAGTAATAAAATATGGGGAGGGGGCATCAAATAAAGTGAAAGGTATTAACTGATGATTTTAAACAAGTCTACCACATAATGCAAAACTAAGAATTTCACACAAAAAGGATAGTTTAAAAACATGGCTAAGCCACGACCTTCAGGTTGTTATAAGACATGATACAGGCAACAAGCTACACACATGCACCATCCTTCATCTGAAGGTGAACAATATGGGCAAAGCTTGGAATAGTTACATGTAACTAAACCAATTACACAACTGCCCAGATTACTGAAAAACGTACATGCAAAAGTACCACGTAACTCATTCAAGAAAGGGCAATGTTCTGCTTAGAAGAAAATCAGAGTTTTACTGGGTCACATTTCGCGTTACTATGCTTGCTGTTTATGCAGGGAGAAAATGTGAAAAGCAGCCTAATGGTGGAAGAGAAACCACGCAACAAACTGGTGTCCCTTACAGCTGGGGAACAGATAAGCCCAACACAGGCAAATGCTTTAGGAGCAAAATCATGAAGTTTATACAAAAACTATTAATGTCGGGCTATGTTGGAATGTGTAGTGACTTGGTTACACCGCCATTGACAATTCCCACAATCTACCAGATGCAATAGGGAAAAAAGGCATCAGCAATAAATTACTTCCCTTTTTTATCAGTACTTCACACTGAATAATCAAAAAAGCAAGAATGAAAATAACCAGCTTTTCATAATCAAGTTCATGAAAGCTATAGTAAATATTTCCATACAAAATGTCAAAATATTAGATGGAAATGGGGATAACTGGAAAGAGCAAATACTTTAAATGCGAGACTGACTGTAAACCAGCATTCCTGGCTAAAAACAATTTCTTTATTAAAGTTTATAGCACACAAAAAACCCTGGCATTCATACAGATAAGCGTTTCGTACAACTGCATGTTTATAGTCTACAACCAGCCACTAAAACACACACCTAGTCAATTTTTAGTTCCATACGCCCAAGGTTTTATGAAAGCACAACATTTAGGAAGAAGGGCCGTTAAAAAAACAACAACCTAACAAACCAAACCTGTACCATAATGCATTATCAGTGATCTGCTTGGATAATTATTTCACAACATTGGGTACACTGGAATTTTGGAATATGCACATTTGAAGTGAAGTATCATACTTGAAGCAAAACACTCATGTACAGAACAGATACAGTAGAAAGGTTGGACAAATCCAAGAAAGCCAACAAGAAATCATGCATCAATTAGCGATAATTGATGTGAAGTGTGTCATTTTAGTCTTGCCAATACAACCAGTTTTTTTGTGGGACCTCCAACAAATTTTCCCCATTTCACACTAAAATTTCTTTTTTGTATCCATCTGCCTCCATTAAAAAAAATTACATTGGGACTTTAAACGTTTTCCATTTTATTTCCTTTTCAGATTTAACTGAACAAAAACAAAACAAAAAAGGCTGATTAATACATTTTCGCTGACAAATGGAAACCAAAGACTGCAGGGAGAGATGCAGATGGAGCAGTCTATCAATGGGCAGGGAGTGCTATGACCTGGGTAACGAACATGTCCCTGAGCTACAGCAAGGCAAAGACAAGGGAATCGGGGAATAGGACACATCAATAGCATACCTGCAATCATATAAATCTACGATTATTATTAAAGGCAATTATTTATCTCACCACATTTTGTAGAATAAAAAGTAAAGGCAAAAGTGTTCCCATAACCTATATGGTTGTTGAGGAGGGAGGTAACAGAGACCTCAGCTTCTCTAGGGGCCAGCATGTTGAGGGCAGCACCCATCTACTCTCCCTCACTGCTTCATCTTTCCTATTCCTAAAGAGGGCAGGTACCCATTTACAGCTGAATGACTATTAAAGCCAAGTTGGCAAACGGTTTCTCATCTGCTTGGTAACCAAGCTCAATGCTGCTTAACCTTAGCTTGGGTAAAGTGAGTGTTCTGATCACTGAGCTATACCATACCCTAGTATCAAAAGGGAAAGAAATAAATCAAGGTTTAAGATATATGCCGACCTTTTCCCCCCGAATCAAAGCACCCCAATTTCTTTCTTGATTTTACTCTCAAAGACTTCTTGCATCTCCAGCCTTTAACAAAGCAATGGCGAGTTTTTAAAGTCTGTTTGGTTACATAAGCAAAGCCATCTGTTTCTCTAAACTACAGATAGTTTTCACTTCATGTTATTTGGGTAACTGCATTTTGCCATTTACCTCCACCCCTAAAATAGAAAAAAAAACATATACAAAGGTGTAAAATTTTTGGGTAGGCTGCACAATGTAGCCTACACTGGTAATGATAAATACCCGAGGTAGACTATTCCATAGATACCCCTGTCACACATATCCTTTCAAAACACACACACACACGCGCGCGCGCGCGCGCGCGCACACACACACCTGGACAGACTGTATATCCCTGCTTTTTATTAACATCCTATTTCTGCAATGCATTACAGTTTTCCAGCACCTACCCCCAATGGTTATTCATTAATGCATTCTAAACCCAGCACCTGATTTTTGTTTTTAGGATAAACTGTTCTAAAATACACACACTTCAAATGATTGTTCTATCATGCAATCTAAACCCAACACACTCCTACCTCTGTTTTTAGGTGGGTTTTTTCCTAAAAGGCTCCCACCTCCACTCACCCCTGAAGCTAATCACAAGTTTGCCTAGCGCCTGTCCCCTATCCCCATCCTCAGTCTTTACACCTCTTTCCCCATCACTATATACCAGAACATTATAAACACCCTCCCCCTTCCTAGCATCCTTTTTCGAAAAATTCTCGCGCCCTTCCCTCCTCCGACCAAGCCCAAGGAAAAATGTTTTGCCACTGTGTCAGCATATACCATTATCCACCTGCCTTTTGTGTCCACATGTGGGGCCAGGGTTAGTGTTGAAGTTATTGTTAGAGTTAGTGTTAAACGTTAATAACAGGAAAGGGTTGTCTGTCAGATGGTCGGTCTGAATGTTAGAATTCATGTGGACACAATAGCAGATCGACAACTGGCATGTAGCTAAAGACACAATGTTACGCACATATTAAAACCTGGACCTCGTTTCAGATGAAAAGGCCATCGTGTGCCAGTTAGAACCGATAACTACTGCACACAGGGACTGGATGGAATGAAAAGCAAACGAGCACTTATTCGATGATTCTTGAAATAAAAGTTAAGATAATCGAGAAATAAATTATCTGTGGCTCGCAATAGCAGAAAGCTTTAAATTGGAATCACCAGTTCTATCAAAAGCCAAGGCTACACATTGGACATGGGTGTCCACAAATTTCCAGTTAAGCTGTCAATTTTTCAGGCCTCGGGCATTTTTCAGTCCCTTGAAAAATATGTCCCCCCCCCCCAAACCATTTTACAAAGTCTACCAGCCAGCCCTCTTCTAGTGTCCCCACTGCTCTAAATGTGCATCAGATCCCCTACTGAACACCCCTTTCCCTTCCTTGCCTCTCCTTCCAACCTCGTGTCTCCTTCCCACAACTAGCCCCTTCACACACACACGCGCACCCACACTTAACTATAATCATAACACTGATTTGTTAAATTCTAAAAAAAAAACCGCCTACAACTACCAGATAATCTGACTGATGTACATGATACCACACATGAATGGTATATCCCTAGAAAATCATTACACAGATTTGCTCCCGATACTGAAAAACTTGTTTCCAATTCTTCCCACAAATAATTCTGAAATACCCGATAGCTTAGTGGTGGTTAGAGTACAGATTTCGCAACAGCGGTGATTAGTCCTGATGGCAGTAAAAGAAAACTATTTTTAGGATGTTTGAGCAAGTCTGTCTACTTCAGCCAAAATCAAACCCTATTTGATTATTTTCCAATTCCTTTTCTTGAGGTATTTGACACTTCACTTCCCAACGACCATTTAGGTTATGGAACACATTTACCTAATTTCTAATGACAAAAAAATTCTCATAAAAAAACATCGCCATATAGCA
>CM060329.1:28115406-28122906 GCA_030674155.1 Stramonita haemastoma
CACTGGTACCAGGATTGCTCTCCTCTTAACTCCCCCTTCCCCCTTTTTGGGTTCTAGTTTTATTATATTTTGGTTTAGCTAACTAACATTTTATTCTCTTGTGGTTTAGTTTTATCTAATTTTTGGTTTTACTTTGCAACATTTTAGTTTTATTTTCATTAATAAATCTATTATCTCCTAGCTTTTGGGGGGAAGGTGGGGTTGTTTGCTTTTTCTTTTTCTTTTTTTTTCAGTTTAAAATTCTATCCATTTTGTTTTTAACTTTTAGTGAGGAGCATGGGTGCAACCAGAAGCTTGGTGTCCAGTGATCATTTGAAGACGATGACAGGCAGCACGCAAAAGACGCACACCTCTCAAACATGAAGCACAACGATCTCCGAAAACATGAAGCACAACAAATCTCGAAACCATGAAACACAACAAATCTCCGAAAACCATGAAGCACAACGAATCTCCGAAAACATGCAGCACAACAATTCGAAAACCATGAAGCACAACATTCTCCAAAACATTAAAACAACAAATCTCCGAAAACCATGAAGCACACCAAATCTCCGAAAACAAAATATCCCTGAAACTATGTAGCCCAATGTATTCCCCAAAACTAATCTCCGAAAACCATGAAGCACATCTCCAAAAACTATGGAATACAACATAACCCAAATCTCTGAAAACTACGAAGCACAAAATATCTCCGAAAACATATCTCCGAAAACTATGGAGTACAACATATCTCCGAAAGCTATCGGCATATCTCCCAAACCAATACAGCACAATATACCCCCGAAAGCTATGGAGCACAACACACCTCCGAAAGCTATGAAGCACAACGCACCTCCGAAAGCTATAAAGTACAGCATATCTTGAAGCTTTAGATCTCATGATCTAATATCCCAGATCCAAAGAAGATTTTCTTTATCCCCCATTCTTAATCCTTTGATAACAAGGGCCTAACAAGGTTAGTTATCATCATGTTTCACGCTGTACAAAACTGATGGGAAGTATCTGAAAAACAAAAGTAAATTATATGGCATTGTCTAATAACAGGGAAAGTGTGAGTGCACATGATATTTGTGGATGTCTACAGATATATGTATGTCTCAGAAAGGAGAGATGGGGGAGACAGAAAAGAGGGAGGAGGAGGGAGAAGTGAGGAGAGTGGAGGGATGGGGAGGGGAGAGAGGGAGAGAGGAGAGAGAGAGGAAGAGAGGAGAGAGAGAGAGAGAGAGAGAGGAGGGAGAGAGAGAGAGAGAGAGATATGGTGGGGAAAACACGAGAGAGAGAGAGAGAGAGAGAGAGAGAGAGAGAGAGAGAGAGAGAGAGAGAGAGAAGAGAGAGAGAGAGAGGAGAGAGAGAGAGAGGAGAGAGAGAGAGAGAGTGAGAGAGAGAGAGAGAGTGAGTAAGAGAGAGGAGAGAGAGAGAGAGAGGAGAGAGAGGAGAGAGAGAGAGAGAGAGAGAGAGAGAGAGAGAGAGAGAGAGGAGAGAGAGAGAGAGAGGAGAGAGAGAGAGAGAGAGAGAGAGAGAGATAGAGAGATGAGAGAGTAAGAGTAGAGAGAGAGAGAGAGATTCATTGTAAAGACGTCCCATAACCTATGTGGTCGAAGGGGAGCGAGGCATCGGAGACCTCAGCTTCTCTAGGGGCCAGCATGTTGAGGGCGGCGCCCATCTCTCACTCGCAGCTTTCACCTTCCCTGACCCTAAAGAGGGCAGGAACCCATTAACAACTAGGTGAACTGGGGGACTGTACTGAAGCCAAGGTGCACAGTCACTCATCCCAATTGGTAACCACGCTCGATGCTGCTTAACCATAACTTGGGGAAAGCGAAAAAAATGGAAGAGGAGAGAAACAAAACATCAGGCTTGTTGGTCTTTGAACAAAAAGAAATACTGTAAACTGAACAAGAAATGGCCATACAACTTAGCACCAGCTGAAATATACGGTTAAAAGGATACTGTTCTGATTTCTTTTGTTGGTATAGCGAAAAGAGGGGGTGGGAGTGAGAGTGACAAGACTCTGCTTAAACTAGTTTAAAAGGTCGTTTTTTTCGGAGGGGGGGGGGGATGCGGAATAGTTTCGTGGTGACGACATAGCACTGGCAAATTATTCAGTTCAGTGTAGCAAAATTCTGACAGTAGAGATCTGGTTAAGCCACACAGGAATGGGAGCACAGGAAAGTTTGCGGACTGCTTGGTTTTTTATACCCGTATTTTTAAAAATAATTTTTCATAATTCTTCCCTCTTTCATTAAAAAATTTCAAATGTGTAAAAGTAGTTGTGGATAACTAGTTCGAGGTCATAAAAAAGAATGGCATCACTTACCTGTGGCCTCACAACACATCTACAAGAAGCACAACAGGCAACGCGTCTTGTTCAGTTAAGCAGCAAATTTGAATCAAGTGAACAGTGAAGTGCGCATGCCTATAAGTTGAGCGCCCTCTGTTGGTGAACAGAACTAACATTTCCTCGTGCATCACGAACCATGACCCCGCTGATGGCTATATCAGTATTGTACTTTTACCAGCCACCATGGCGCAGTGGTTAGCGCCTTGGATTTCGGACTGGAAGGTTGCAGGTTCGAATCCCATAAGAGTCATAGGATTTTTTTGACTCCGGCCGGCTCCTACCCAAAGTGAATGTGCTGTATCATGTTCTGAATGGTTTTTTTTTTAGATCTGTTCCTAAAAAAAATTAACTCTGGAGTTAATATCAGTGCTGACTCCACTCCCCTCCAAAAGTCTTTCGATGATACTATAAACCGACGCCCGTGTGCGAAAGCACGCAAAACATCTTGCGCACAAGTTAATCCTGTTCCGCTTTTCGTAAGTGTAGGCCATTGTGTGCCAGTGGGAACAGATGACATGATTTACAAAAACTGGCATACACACGGGGACTGGATATGAAAAAGCACATGAGTGCTTATTCCATTATTCTAGATATAAAAGAATAAAATGAAATAAATGAATGAATAAATAAAAATTGGCTTTGACAAATAAAACTATTAATTTTTTTATCTATTTATCTGTTTATTCTTTTATATCGAGAATAATGGAATAAGAATTCATGGTTTTTTTTACATCCAGTCCCCATGTGTACCGTTTTGTAAATCTTGTCATGTGTTCCCACCGGCGCGCAATGGCCCACTCTTACGAAAAGCGGAACAGGATTTAACATGTGCACAAGATGTTCTGCATGCGTTTTCAATGTGTGTGTGTGTGTGTGTGTGTGTGTGTGTGTGTGTGTGTGTGTGTGTGTGTGTGTGTGTGTGTGTGTGTGTGTGTGTGTGTGTGTGTGTGTGTGTGTGTGTGTGGTGTGTATAGTGTTTAGCATGTAATCATACACAGACCTTCAGTTATTACTTTCATATGAACACTTATGTAGAAATAGAGTCAAAACCATTGTTAGCTAAAGGTAAAAGGTTAAAGGTGTCCCATAACTTGTGTGGTCGTAGGGGAGCGAGGCATCAGAGACCTCAGCTTCTCTAGGGGCAGCATATTGAGGGCGACGCCCATCTCCTCTCCCTCGCTGCTTTACTTCCCTGACCCTAAAGAGGGCAGGTACCATTGACAGCTGGGTAAACTCCAGAAAAAAACCCTGCACAAGAGGTTCGTCAGTACAGACCCGAACCAGAATCCCATCACTGTCAGGTAATTATAATGAGTTCCACATTCTCTCCACTACCCCAACCCTTGTCATAAAAAGGAAAAGCTGCACACAGCCCCAGAATGAAGCTGATTGATTCACCCAAGACTATTAACTGAAAATGCTCCTGGTTATATTGCACACACACGCAAAACACACACACATGCATGCACGCACTCACACACGTACACACACGCGCACACACGCACGCAACGTACGCACGCACACACACACACACACACACACACAAATCACAAACACACACACACACACACCACACACAGTGCTGGCATTACATCATTTCTTTCAACAGGCCCTATCGCTGATTTCCCATCCTCCCTTGATGATGACTGCTAAATCTGGCAGTGTATGGAGAGAAAGCAGGAAGGAGGGAGACAGAAGACAGGAAATGAGAGAGAGAGAAAGGAGGAGGAAATTAGCACACATCATCATGACAACACTGGCACTAAAAGTGACAGTTATTGTTCTTCTGTTGGATGGGTTACAGTCATTTTCTGAGTTTTTTTTTTTTATATAACTAGCATCACTAAATGAGCAAAGTTGTTCAATGCACGCAGACAGAAGCTACATTTGTGTGCACACATGTGTATGCATTCATCTATGTATGCCTGCAGACTTGATTGACACACACACACACACACACACACACACACACACACACACACGCACACACACAGCACACACACACACGCACATACATACATGCATGCACACACTATCAGTTTCATACACTCACTCAGTCACACCAACATGAATCCACAGACTTCCTGAACCAAAATCACAAACTATCAATGCTCCTGACAATACTACACAAACAGTACTGATATTTTTCATGCCACTTTAAGTCATGGCAGATTTCTCTGCATAAAATTCGGGTTGCTCTCCCTGTGGAGAGCAACATTGCTGCAAGAGCAGCACCACCCATGATTGTTTTTCCTTTTTGCAACTGCATTTGTTTCCCTACCAGGCTGGTTTTTTTCTACATAATTTTGCCAGGGACAACTTCCTTGTTGCCGTGTTTGTTTTTTTCTTACATGCCCTAAATATGTGTAACACACAGAACCTCGGTATTGGTTTCATCTGCAAAACTAGCACCCAGACCACCACTCATGGTATAATGGATGGGGGGATTGAACCATCGAACACTTCTGACCCGCACTTTTTTACTTTCTAGACAGGCGCGTTACCTTTAGACCACCTGATCCACATTGCATCAGTTGCTCTCAACAGGCCATATCGCTGATTTCCCATCTTCCCTTGATGATGACTGCTAAATCTGGCAGTGTATGGAGAGAAAGCAGGAAGGAGGGAGACAGAAGACAGGAAATGAGAGAGAGAAAGGAGGAGGAAATTAGCACACATCATGACAACACTGGCACTAAAAGTGACAGCTATTGTTCTTCTGTTGGGTGGAATACAATACTGGTTTTCTGTGCAGTTATTGTTCTTCTGTTGGGTGGAATACAATACTGGTTTTCTGTGCAGTTAGTTTTCGCTCTCATCGTCAGTAATTCAGGAACTTTTGTTGGAACCAGTGCCCACATGCTTGACGTCAGTATGCACAAATGCATGAACATATTTGTGCACACTTCTATTGTCTTGTACTCTCTCTCTCTCTCTCTCTCTCTCTCTCTCTCTCTCTCTCTCTCTCTCTCTCTCTCTCTCTCTCTCTCTCTCTCTCTCTCTCTCTCTCTCTCTCTCCTCTCTCTCACACACACACGCACGCACACACACATACATACACACACATACATATACATACATACACACGCATACACACATACACACATACACACACACATACACACACACACACACACACACACACACACACCACACACACACACACACCCACACACACACACACACACACACACACACACACACACACACACACACACACACAAGAGGGGAGGGGTGGTGGTGGAATAAATAAGACAACAAAGAATAGGAAATAGAACAAAAGAAGAAGAAAAAAGAAACGGAAGAAAAAAACAACAACCTGCAGCACAAACAATGAAACTGACAACAAAAGAATTGATCATCAAAGAAAAGTAGGCCCCAAAAAAGAGAAAAGAAAACTAGACTGAACCGTGAAAGAAAACCTGACAAAAGAAAAAAAAATCAATCAATCATTAATAACTGCTACTTCTGTCGCAGTGAATAAACGCACTATGCATAATGAAAAATAAGAGAATGTCAGTAATGATGCACCAGAGACAAGCAGCATCACCAGCAACAGTGTCTGCAGACGGCCTCTGTTTCATCTTCTGCTGCTTGCCTCAGTCCTTCAGGCTGCCGATCTATGCTTCAGGTTGCCCTGGAGAATCACGTTTCATTTGCTGCTTGCACCTTAGAGGTCCACTGCATGCTGCAACCGATTAAAGTAGTGTATGGCAGACTCATAATGTCAAAAACCAGAAAGTTTTTGTTGTTGTTTGGTGGTTTTTGGTTTTGTTTTGGGTTTTGTTGTTTGTTTTGTTGTTTTATTTATTGTTTTTTTTTTCTTGGGGGGGTAATTTTCTTTAGTTTTTTTTTCCTTTACATTCAGACAAGGGTTTATCTTTTGGTAATAGAAAAATATTGTGTACAAGAGATTTAAGATTCACGTTTTTTTTTTATCAGATCATCATAAACCTTTTCATATATTCAATATGACCAATCTTTCACAAACTGTTCAGAATGTCTTAGGTACCATCCACGGGGGAAGGTCACATTACAAGCTCAACGCTCTAACCACTAGGCTACTAATGCCCCCACTCCCAATTGTGATGCTAAACAGTATACACATACTGTGTTATCATAATAATCATCATCATAAAAAAAGTATTTTTCAAGGTGAAATCTAACAGACATATATTGTTTTTTTCCCTTGTTTTAGATGGAATGCCAGTGGCATCAAAACGATCAGTTTGACACGAGTTACACAACTTGGGACATGTATTTAGTAGCTATAGTCGCTGTTTTTTGTTTTTATCTGAAAGACTAGCACCCAGACCACCACTCATTATCTAATGTATGGAAGAAAAGTTTTTGGCCCAAACGAGGATCAAACAACCGCACACATCCGATCAGGACTTTGGGCTTTCTAAGCAGGTACGTTACCTCTAGACCACCGATACACTACATGAATACATATCATTGACTTTTGAAACAATCAGTCTCCCGTAGGACGTAGTCCCAGTTTAAGGACAACGCCAAGACATTGGGGAACATGGGGTGTGTAAATCGATCCCCCTTGTACAATACTACACGGCAAATTTCTTTACCTGAATGATTTTAAATTGGAAGGGAAATGAGCGGGAAAGTAATCCTTTTAATATGTTAAGATCAGTGAAAAAGCTCAAGGTTCTTCTAGTTATACATGTATAGAAAATATACCATATGATAAATGTTTGTTATACGAAAATTAAGATATTAAAATTTACTCTCTGAAATCAGTTACAAGTACACAATGATAAGATACATATAAGAGAGAGAGAGAGAGAGAGAGAGAGAGAGAGAGGAGAGAGAGAGAGAGAGAGAGAGAGAGAGAGAGAGAGAGAGAGAGAGAGAGAGAGAGAGAGAGAAGACAGACAGACAGACAGACAGACAGACGAGACAAAGAGACAGAGCAGAGAGAGAGAGAGAGAGAGAGAGAGAGAGAGAGAGAGAGAGAAGAAGGAGAGAGAGAGAGAGCGAGAGTGAGAGAGAGAGGAGAGAGAGAGAGAAGAGAGAGAGAGAAGAGCAGAGACAGAGACAGAGCAGAGACAGAGACAGAGACAGAGACAGAGAAGGAAGCGATTAGTGAGGGATAGCGAGAGTGAGAGACAGAGACAGTGTTCCAATATTAAAGGGTA
>CM060329.1:28135406-28140406 GCA_030674155.1 Stramonita haemastoma
TGAAATAACCAGAGCGGCACCTCAGATGTAGAATTGCGTGCCATCTAGATGATTTTGTTTTGGTGGATCGGTGGTCTAGAGGTAAAGCGATTGCCTAGAAAGCGAAAAGTCCGGGTCGGAGTGTGCGGTGGTTTGAATCCCGTTTGGACCCCAAACTCCCCCCCCCCCAATCAATTAGCCCATGAGTGGGGTCTGGATGCTAGTCTTTCGGATGAGGAGATAAACCGAGGTCGTGTGTGTTACACATCATTATTTAGCGCACGTAAAAGAACCTACAGCAACAAGAGGGTTGTCCCTGGCAAACTTTTGTAGAAAAAAGCCAATCTGAAACAAATACAGTTGCAGACAGGAAAAAGAAAAGAAACATAATAGGAGGCGCTGCACTTGTGGCGGTGCGCTCTCCCTGGGAAGAGAAGTTCGAATTTCACGCAGAGAAATCTGCTGTGACAGAAAGTGGTATAAAATACAATACAATCTACATCTAACATTTTGCAAAAAGCCAAAATTCTGCCCACGAATTAGACTAGTTTCTTGTCTAAAACAAATCTCTGGCACACATGCTATTCTCAGCAGGCATAAACTCAAGAGACAGGAACTAATATAAAAAAAGCAAACAAAACAACTACACTACTAACACCAGGAAAACAATTTCAAACTTCAATGAAAAAAATATAGTGTGTGTGTGGTGCGTGCATGCACGCGCGTGCGTGTGTGTTTACACGTGTGTGTGTTTGTGTATGCGTATGTGTTTGTATGTGTGTGTGTTTGCTTGCATGCGTGCGTGTGTGCGTGCGTGTGTGTAGGTGTGTGTGTGTGTGTGTGTTTAAGATAAGTTAGGAGTACAAGCTAAAAAAAAACCCCAAACAACCAAAAACAAGCAGAATCAATTATCTCCTCCCCATGAAATGCATTTACATACAGAAAAGTTTTCAGCCAAGTCCAGCAGCTGGTTAGAGATGAGTGATTTTTCGATTGGTTTGCATCATCATCATCATCCATCTCTCTCTCTCTCTCTCTCTCTCTCTCTCTCTCTCTCTCTCTCTCTCTCTCTCTCTCTCTCTCTCTCTCTCTCTCTCTCTCTCTCTCTCTCTCTCTCTCTCTCTCTCTCCCTCCCTCCCCCTCCCTCCTCTCTCTCTCTCTCTCTCTCTCTCTCTCTCTCTCTCTCTCTCTCTCTCTCTCTCTCTCTCTCTCTCTTCTCTCTCTCTCTCTGGTCGGATGAAACAGGTGTTCACGAACTGTGCGGCTGCAAAATTTTTTCAGTGCAACTAAATTAGACGTTTAATTAATTATTAATTAGTTGTACAGTCATCAGCATAATGACGATTGGCATACAAGCATATCGATCATGTGTGGGTCGATTTGCATCATCAATTCCAGGCTTCCTGATGAGAAAGATGACAAAATCGACGAAGAAAGGTGACAATGAAGAGGCGACAGGCAAGATATACAGTGGCATTGAAATAGCGCTGTTTACAGTGTGCACGGCTCTTGCAGCTATCTTGCTCTACAACTTTCCCTTTTGCCTTTACGCTGTTTTCTGTCGGGATGCTCACACTTTCAAACGCTGTTTGTTTGACTCGTTCCCCTTGCACGCTGACACTGATGGGTGTGTCAGGCTGTACAATCATTTCCGTGTCTACCCTCTTATGTTTCACAGCTCGAACTTTGTATCTCCTGAATCACCTGAGAAATGTATTACGCATCCACCTCCGAACTTGAGATTCATGCTCCTCCTTTGTGGGGATATTGAATCCAATCCCGGCCCTTCTGTTGATGAAACTGTCCAGAGGTTAGAAAGTAAAGTTGACAGTCATGGTGAGCGTTTTGAAGAAAAACTGAATAAAATACTGGAACTCATGCACACATCCCAGAAACAGTATGCAGAACTTGGTGACCGATTGCAAAACCTGGAAGAAAATATAACAGCGATCAATGAAAAGATTAAATCCCAGTTCATGCGTCTTGAGAACTCAGTCCTGTCTCTTGTCCAGACAGTCAGTCAGCACACGCAAGAAATAAAACAGGCGAAGGAAGAACAAACCTGCACATCGTCAAGGATTAGTCAGCTGGAGGCAGAAGTGGAAAGACAGCAACGCTACTCACGGCGGTCCAACGTGCTGCTGTACGGTGTCAAAGAAGATCCTGCAGAGTCAGCATCTTATGACGCTTGCACGGAAAAGGCAGTCAGTATTCTTCAGCGTCATTTCCCTCAAAGAAGCTGGAGTGAACATGACATAGAGCGATCCCACCGCTTGGGAAAGAAATCTACCACTGACGATCGTCCTCGCCCCTTAATCATCCGGTTCCAGAAGTGGCGTGACGCCATGGTCATCATGCGAGACAGGGAGGGGAAGAATGCAATGAAAAATGATGGGGGCCTGAGAGTTGGAGCGGACCTGACTCAACAACAGAGGGACACCATCAGAAACTACAAGGCTCAAAACAAACATGCCTACTACGTCAACGGAAAGCTCATTGTCCAGGATTTCAGAGCAAACCCTCACTCATCAAGCACAGACCATGTGAAGGACAGTGCCCCACCAGCACGTCATCAGTCATATGCAGAAGCAGCAGCTGCCACCCCCAGAGGAAGACGTTCCCAGGACTCTTCAGAACACCTGGCGTGGTGTGATCAACTGGAGAGGCCACAGTCTGCTGGAGACGACACAGAGGAGGACCAGGAGGATGAAGAAAGACCACTGCCACGCGACTCACAGTATCTGGATGCTGTGATGACTGAGAGTGAACCACTCCCCTGTTCACCAGCAACAGAAACAAATTCGCCGAAGTCCCATGGATTTGGGAGGGGAACTCCTGAACGCTCTCCTCATGAAACAGACCATAGAAGGGGATGTGAAAACAGTGGAGGGAGGGGTAAGGGTACAGGCAGAACCAACCACATTGGCGACAATAACCAGTCAAGACTGACAAGGGTTGGGCATTCCAACTGTTCCTCAGTAAGGACAAGGAACCGTCTGCAGAGTTCCACCTCCTCCTCTTCTCAGCAGGGCACTCTGGACCTACATGTGTCCAGAAAAGTTAGCTCTGCAGATCGTGCAGCTTCCAACACAAAAAAGTCGCATGCAAAAAGCAGTAATAGATAGGGGTTAGGCCAGTGCCCTAGTCAGTCCTTAAAGGTAACAAGAGGTATAAATGTAAATGCATGCACAGCCGGAGAAAACACTTCACAAACTTTTGCTGACCACATTTCCTTGTTAACCTTCAATGTTGAAGGAATATTTAGTTTTGCTGAAACAATAAATCTTGCTTCTTTTATACATGACTATGATTTTGTACTTCTTGTTGAAACCTTTACGGCATCTGTCCCTGAGTCTTTTTTCCCATGTCATACGCCATTTGTAGCTCCTGGAGTTAAGCTATCTGATAGCTCTCATGGGCGTCTTTCTGGTGGTGTTGTGCTTTTAGTCAGGAAAGAATTGTGCAAATATGTTGAACGCATTGATACTGAAATTGATAATATTGTTATTCTTAAAATTTCAAGGCATTTTCTTGGAACTTTGTCTGACTGCCTTCTTGTAGGTGCATATCTACCGCCTGAAAACTCGACCTACTATGAAGAGACTGACATATATAATGGTGTGTCACTATTAGAAGATAGTTTGCTAGAAGCAATTAATGAATGTGGTGACCTCCCATTTATCATTTTTGGTGACCTTAACTCTAGGACAGCTAATCAGAATGCTAGAGATATTGATACTGTTGATGATTTAGTTAGCATGTCTGGAAATGTTGATAGTGAAAGCGAGTCAGAATATTCTGAGAAGACTGCTAGACAATCAAGTGATTCTGTCCTTAACTCTTTTGGCAAGTTTTTGTTGAGTGTCTGTGAAGAATTTAAATTGACAATATTGAATGGCATGAAGTCTTTACGTTTCCCTGGTAGTTTTACTTATATTTCACCAGGTGGCTGTAGTGTTATAGATTACTTTATTGTTTCATGTGATCTGTTGTCAAAGTGTGATAACTTAAAGCTCCTTCCTATGATTGAGTCCAAACACCAGGCTTTGATGCTGTCGTTTAAAACCACAAATAATGGGATTATTAAACAAAAACAAAAACGCCAGACATTCCATATCCAGAAATACATATGGAAGGAAGAGATGTCTGAGGATTTTGTGGAAAAGATCCATTCAGAGCTTATACTGGATAAACTGGATAATGCTGTCTCAGAAGTTGACAGAGATATCAATGCTTCCTTAACTGAATTTAATGAATGCTTGAAACATGCTGGGCAGTGTATGTTAAAAGATATAGTTGTTACCATAGACAAAAGAAACGCTTGGTTTGACAGGGAATGTTGCCAACAAAGAAAATCTGTCAGAAAAGCCTTACGCAAAATTTCTAATGTAACATTAGATTTGGAGAAGTATGGTTATGAACACAAACGAAGACAATTTGAGGAAGACAGAGAAAGTTATTCACAAAAAAGAAAAGAATACAAACAACTTCTGAGACTTAAGAAAGCAGAACACAAAAGTAAAATCATTCAGTCTCTTGAAAATAACTTGCATGATCCTAAGAAATTCTGGGACACAGTTAGAGGTGTTCGAGCCAAAGAGCGCTCTACGGGGTGTAATATAACGAAAGATGAGTGGTATTCTCACTTCAGGGATGTATTTAATGTTTCTGTCAATGAAACTGTATTGGATGATGATGACCAGGGTTGCATGTTTGGTAACAATACCAGTGAGAATGATACTGATAACAGAATCAGCACCAACTGTGAGCATCAGAACCGGCCTATCACAGAATGTGAAATATCCCAGGCAATTAGAGCATTGAAAGACAGAAAGGCTGCTGGTGCTGATGGATTGATTGGTGAATTTTTTAAACACAGTGCTGATGTTATTTTGCCTTATTTACTTAAGCTTTTCAACTATTTATTTGACCATGGATTGTATCCTGATGAATGGAGCTTAGCAATTATTCAGCCACTTCTAAAGAAAGGTGATCCTAATGTAACAGATAATTATAGAGGT
>CM060329.1:28150406-28157906 GCA_030674155.1 Stramonita haemastoma
AGTGAAACAATAACGGTAACACTCCTGTGTTATGTTAGGGGTCAAGTAGTAGCTTCTGTAGAGTGCAGATCGGAAAATGTTTTGTTGATCTTCACATATTTTTCAAAGTATGAAAAAATGCACTGTGCACTTGTTTTTGAGATTGAGGACACAGAGTAATACCAGGTAGTCACGAGAAAGTTGGAGATGATCATCAAATGAGGATTGCTTGTGTTCCTACAGCCTTGACCCCGCGCATGCATATTGGGGGGTTAGGAAGCTAGCAGACTGCAAAGGAGTGAGGGGGTACAGTGTCTGCTGATTTTTTTTTTTTAAAGTTCAAACCTACCAAATTTGTGCAAAATCACATGAGTTTTGAGTCAGAGACTAGTCTTTCTAAAAAAAAAAAGTGGTTTTTATTTCTGTGGATTCTTTAGTACGTGCAGTGTGAGTGCAAGAGTGATATATGGAAATAGAAGGAAAAGTAGTCAACATTAATACAGGTGTGTAACCGAAAGGCATCGGACAAGGAGCCCATCTTTTACTGCCTCTCTACTTTCACCATAATGATGCTGACCGACCGCAGTCTGGATTTGCTGCTGGGAGCTAACTGGACTAGAGTGATGTGCAGAAAAGAGCATGAAACAGGGATATGATCGTGTTGCAAATATTAGAAAAAAGCTTTTGACATAATACAGAGAAACGAGTGTTTGTCACTGCTTATGCAAAAAGCTCAGCTCAATTTTGAATTTGTTTTAAAAGATTGAAAAAAACGTTAAAAGGAAGAAGAGGTGTAAAGAGAGAGAGAGAGAGGTAGAGATATACAGATGATAGATAGATAGATAGATAGATAGATAGATAGATAGATAGATAGATAGATAGATAGATAGAAAGATAGGTAATACATACATACATACATACATACATACATACATACATACATACATACATACATACATACATACATACATACATACATACATACATACAATACATACATACATACATGAGAGTGAGAGTGAGAATGAGAGTGAGAGGAGAGAGAGAGAGAGGAGAGAGAGGAGAGAGAGAGAGAGAGAGAGAGAGAGAGAGAGAGAGAGAGAGAGAGAGAGAGAGAGAGAGAGAGAGAGAGAGAGAGAGATTTTTTATTTTTTATTCTTTTATATCGAGGATAATGGAATAAGCACTCTTGTGCTTTTTTACATCCAGTCCCCATGTGTATGCAGTTTTTGCAAATTAATGTCACGGGGGCCTCGGTTTAAAGTCTCATCCGAAGGACTTTTGGGGAGAGTGGAGTCAGCACTGATGTTAACTCCAGGAGAAAAATCTCTTCGACCGGACTCGAACCCGGGTCGTCAAATTGCCAGCGCAATGTTCTGACCACTAGGCTATCCGAGAGAGAGAGAGAGAGAGAGAGAGAGAGAGAGAGAGAGAGAGAGAGAGAGAGAGAGAGAGAGAGAGAGAGAGACAGAGACAGAGAGACAGAGAGACAGAGACAGAGACAGAGACAGAGACAGAGACAGAGACAGAGACAGACAGACAGACAGACAGACAGACAGAGACTGACAGATACATATATAAATATACAGACATGGAGAGACGGACAGAGGGAAGGGAAAGGAAAGTTATAGAGACAGTCAGCATTCAGACCGACCATAAAGTAGTTCTCCCGTGCCTCCAAACTGCAGGGCTGTTGGGCTCATTGATTTTATGGCTGGTCAGGCCAGTTTACTGCAGGTCAGTCCCATTAATGCCCACCCTCCCTCCCATCCTCACAGATCACATCACTTGATAGAGGGTGGTAAGTTAAGTGTTTATTATGTAGACGTTTCTTCGTGTTGTTGTTGTTGTTGTTGTTGTTGTTGTTGTTGCTGTTGTTGTTGTTGTTGTTGTTCTTCTTCTTCTTCTTCTTCTTCTTCTTCTTCTTCTTCTTCTTCTTCTTTGCAATTCTTCTTCTTTGCAATTCTTCTTCTCCTCCTCCTCCTTCCCCTCCTCCTCCTTCTCCTCCTCCTCCTCCTCCTCCTCCTCCTCCTCCTCCTCCTCCTCCTCCTCCTCCTATTGGTGCTTGTTTATCCTGCACCCTACACCTTTTCTTCGTTTTTTTTTTTAATACTCATCTATGTTCATTTTTAATCCCCAATTTTGTCTATACTAAACACTGAAATAGCAAAGTGCTTGGGTTCTACATAGTTGATTTGGGTTTGTATGATTTTCATTATCTATTCCCGTGAATATAGTAGATAGATTTGTGATTCCACATCCACATGAATATCAATCTAAATTTATCTGTAGTTGAAGTCTTCCACCATAATTGTGTTGTCTGTACAATCCTATTGTGTACAAACCAAAAGCAGATCATTTGTTTTCTCTATTCTTCTCAAAAACAGCATTTTGTTCACACCATTTATTATATTAATTCCACGAAAAAGCACAATCATAATCTTAGGTTGTCAAACTGACGAGGGAAGGGAGGCATGTTTACCACATAGAAAAAAGAACCAGGAAAAAAAACAAACAGCTTGACCTTTTGGACCTGAGAGAGGCTTTTGATGTCAAGAGTCTAAATAATTTCATTCGAGGATAATGAATAAGCATTCGTGTGCTTTTTTACATCCAGTCCCTACCCGAGAGAGAGAGAGAGAGAGAGAGAGAGAGAGGAGAGAGAGAGAGAGAGAGAGAGAGAGAGAGAGAGAGAGAGAGAGAGAGAGAGAGAGAGAGAGAGAGAGAGAGAGAGAGAGAGAGAGAGAGAGAGAGAGAGAGAGAGAGAGAGAGAGAGAAGCATACTTCCTCAGCAAGCATTCAGATGGGCCACAAAGTAATTCTGTATTTCCAAACTGTGTGGCTTTTGGGTTCATTGATTTTACAGCTGGGCATGACTGCTGCCCTATACATCATGTGGAGCTAGAGAGGTGGATAGTTAATGCTGTATTTATGCTATTTCTTCTTCTTTCTTCTTCTTCTTCTCTCTTCTTCTTCTTCTTCCTTTCTTCTTCTTCTTCTTCATCTTCTTCTTTCTTTCTTTCTTTCTTTCTTTCTTTCTTTCTTTCTTTCTTTCTTTCTTTCTTTCTTTCTTTCTTTCTTTCTTTCTTTCTTTTTTTCTTTCTTTCTTTCTTTTTCCTTCTTCCTTCTTTCTTCTCCTCCTCTTCCTATAATTACCTGTCATGCTATTTTTATATCTCTTCCATTCCAACAACTTCAATAGAATTCGGTAGTACGTCAGTTCCGCTATCCACTTCGGTGAAGTATCTAGGGGTCGTTGTTGACAACACACTCTCCATCCAAAAATTTATTACCTAGACCTGTCAGTCATGATACTATCAACTACGGCGTATTAGCGCAATTCGAAAGTACCTGTCCACTGATACAACATCCAAACTTGTCACTTCTCTTATTCTCTCACGTCTGGACTATTGCAATTCTCTTTTGGCTGGTCTGCCAGCATCATCTGTCCACTCCCTTCAACGTATACAAAACTCTGCAGCTCTGGTCCTCAGAAAGAAAAACTCTGAGCACATTACCCCTCTCTACAATCTCTCCATTGGCTGCCCGTACCACAGAGAGAAAAGTACAAGATCAATACCCTCTGTTACAAATGTCTCCACAAAACTGCACCCTCCTACCTCTGTGAATGTCTTCACTTGTACACACCTTCTCGCTCCCTCCGCTCGTGGGCAGATACCTTGTCCTTAAGAATACCCAGATTCAACCTATCTACCTTTGGCCGCTGCTCTTTCTCTGTTTCTGGTCCATCGATCTAGAATGACCTTCCTCTCTCCCTCTGGCAAAAGCCTATATATGACACTTTTAAATCCAACCTCAAGACACACTTATTTCAAACCTAAGATTTTCTCCTTCTGTTTCCGTCTCTTACCTGTCCCTGCCTTCAACATCTACCTGCCAAAGTGTATAACCTTTATAAGTGTGTGTGTGCGCGCGCGCGCACGCGCGCACGCGCGCTTGCGTGCGTGTGTGCGTGCGTGCGTGAGTGTGAGTGTGTGTGAGCGCGCATGCGTGTGTGTGTACAATCGAATTTGCTGAAACTATAAATTGTTATTGATTGCTTGTGTGTAGTATAGGTCGAATGCAAGCGCTTTGATTTTTTTACAAGATATAGCGCTATACAAATTCCATGTATTATCATCATTATTAAACAGTAGGGTATCAGCTGCTCAGTCTTGTCATGTTTTAGTGTACATAATATATTGTTTTACTCTACTTTTCTTCAAACTTCAGTGGAAAGGTATAAGAATAGTTTCCTATTGGATTTTTTTTTTTTTTTTACAATATCTTAAGGTAGAAAACTGATTTTTAAGTGTAGTTTGTCTACCACACTAAGATTATGCATGTAATCAAACATGTTTACTCTTTCACCACCTTTAAAACAAACCCTTGTTTACACCAGTTACAAGATCTGTGTTATTAGAAAATATAATTATAATCAGTATACAGGAGACCTCCAATTGTCCTGCGTTGTCACATTGCTCTCGGGAAGGGGGGGGGACGGTATTTTTAACCCATGGAAAGAAAGACAAGAATGATGCTGTATGACCTTTTGGACTTCAGAAAGGCTTTTGATGTAAGCGGTTTAAAGCCCACTTATATCATGTCAAGGATGTGAACAGCGAAATGCATCGGAGAAGAAATTTATCTTTTACTGCTTTTCTGCTTTCCCAGCGTGTTTGCCAGCAATTTGGATTTAGTGCAGTGAATGGATTGGCATAGAGTTCTGTGAAGAAAAGAGCAAGAGATGCAGTAAGGTTACGTTGGCAAGTCAGTCCTATGTTTATCCGTGTTGTGAGGGCAGGGCAGCCAGGTGGTTAGAATGTTGAGCTTGTGGTTTGATGGCCCTGGTTCAAACCGCAACCAAGACGCCTGTTTGAGGTAATTTTCTGCATGTATTGAAATGACTACCAATTCCATTCCCTCGATAATACTTTGAATTAGAACCTAGAAACCAAATTCCTTGTGCGAACGCATACAGAATAGTTTGCGAACATGTTAAAAAACCTACTCTGTCTTTTGGAAAGGTAGGCCATTGCAAATTGGTAGGAATGGATGGGTTTTTTTTAAGCGTATGCACACTGGTGTTGTGATTAGACGTCATCTCCGAAGTCGGAATACGGTGATCTTAAATGGTGGGCAAATAGTGCCGTATAGAGAATCTCACCACTAGTAAACGTCAAAGTTCTAGCCGAGGAACAAAGGAAATATTCCTCCTGTGCTGTAAGGAGGAAGAAGAAAAGACTTTTTTGGTACCTTAGAATCTTTTTATGCTTCATATATTTCATGCAGTGTTTGAATAAAATAGATGAGAGAGAGAGAGAGAGAGAGAGGAGAGAGAGAGAGAGAGAGAGAGAGAGGAGAGAGAGAGAGAGAGAGAGGAGAGAAGAGAGAGAGAAGAGAGAGTAGAGAGACAAGGACAGAGAATACAGAAGAGAGAGAGAGAGAGAGAGAGAAGAGAGAGAGAGGAGAGAGAGAGAGAGAGAGAGAGAGAGAGAGAGAGAGAGAGAAGAGAGAGAGAGAGAGAGAGAGGCAGAGAGACAAAAAAAAGAGAGACACAGAGAAAGATACAGAGAGAGAGAGAGAGAGAGAGAGAGAGGAGAGAGAGAGAGAGAGAGAGAGAGAGAGAAGACAGACAGACAGACAGACAGACAGACAGACAGACAGACAGACAGACAGACAGACAGACAGACAGACAGACAGAGATAGACAGACAGACAGACAGACAGGCAGGATGAAGAAAGAGTTGCACATGCTTACTCACCATTCAGAAAGGCCTGTACATCCAAACTGCATGGCTTTGGGTTCATTGATTTTATGGCCAGGCGTGACTTTAGGCAGGACTGCTGCCCATACATCATCACATGGGGATGAAGGAGTAGAGGACTGATGCTGTGTTTTATGGTAATACACCTGTCTTGTTTTTCTTTCTTTCTTTCTTTCTTTCTTTCTTTCTTTCTTTCTTTCTTTCTTTCTTTCTTTCTTTCTTTCTTTCTTTCTTTCTTTCTTCCATCTTCTTCTTCTTCTTCTTCTTCTTCTTCTTCTTCTTCTTCTTCTTCTTCTTCTTCTTCTTTCTTTTTGTTTTTGTAATTGACTTTTGTAATATGCTAGTTTTTTTTTTTTACAATCTTCAAAACATTAAAAGCAAAAATTCAAAGCAGCTGAGATGTATTTTTTTTAAAAAGTAGGCTGCTGAGGGTCAGTTGGACGAGAGAGTAACAAATGGAAGCATACTCTAACTAGGAACAACAAGAAAACTTCTACCATTAATAAATAAATAAAAGGAAACCTAAGTTGTGTAGGCCCTGTGTTACAAAACCAGGATACAAACTTTATGAAGACTGTCTTTCAAGGTAAGATTGGTGCAAAAAAAACAACAACAACCCAAAACAGAAAAAACGGCAGAGCACCAGCTTCTCTCATTTGCAACATCATCGAATCCTGTGGCATGGGAATCCATGAAGTCAGCAGGGCCAGTGAAGACAGGTACAAAGGGAGAAGGAGGACGTGTCAGAGTCATCAAAAGCAGCGACTAACATTATGCTTGGTGACGGTAACAGGTAAAGCAGGTGAGAAACAGTGAAATAGTCAGCGCTTTAGTCTCCCCCTATTTTTAGTTGAACTATGCTGTCTACTGTGCCACACTTTTCTTTAGAGAACATCTTGTGCACAAGTTAAACCCTGTTCCGCTTTTTGAAAGAGAAGGCCATTGTGTGCAGGTGGGAACAGATGACAAAATGTACAAAATGACATACACACAGGGACTGGATGTAAAAAAAAGCCACATTATCCTCAATATAAAAGAATAAAAGAAATAAAAGAAAAAAGAGAAAAAGAGACGGTCAACAATAATTAAAACCATCTCCCCACACAAAAAATCCTTCAATATAATCCAAAGTTCAAACACAGTACATGGGGTCTGACTGTTGCACTTGGACATGTCTACTCCCTCCATACCCTCCAGAACGTTTCTCTGTTTTGCGACACCTACCACGTTTACACCAAAATAAGATAGGGTTAAAATCAGCACTCAGGGGGTACATAATTCTCGGAGATTGTCAAATTGAAGAGGAAGAAGGACTTTCTAATACCATGAAGAAAAAGCAGAAAAAGAGAAACAACGGGGCCTTTTCAGACTTTAAAAAGGCTTTTGATGTCAGGGGCTTTAAGCCCACTAACTACTAATGCTGTGTAAAGGAGGGAAGCAGGGAAAGGCATCAGACAAGAAATTTATCTTTTACCACCTTGCTGCTTTCACGGCTTGTATCTCTGTCTCCCCTCTGGCTTCATTGCAGTGAATTGATTGGCATAGAGCAGTGTGATAAAAAGAGTGAGAAGGGAGGGACATGGCGTCGTGGTGGATATGTGAAAAGCTTTTGATGATGAGAGAGCCCATGCTTATACCTGCTGGCTGTGGCTGAAAGGAATCAGGAAAAACTGTTCATGCTCACCGCTCCTCCAGTTTACCCTACATTTATTTCCACGAAATGATAAGAGAAAATTGAGTGTGTGTGTGTGTGT
>CM060329.1:28164864-28172364 GCA_030674155.1 Stramonita haemastoma
TTTTCAAAAAGCATTTTCTATGGTCTTGGATTGTGGCGCGGTAGTAGTTCATAATCTCTCTGCTTGTAAAGGTAAAGGTGTCCCCCAACCTAGGCGGTCGAAGGGGAGGAGGCATCACAGACCTCAGCATCTCTAGAGCCCAGCATATTGAGGGCGGCACCCTTCTCTCCCTCGCTGCTTAACCTTCCATGACCCTAAAAAGGGCAGGTACCCATTTACAGCTGGGTGAACTGGGGGAGGGACTGTACTGAATCCAAGGCGCGCAAACAGTTACCCATCCAACTGGTAACTACGCTCGACGCTTTGGGGAAAGCGAGCGCTCTGACCACTGAGCTATCCCGCCCCCAAAGGAAAAACAAAAACACCAGCAGACAAAATGTGCTCCCTCCCTCACCCTGTCAGACAGGCATGGTGATCACCGCAGCTTTCTGCTCGTCTCTGCAAGCCAAAAAAATGGCTTAGAATGTCATCACTGACTTCAGGTTTTCTGTTGTATGCACACACACACACACACACACCACACACACACACACACACACACACACACACGCACACGCACGCACGCACGCACGCACGCACGCACGCACGCACGCACACACACACACGCACGCGCGCGCGCGCGCGCGCGCTTTTGAGATCTTTTTCTTGGAAAGAGTACTTAGCTAAGGAAAGGCAACTAATGCTTTAAGGCTGTTTTCGTTTGTGTTTGGTTTAAGGGGGTTTCAGATTTTTTTCTGCTTTTAGTTCGTATCAATGACTGTTTTCTTTACGCTCAAGTTTCACAGTTTCTCGGAAAGAAGTTCCCACTTAAGTATGATGTTGTTTACTCGTGCTATTCTGTGTCTGCATATCTTCTACTTTTGACTTGTTTATTTTCCTTCAACACGAAAATCGTCTTTGTAAACAATGCAACATGAAAAGAATAGGCGATGAGTTTCACTTTATAACGGAATTTCCAAAGTTTTCTAAGCCTGGAACGTAATGTCTTACCTCAGGAATATCTGTATCCTAGATCCGTGTACACATTTTGTAATGAATTGTTCACTTCTGAAAAAAAGACGATATTAAAACTTAGCAAACTTTATAGTCAAGAGTGAATTTGCTTGACATTGTGGAAAAAGTTGACAACATTTTTTTTTATATATTTTCTGTCACATGCAGTGTTATAAACGTTTTGTTATGCGATATATGTATATATTCTCTCTCTCTCTCTCTCTATGTATTTATATATATAATCGTGTGTGTGTGTGTGTGTGTGTGTGTGTGTGTGTGTGTGTGTGTGTTGTTACAGTTGATTTTGTTAACTGAAATTCTGTATGCCCCAAGAGGGGTTAAACACAAATTAAATCTTGAATCTTAAATCTTGAATCCTTTAGGGTGCCAAAATCCACAAACCAAAACAACATTTTGAGAAAAAAAATCATGGCTTTTTTTTTTAACAATTTGCGTCGGAGCAAATTATTTTTATTCACAGCTGTTTATAATGCTTCTTTGGATACAAAAAAAATTCAAACAGATCCAGGTATAATTATTTCTTAAATAGTGATATTTTTCATTCTGTTTCTGGCTCTGCAGTGATTGGATGTGTCTTTTTCTCTTTGATTGTGTGTGTGTGTGTGTGTGTGTGTGGTGTGGTGTGTGTGTGTGTGTGTGTGTGTGTGTGTGTGTGGGTGTGTGTGTGTGGTGTGGTTGGTGTGGTGTGGTGTGTTGTGTTGTGTGTGTGTGTGTGTTTTGTGTGTGTGGATGTGTGTGTGTGTGTGTGCGTGCGTGCATGTGTGTGTGTGTGTGTGTTGAGAGAGAGACAAACAGACAGACAGACAGACAGAGCGAAAGAGAGAAAGAATCAGTGTGTGTGTGTGTGTGTGTGTGTGTGTGTGTGTGTGTGTGTGTGTGTGTGTGTGTGTGTGTGTGTGTGTGTGTGTGTGTGTGTGGTGTGTGTGTGTGTCTGGTTCCTCTGTCTTTATGCGTGTGTGTCTACGTCTCTTGTGTGAATCTGCATGCGTGTGCGTTCATGCGCATACGTTTATGCACACACGGGTGCAAAGAGTGTCAGAATGCATGAAGGTATAGGTGTGTGGGCGAGAGCATAATTAGAAGAGGTGACGAGGAAGAAAGCGTATAATTTTGCCACAAAAAGGGAGAAACCTCTTGCTGAGGAGAGAAAGGTAATTATTTATTTTTTTACGAATAGAAAAGAGAAAAAAGTGTAAAGAGGAAAGCGATGCACAGGAAGCCTTTAATCTTCATCTGTAGAAAACATGCTCTGCTTCTTCGTGTTACAGAGCGAGAAAAAATGCCGAGAGAGAGAGAGAGAGAGAGAGAGAGAGAGAGAGAGAGAGAGAGAGAGAGAGAGAGAGAGAGAGAGATTGGGAGATCTAACAAAATAAAGAAGACCCCCCCCCCCCTCCCCCAAACAAAAACAAAAAATTTTGAAAAAACCCTCTGCCCTTAATATCAATAATACTGTAGACTAATAAACAACTACAAAAAATGGGGAGGGGATAGCTCAATGGTCACAGCACTCGCTTTTTCCCAAGCTAAGGTTAAGCAGCATTGAGCGTGGTTACTAAATGGACGGGTGACAGTTTGCCCGTCTTGGCTTCAGCATAGTTCCCCAGTTCACCCAGCTGTTAATGGGTACCTGCCCTCTTTAGGGTCAGGGAAGGTAATGCAGCGAAGGAGAGGAGATGGGCGCCGCCCTCAATTTCCTGGCCCCTAAGAGAAGCTGAGGTCTCTGATGCCTTGCTCCCCTACGACTGCAGTGGTTATGGGACACCTTTACCGTGTTTTTTTTGGTTTACCTTTTTACACAAAAAATGAATATGAAGGACGATAATAATCAAAGCGATAAAATGAAATCATTGAACATAAAATACATGAGGAATAATGTAAACAAATAAAAATAGCCAATTAAGAAGCAAATAATGAAATTAATGATCAGCTTATATAAACAAACCAGCTAAGAAATAAATAATGAAAAATTAAGTAATGAATGAATAAATCAATGAATGAATACATAAATAAACAAATAAACAAAATAATAAGTAGATGAAAGGGAACAAACTCGTGGCCTGCTGATTAGAAAGATTCGGAACTCTCTAAGTCATACACAGTTAGCTCAAGGCAATGAAATCGTTTTGATCTAAGCAAACATGTCTTCCTTTCGTGTTTGGTTGTCTGTCTGCCTGTCTCTCTTTCTCAAATCGTCTCTGTTTCTCTGTTTGTTTTTCTGTCTGTCAGTCTGTCTGTCTGTCTGTCTGCCTGTCTCTTGTTATTTGTCTTATTATTATGTATTATGTACCACTTTATGTCACAGCAGATTGCTCTGCGTGAAATTCGGGCTGCTCTCCCCGGGGAGAGCGCGTCTCCACAAGTGCAGCGCCTACCCATTTTTTTTTCTTTTTCCTGCATGCAACTGTATTTATGTCCCTATCCGTAGTGGGGTTTTTTTCTACATAATTTTGCCAGGGTCAACCCCCTTGTTGCCGTGGGTTCTTTTACGTGCGATAAATAGTGATGTGTAACACAAGGGACCTCGGTTTATCGTCTCATCCGAAAGACTAGCGCCCAGACCACCACTCAGGGTCTAATGGATGGGGACAAAGTTTTGGGCCCAAACGGGGTACGAACCACCGCACACTTCGACCTGAACTTTTTGCTTTCTAGGCAAGGCGCGTTAGCACCTAGACCACCTATCCACATACGTCGTGTTGTCTTGATAGTCCCTAGTCAGAGCAAAGACCGGATGAAAACAAGTATGTAAATGCTTATTTGTAACCATTGAAAAATAAAGATCATTCATTCCTTCATTCATTCCTTCATTCCTTCCTTCATCTCTCTCTCTCTCTCTCTCTCTCTCTCTCTCTCTCTCTCTCTCTCTCTCTCTCTCTTTTAAATTTATTTTTTTATTTTATTTTATTTTTATTATTATTATCATTATTTTAAAATCTCCATTTTGACATAAATTTCTATGATGTTACAACCATTGTTTATTTATTTTTCGGGGGGGGGGGTGTTGTGTTTACTTAAATTTGCTGTTAATTTGTTTTCATTGTTATCATTTTCTTTGATTGAGGGCTGGATGTAAAAAAGCCATTATGTGTGCTTATTCTTTTCCCTTAATAAAAGTTTCAAAGTTTCAAAGTTTCAAAGTTTCAAGTCTCTCTCCTCTCTCTCTCTCTCCTCTCTCTCTCTCTCTTCTCTCTCTCTCTCTCTCTCTCTCTCTCTCTCTCTCTCTCTCTCTCTCTCTCTCTCTCTTTCTTTCTTCCCCAAATATGGGTTTCTAAAGAGCAGGACGATACCCCACCATATATATAGCCATGTAACTGATAAAATTATAGGACCATTAAACTGCATGAATTTTACATCTGATTACTGAACACTGTGTGCTGAATTGTTCTGCTGCTGCTTTACAATGTCAAAATCAACATAGATGCAACAAAGCAAAATTAACACAATCAGCTGGTGTGAAAATAAAAAGTGCCGGAAAAGTGTTCTTGAAATAGTATCTATAAAACAAGCAACAAGGAATACGTATTTATGGCTTTCTGTCGATTTTGCTACGTTTTATATTGTTTACCCATACAAACGCACGCACACACACACACACACACACACACACACACACACACACACACACACACACACACACACACACACACACACACACCACACACACACACACACACACACAGATATGATATATATATATATATATATATAAAATTATATATCACATAATATAATACACATCCACTTTTATATTAAATAGTTCACGACAATCATTAGAAAATAATTTCCCACCTAGATCTAAGTAGAAACACGATCTCTGCAGTTAAACGTTTTCGTCCACCTATTGTGCCAGAACTCTCCAATAGTATTACCAAAACGTACTACACCCATAAGCTCTACCCCTCCTCCCCCTCCTCCTTCCTCCTTCTTCTCCCCCTCCCCTGTCTCCATCACATCTCTGGAGATCAGTCCTCCATCATCCTAGCTGCGTGTTGGGCTTGGTGCGGAGGAAGTGACGTCAGCTTCACTTCCGATCGGGGGAGACAACTACCGCCAGTTTCCCAACTGTTAAATGTCGTTTTCATTCTTCAGACTGTCTAGGATACCAGGTAAGTGGATAAAAATGGTGACAGGAGAGGAGAGTAGAAGAAAGGAGAAGAGAGAAGAGGAGAAGATTAAAGGATATGAAATACAAACGAATTATGTATTTAAATAACTATTCTTCTTGGTATGTTTTGGAGCGTTTGTTGTGGTGCTGCTGCTGCTGCTGTTGTTGTTGTTGTTGTTGTTGTTGTTGTTGTTGTTGTTGTTGTTGTTGTTGTTGTTCTTCTTCTTCTTCTTCTTCTTCTTCTTCTTCTTCTTCTTCTTCTTCTTCTTCTTCTTCTTCTTTTGTTTTCTTGTTCTTGTTCTTGTTCTTCTTGTTCTTCTTGTTCTTCTTGTTCTTCTTGTTCTTGTTCTTGTTCTTCTTGTTCTTGTTCTTCTTCTTGTTCTTGTTCTTCTTCTTCTTGTTCTTCTTGTTCTTCTTGTTCTTCTTGTTCTTCTTGTTCTTCTTGTTCTTCTTCTTCTTCTTCTTCTTCTTTCTTCTTCTTCGCAATTCTTCTTCTTCGCCTTCTTCTTCAAATGCTCATATAGCAATTATTGTTGTCTGTCATATAAGAAAAAAAAATGCGTTGTGCTGCCATTAAGCGCCTGACAGTTAGGCCCAGCGAATCCAAGAGAGAATTGTTACCTTTTAAGTAATTTTATTTGCCCTCTTTAATTAAAAGGAAACACTGCCCAACCTCGTTGTTCCTAGTTTCCCTCTGACCCCATAGCAAGCAGACTTAACTATACTATGTATAATTATACACTAATACACTATATACACTAATGTATATACACTATACTAATATACACTATGTTGCCTTTGATGAGGCTTGAACTCGAAATCTCTTAGCTCGGAGACTACTGTGCTAACTACTGCGCGCGTAATGAGGCTTGGAGAAAATAAAAGAATGATGACTTCGTTATGCTGTATTTTTGAGAATGAAAACTTCGTTTCCGTTTTGAATAGAGCGTGTTAAAACAAGGGAGAAAGAAAGACACAGAAATCGAAAAAGACAAACCCACAAAAGGTAACCTAACCACAGGCTTGGTTTTTGCCAAAAATGGTAGCCTGTAATCATCTTCTCTTAACTCTGATTTGAGCAGTGATTTTTTTTCCTTCCTCTCTTCGCCTGTCTTCTTTCCTAGTTAGCCTTTTTATTCCTTTCCTCCCCCCTTCACATATGTAGCACACTATTTTATTCTACCTCCCTCCAACCCTTGCCATTTTTTGCCATGATGTTTCCTTCCTGCCTGTGTATGTTGTTACCGAGAGGCCACAATACATAGTTCTGTCAATGGCTAGGTAGTAATGATTAAGTGCTATGTAAAAAAAACAAAAAACAAAAAACGCAAACAAATAAACAAAAAAAAACCCCGATCTCTGCTTATTTGAAAACGGTTAGCATGCAGAAAAATAAATTCCGTTCTTTTATTTCAAGTTAAAGAGTTGAAAAATAATCGTTTTACCTGTGGACTGATTGCACTCTTACTTTGGTAAACTGTGTTACGTATAAAATTGCCAAAATGCTGGCTGACCAGAGAGAGAGAGAGAGAGAGAGAGAGAGAGAGAGAGAGAGAGAGAGAGAGAGAGAGAGAGAGAGAGAGAGAGAGAGAGAGAGAGAGAGAGAGAGACAGACAGACAGACAGACAGACAGACAGACAGACAGACAGACAGACAGACAGACAGACAGACAGACAGACAGACAGAGACAGAGACAGAGAGAGAGACAGAGCGAGATCAAATAAAGATTGTCAGCACTGTGTCAGTATGATATCTCCTGTTGAAATAAGAAGAAGAAGAATTGCGAAGAAGAAGAAGAATTGCGAAGAAGAAGAAGAATTACGAAGAAGAAGAAGAATTGCGAAGAAGAAGAAGAAGAAGAAGAAGAAGAAGAAGAAGAAGAAGAAGAAGAAGAAGAAGAAGAAGAAGAAGAAGAAGAAGAAGAAGAAGAACAAGAAAAAGTGGAAGTAGAAGGGGACAAAAAAGAGGACAAAGACAACGACGACGAAAAAGAAGATTCGCGAAAAAGAAGAAGAAGAAGAAGAAGAAGAAGAAGAAGAAGAAGAAGAAGAAGAAGAAGAAGAAGAAGAAGAAGAAGAAGAAGAAGAAGAAAAAGTGGAATTGCAAAGAAGAATTGCAAAGAAGAATTGCAAAGAAGAATTGCAAAGAAGAATTGCAAAGAAGAAGAAGAAGAAGAAGAAGAAGAAGAAGAAGAAGAAGAGAAGAAGAAGAAGAAGAAGAAGAAGAAGAAGAAGAAACTGCATGTGTAGAAAGTCCAGCAAAATCAAGTGATGCCCAATAAGCAAAACAAAACCCCAGAAACCCCAACTAAACAAAAAACCCACCCCTGAATATTTGCTTAAGGTACCATTGGTCATCGTTAAAATACAGGGCAACGTTTG